>CM035411.1:101305337-101647837 GCA_020310875.1 Ceratopteris richardii | reverse complement strand
GAGCTACATAAAGAATTTTATTTAGAGGACTATAGTCAACACAGTAGAGAGGGATTTATGAAATGGATTAGTTCTCCTAAGCCTCACATTTCTTTAACTCAACTCCATGGCGAATTTATGAAAAGATTCTCTCAATTACCTGAACAGGATAGAGTTGCCCTTACCCCAGATATCATTTTATATTTCCTTAAAATCTTGACTCCAGATATAAGGGTAGAGGTTGAGCATAGGCTTGAAGAACCGAGAAAGAAATATGGGCTTACAGATGACTGGGGTGTAGTGAAAACTGTAGTTGAGGCGGTTGCTCACATGAACCAACGTAAAACACTCCTTTATGATTCGATGTCTCAACCATCCTCCAGTTTTCCTCCGATTCAGGCAACTAGGGATACACATATAGATTCAAAAGTTGAGCCTACGGCATCCACATCTAGAGTACCAACTGAGTTGCAATTTGAGATTTTGTTTAACAAGTTGGACAATATGATGCATATGCACGAAAATATGTCTAAAGAGGTAGCGGCTTTGCAGAATGTGGTATATGCTTTAAACTTACAAGATAAACCTGCAATGCAAGCTCATCCGACTATTTATCCTCAACCAGTAAGTGCACCTAATCCTCCATTAGTAGCTCCGAATCATCCTTTTATACCTCCTAATCCACCTTTTATACCTCCTAATCCTCTAGTTGTACCCCAACCAATTCCTCAACCAATTCCTCAAGCATTTAACCAAAGAAATTTCAATGAAAGGAGAAATGCCAATGTAAGGAGATGTATCTGGTGCGATGCCACAGATCATTTGACTTACACATGTGAAGCATTGAAAGATGCGAAAGAGAAAAGACTTGTAATTGATATTGACAAACGATTGTGCGACTATAGAACACATTTACCCTTAGCTGCCAATTGGGGAAAGGGAGGGATGCAGAAGCTGTATGAAAACCTTTCTGAGTCTTCGAAATCTGCTTCTGCTGTTAAACTAGAATATGTTGATAGTGACTCTGATTCCGAACAAACAAGGGAAACGCGGAACTACTCAATTGAAGCTTTGATAAAGGCGAGAGATGATATTATGCAGAAAACTGCGTGGAACTCTCCTGTCGATCAATTCTCGATATATTCGCATATTGCGAATGTTGAAGAGAAAAGAAAGAGGGATGATGAGCAAGATACAAATGATTCAGGTAGACGAATGACTAGAAGTAAGATGAGAGATGAGCCGAAGCCTAAGAAAGTTCAGTTTGAACAAGGCGAAAGTTCTAAAACAAATGAGGAGCGAAGAAAAGAAATTAGGGAGGGTAAACAACCTGTGTTTAGTGAGCCAATTCAAACATCAGACAAAGTAGAGCAAATTCCTAGAACTGAAACAAAACCTGAAGAGAAACCAGAAAAGAAACCAAAACGAGTACCGAAAGCTATTCTTATTTCTGAACTTGAACAAGAAGTTGATTCGAAAGAAATATTGTATGACATCTTATTAAAAAGTGCAGTAACAATGACTTTAGAACAAATCTTCTCAATAGCAAAAATTGAATTTAAGGAAAATTTTATTAAACTAATTAAAAGGAAGAGATTCCCTCTGTCACAAGAGGTAGAGATGCAAGATGTTGACGATGTAACTCACTTGATTCATGAATCTCTTTCTTTAGACTCAGAGGATGAAGAAGATAATACCTGTAATGTGAACAAAAATTTCTTAGGGCCGATTGTACCAGATGACGAAACAAAAAACTCACAGAGTGATTTTAGAAAAAGTTTTTGGGCGAGAGGCACACCGGAGATTAAAGTTAACTTAGGAGATCAGAAGAGATCATATTCTGCTTTAGCCCTAATTGACTCTGGGTCTGAAATCAATGTGATTTCGAAAGGATTATATGATAAGTTTAAATGGCCTATTGATAAAAATCACGGCTGGATAATGCGAACCGCGGACAATGGTTGTGGATCACTCCTAGGAGCATGTGCCAACATACCTCTAATGATAGGTGGAATCTCTGAGACATTCCACTTTTTCATTCAGGACAACTGCTCTTATGAAATTATCTTAGGTCAACCATTTATATGTGAAGCCAGAATGGAGACTAAAGTAATGGATGACGGCTTAGGATACGCAAGAATTAGATCTAAAGATGATCTACAATCACTCCAAGTTATGATAGTCAGCCCAAACCATGTACGAAATAGGGAGCAAATTAGGAAGATGCCCATCCGTTCTCATGAAAAGATACGCGAAGATCATATGCCTCTTCGAGAGTTTGGAACTTATTATGATCAAAATTTTGCCTAGATGCCACTGTTGAGCGAGACAACGGTGGTTCTTGGTTTGATGTCTCGCACCCATCTGTAGATACTTTAGATAGTTTTTCTTTATATTTCCCTTCATCATATTTGCAATTCAGTCATTATAAACAAATTTCTAAAAAAATTATAAAACATTATGAAAAATTTTATAAAGAGAAAGGATTCATTTCATCTGATGAACACATTGAAACCGTAATTGAAACTTTATCTTCAAACTCATTGATTGAAGAACTTCAAAATATTTTGCATGAAAAAGAAAATTTTAGATTTGTACTTTTAAATTCTATTGAAGAATATGATTTGATTATTAAATTTGTCATGAGTAATGAAAAGGAAGCAAAAGTAAATACAAAATACAAAACCGTTGATAAAAAAATTAAACCGATTGCCCAATCATTACCACGAGAGAGTGAAGAGAAGTTTAGGAAAGTTACCAATGATCCTTATTTAAGAGAGCGCACAAATATAGGTCATACCTTCACAAAAGAAACTTTAAAGCTAATCAAGATAGGAAATGATGAAAATTTTTTGTTACCCGAGGAACGTGAACTATTTCAAAGAGTGATTAGAAAGCATGGAAAGGCATTTTCTTTATATTCCCATGAGATAGGTTGTGCAGACCCACAAATTGTACCACCAATGATCATCTTTACAGCGCCTCACATTCCATGGAATCTTCGACCCATACCTGTTCTGAAAGCCCATTTACCAGAGTTAATGCGGCTTCTTAAGGAAAAGATTCACATGCGAATTTTAGAGCCATCGTCTGCACCCTACTCAAATAGGTGGTTTACTGTTCCAAAGAAAAATGGCAAGTTACGGTTCATTCAAGATTTACAACCTGTTAACAAGGTTACTATTAGGAATGTAGGTACTGGGCCCATTGTAGGAGAATTCGCTGAAGCCTTCGCTGGTCATGCCATTTACTCAATGGGAGACTTGTATTCTGGCTACGATCAATTTCAGCTTGCTATTGAAAGTAGAGACATTACGACCATGAAAACTCCTTTAGGCTTAGTTCGCATGTGCACTTTGCCGCAAGGAGCTACTAATTCAGTAGCACATATGATGAACGCCATGAATTCAGTATTACATGACTTCATTCCTAATATAGCCATGTCATTTATTGATGACATTCCTATTAAAGGATGTATTGAGATTGCGAAAGATGAAACTTTAGATTCCTCTGGCTGCAGGAAGTTTGTAGTAGATCATATCTCTGACTGTGAAAGGATTTTCCAGAGATTTGAAGAGGTTGGTCTCACATTCTCCATTGAGAAATCTGTTTTTGGTGTCAATGAGGTACTTATAGTTGGGCATTTATGTGGACATTACGGTCGGAGGCCATATCCACCTAAAGTCGACGCTATAAACAAGATTTCTGAAACCTGTAGTAATATTAGTGAGGTAAGACGATTCCTTGGTGCTTGTGTGTTTTATGCCATCTGGATCCCACACTATGCACATGTTGCAAACTGTCTTTATGCTTTACTAAGGAAGAATCGAAAGTTTCTTTAGACTGAAGAACACTCAAAAGCTATGAAAAAGTTAAAGAAATTACTTCTTGAAGCTCCTATTTTAAAGCGAGTAGATTATACTGATCAAAAGCCTATCATTTTAACTGTTGATACGAGCCCTATAGGAATAGGATGGTTTATTGGTCAGGACGATGAAGAGGGCAATAGGTATGCTGTGAGATTTGGAGCAAAGATTTTACACGATACGCAAAGAAATTATCCGCAAATTAAACGAGAACTATGGGGTTTAGTCACGGCATTAAAATCAGATAAAGAATATTTTATAGGTGCAAATGTAATAGTTGAGACAGATTGTCTACCTCTGATTGGCATGATTACAAACTGTTCTTCACCCGACATTGCCATGCTTAGATGGATTTCATACATCAAGTTTATAAATCCTGTTTTGATACATATTGCAGGTAAATCTAATCCTGTGGCTGATATGCTTTCTCGAGCTAGATTTGATAATGAGGAAGAAACAAAATTAGAAATAAATGCAATTAATTATGATTCTAAAGCATACGCATATGAAGAGTTTAATATTGAAGAATACGAAGGAGAGTGGCAGGATATTGGAAAGTATTTAAGTACTTTGGTTAGGGCACCTTCATGGTCTTCAAATAGATTTCGGAATATTAGGAAAAGAGCTTACAACTTTTTTCTGAAAGATGGTTTCATTTGGAGACATGCGAGGGGAAAAATTAGATTGCCACAACGAGTACTAGGTACTAAGGATCTTCAGTTACAAGTCATGAAGAGTATGCATGATACTTTATGGGCAGGACATAAAGGTTTTGTAGCTACGTATGAAAAAATTAGAGAAGGATACTGGTGGCCAGGGATTTATGTTACTGTTAAAAATTATGTGAATTCATGTGACGTATGTCAGATTCATTCCTCAGTCAAACATAGGGATCCGTTGCATCCTACCTATCCACCATGCATCCATTATAAATGGGTTGTAGACTTAGTTACCATGCCCAAAGGTATCAATAAGATGAGATATATAGTCTTGGCATGTGAAGATCTTACGAATCATGTAGAAGGCCGAGCTTTAAGATCTAAGACAACCTTGAATGTATGCAAATTTCTTCTTGAGGATGTCATTTCACGATTTGGTTATGTAGAAAAGGTAGTGGCTGATAGGGGAGAGTTAGATGCACAGGAGGCTAGAGAATTCTTTGCTAGGCATGGAATTCGCTTAGCCCTTACTACTGCTTACAACCCTGAAGCTAATGGGAAGATTGAGCGAGGGCATTCTCCTATTATTAAAGCAATTTCCAAAGCTTGTAATGGAGAAATTAAGAATTGGCCAACTTATCTGCCATTTGCGTTGTGGGCTGATAGAATGACCTGCACTAGAACAACGGGGTATATGCCGGCAGAGTTGATGTATTGCCAGAAACCGATATTCCCTGTGCATACACAAATTGTTACTTGGACTACTTTATCATGGGAAGATAATCTGTCGACAGAAGATTTATTAGCTCTGCGAATCCAGCAGTTAGAGCAAGGGAATGAACGTTTAGAAGAGGTTTAGTTAAACTAAAAGATTCTCGTCTGAAAAATAAGAAGTATTTGATAAATCACATAGGTTAAGGCCAAAGCCGGTTCAAGTTAATGATTGGGTTTTACTGTATGATAGTACGTTTGATTCTCAATATGATGCCCGTAGGGAACTTAAAAGACGATGGTTTGGACCTTATGTGGTAGTCAAAACCTATGATAATGGAACGTATGCCTTACGCGAATTAGATGGCACTCCTCTTAAAAACTTAATTGCTGGCAAAAGAATTAAATTATTTAAACAAAGAGATGATGAAATGTATGAAGTAATGTTTGATGATGAGCATGATTAATTATGTATGAATGAATTTCTTTAGTGTGGGTTTCTTTTGCAGGAAAACTAAGAGAAAATTTGAATATGAAATTTAATAATTTTGCGTGTCTAGCTGTTGCTGGTTGAGTTTTAACATGTCTTTGAAGAACAAATTAAGATGCATAAAGATGAACCAGATTGAAGATGAAGTTGATTTTAGGTCGTATTTTTCTTTGTCATACAATTTTGATTTATGTATTCTCTTTGCATTCATATAAACTAATTTATAAAGTCTGGAATGAAAAATTATTTTATAAAGGACTCTATTTAACCATATTAGGGAAATAAACATAATTTATATTTCTAAATTTATAGATTAAGTGAGATTTGTTAAAAATAGAAGGATTTGTAGTTCATTTAGATAACAAAAGTAGTTGTATATATGTAGGAGCATATTGTTGCATGATACATGTCTGTGAAAACCTAGATCTTTCTTGTCCATGCAGCTAGATCCTTAGCTCGGATTAAGGGGTTAAGCCTTTCCCCTTTAAAACAAAAAAGTAGCGAAAAAAAAAAAAAAGAATATTGACATGGAAGTTATACCTTCTTCCACCCCAAAAAGGTATTTACATTTATTATCGATATGAAGTTTACATCATATTTATATGAAGAAACTAGTTGTGAAAAACACATCTAGTGATTAAAATTGGGCATACAAGGCGGCTGTCTGTCCAAGTAGATTTAGTAGATTTCTTTGGCATGCTTGATTGCTCATATGTGAATGCATATATATGACGAAACCTGCATTTGAATGAATGAAAATGAATTCTGTTTTATACTAATCTTTACATAGTTTATAAATGGATAAAATGTAAACTAATGTTTGTTGACTGAAAAGGTTAATAGTTTACCTTTATACTTTAATATGTTTTCATTGCCAGATGTAATTGAAATAAACTTCATGTGCATGTTGAAAAGATCTAAAATTTCATAAGATTAAATATATTTAAAAAAGAATTGATGATGTTCTATGATTTAATTTCAGGATAATCATTGAAAATGCTGCTTCCCTTAATCTGCAAGTTGGCCCATCGGGACGATGTGCAGGTTTGGTGGCGGTGGATGTCGGGAAGATTTGCATCTTCCAATTGATGACCCGAAAAATTAAAATATTTATTGGTGAATTCTAAACCTCTTTTATATCACTATTGATCAATTGTGTTAATTGGATTAACTATTTTGAAAGTGTTTTCAGGTATGAAGGATGAAGCAGGACATATGTCCATGTTAGGGTTTACCCTAATTACTAATTTAATGAGAATTTCCTTTTTTTTTTTACATTCAAGAATTATGGGTATTTATTCCCAGGGTTTCATAAGTTCAAAGATTGTATGTTGCTAATGGTTAAGCCAAAGGGTTTAGATGATTTATAATAAGTTAATGGTAGGGTTTCAGAAGGATTTTAATGATCTAACCCAGGGGGTTTTATGGGTTTCCAATAGGTTTTCTAGGATTTAATATATTTAAAGGGTTAACATAGATGTTATTCAAAAACATTAATATCTAAATTACATATTTATGTATTAAACATTAAACTATGTCATTAAAAATTACTTTAATTAAATATGTGTATTTAAATACTAAGGTTCTAATTAATTAAACCTTTAAACTAAGCTTAAATTAATTGATTTATTTAAATAAGAAATGTAGGCTAATTAGATTAAAATGATTAATTAAATGGATAAATAACTAGTGGACTATATGAGTGCTAGGGAAAAGAATGGCTTATATAAGTTGTGTAACTAAAGAGATTTAAGGAGTGTTCTCAATAGAAGATGCACTTAAAGAGAAAAAAGTTGGTTAAGAAAAAGAGTGGAGAGAATTAGTGAAGATGAAAAGAAAGGAGTAGAAATTAAGTGTAATTAAAGTAGAAAAATTAAACTGGAAAGTGTGGTGGAAGTAAGGAGATTAAAGTGTGGTTGTAGATTAAAAGTTAAAACTAAAAAGAGTGGTTTAGAAATGACTTGTGTATGTATTTAAATGAGTGTTGCGCTCAAGTTTCTCTTAATGTTTTTTTTGCAGGTACTTTCTTCTGCTCTTACTTTCTTTTGTTTTTCCTTCTTTCTCATTAGACCCTCCTTGTGCTCGGGATATTAAGCCATCATGTACTGCTGTGTACGATGATCTTGATGTTGATTGTCCGACTGGAAGCATGCCCATGCCTATTCCATAGCTTGGTCTTGGTCCCTGCAGCATTGCGCGTGTGTATGTGATATGTGTGTGTATGTGAAGTGTATGTGTGTGTGTGAAATATATATGTGATGTGTGTGATATATGTGTGTGTGTGAAGTGTGTGTATGTGATATATGTGTGTGTGTGATGTGTGTGTATGTGATGTGATGTATGTGTGTGTGTGAAGTATATATGTGATGTGTGTATGTATGTGTGTGTGTGAAGTGTGTGTATGTGATATATGTGTGTGTGTATGTGTGTGTATGTGAAGTGTATGTGTGTGTGTGAAGTATATATGTGATGTGTGTATGTATGTGTGTGTGCAGCAGTGTGTGTATGTGATGTATGTGTGTGTATGATGTGTGTATGTGTGTGTGAGAGAGAGGTTCCCTCCCTCCCCCTGCAGAACTGCGCACGGCAGCACGCAGAGAGAGAGAGAGAGAGAGAGAGAGAGAGAGAGAGAGAGAGAGAGAGAGGTTCCCTCCCTCCCCTTGCAGAACTGCGCACGGCAGCATGCAGAGAGAGAGAGAGAGAGAGAGAGAGGTTCCCTCCCTCCCCCTGCAGAACTGCGCACGGCAGCACGCAGAGAGAGAGAGAGAGAGAGAGAGAGAGAGAGAGAGAGAGAGAGAGAGAGAGAGAGAGAGAGAGGTTCCCTCCCTCCCCCTGCAGAACTGCGCGCGGCAGGACGCAGAGAGAGAGAGAGAGAGAGAGAGAGAGAGAGAGAGAGAGAGAGAGAGAGAGAGAGAGAGAGAGAGAGAGAGAGAGAGAGAGAAAGAGGTTCCCTCCCTCCCCCTGCAGAACTGCGCGCGGCAGCACGCACAGAGAGAGAGAGAGAGAGAGAGAGAGAGAGAGAGAGAGAGAGAGAGAGAGAGAGAGAAGGAGAGAGAGAGAGAGGAGAGAGAAGGAGAGAGAGAGAGAGAGAGGTTCCCTCCCTCCCCCTGCAGAACTGCGCACGGCAGCACGCACAGAGAGAGAGAGAGAGAGAGAGAGAGAGAGAGAGAGAGAGAGAGAAGGAGAGAGAGAGAGGAGAGAGAAGGAAAGAGAGAGAGAGAGAGAGGTTCCCTCCCTCCCCCTGCAGAACTACACACGGCAGCATGCAGAGAGAGAGAGAGAGAGAGAGAGAGAGAGAGAGAGAGAAGGAGAGAGAGAGAGAGAGAGAGAGAGAGAGAGAGAGAGAGAGAGAGAGAGAGAGAGAGGAGAGAGAAGGAAAGAGAGAGAGAGATAGAGAGAGAGAGAGAGGTTCCCTCCCTCCCCCTGCAGAACTGCGCACGGCAGCACGCAGAGAGAGAGAGAGAGAGAGAGAGAGAGAGAGAGAGAGAGAGAGAGAGAGAGAGAGAGAGAGAGAGAGAGAGAGAGAGAGAGAGAGAGAGAGAGAGAGAGAGAGAGAGAGAGAGAGAGAGAGAGAGAGAGAGAGAGAAAGAGAGAGGGGAAGAAAGAGAGAGAGAGAGAAAGAGAGAGAGAAAGAAAGAGAGAGAAAGAAAGAGAGAGAAAAAGAGAGAGAGAGAGAGAGAGAGAGAGAGAGAGAGAGAGAGAGAGAGATAGAGAGAGAAAGAGAGAAAGAGAAAGAGAGAGTTAAATTGTTAAGTTAATTTAATTATCTTATTGCATAAATCATTTTTTTTAGGTATTTAATGTGTTAATTATTATGGAGTAATACTTAGAGAATATGAAAACATTAATTGGCTTAGCTAGCTACTTATGAATGCATGAGTTAGAAGTATATATGAGATATACCTACATTTATTATAATTATTTAGTGAGTTTGTATTCATAATAGAGCTCATGGATGTGTTTGTATGCATACATCTAAGTGCTAATATGCATATGATTTTGTATTAAAAGTATGTTTTCATAAGTGCAATTGATGTATGTGCATGGTTATATGTATTTAGAAGTGCATGTTAGCATGTGTATGATTTAATGTATGTAAAGTATGGATTATATGTTTCTTATTGATTTTGTAATATTACTAATCTTAATGTTTTTTTTGTAGAAACATTGATGAGTTCAAGCTATTGAAGTGAAGTAAAGAGAAGCAGCAAGATTGAAGATTCATTTAAATCTTATTTTCCAATTAGTCAGCTATCCAATTGATTAGACATTTATCCAATTATCTAGACTTTACATTTGTATTAGCTTATTAATTCATTTATTCAAACCAGTTTAGCATCATATTGTTTCTATTAGTTCTTTCATGTCTTCCGATTTATACCATGCATCTGAACACAGTAGTAATAACATCATTGAACATACAACCGAACCCGTAGAATTAGTGTTAGAAGAACTTATTAAGAACAATATTACTTCGGAATCAGTAGTGTCTTTATCTTATGATCAATGTTTAACTACATTCCTAGCATTTTCTTCCATTGCATCTTATGAATCACAAAGTAGTGAAGATTTATTTCCACCAACTTTAGTTAGACAAACTCAACCAAAACCATTAGAAGCTACAATAGAAGAGGTAGTTAAAGATCAGATAACCGAAGAGTCATTATTGTTAACACCCAAACAGATAGCTATTGCCAGATATAAAGCAGCTTGTCCCTATGGTCCTTAGTCTGAGTCCGCTACAGACACCCTGCGTGTGCCGAACGATTTAGGCGGATGACTTGATCTACCATCCGAGCATCTCTCACGACCCGACAACGCACTTGTGCCTTCACTTGCTCGAGGTCATCATACCATCTTCACGTCTTCCCGGATTGACATTAAAGGAGGTGCTACTCATCACTGAGCTACAGTGTCCTAGAATCTTTCTTTGCCTGACCATGAAAACACACTTTTCTGGGTTCAGGCAGACTTGATACTCCCTACATTTATCAAAGATTTGTCCCAGTTCTTGTATATGTGTCTGTCTAATGTTGGAATGAGCACAGAGATCATCAACATAGACCTCTAAATTCTTCTTCAAGAACTCTTTAAACACGTGATACATCAATCTTTGGAAGGTTGCAGGAGCATTGGTAAGCCCAAATGGCATTACCCTAAAGGCGAATATGCCCCATTCTGTGGCAAAAGCAGTCTTATGCTGGTCCTCGAGAGCAATGGCTACTTGATTGTAGCCTCAAAATCCATCAAGGAAGTTGTACACTTCCTTGCCTGCTCCTCTTTCTAGCAGATGCTCAGTGATAGGAAGCGGATAGTTGTCTCCAATAGTGGTTGCATTAACCTTCTTCAAGTTAATGCACACGCGTAGCTTTCCATTCTTCTTGGGCACCACTACAATGGGGTATACCCACTCAGTGTGCTCAATTTCATAGATGAATCCAGCTTCAACCAGACGATCTATCTCTTCTTTGATCTTGGCAGCATATGTTGGAGCAAGTCTATGACAAGCCTAAGTATTGGCTTGAGTACCACAAAGTCATAAAAGAAGCTTCAAAATGAAGACTATGTAAAGTTCACTTATGAACTACCTCTTGTAACGTTTGAAGAGTTTACTTAATGTAAAAGTGAAAGAATCTTAAGTGGTTGAGTCCACTTGATCAAAAAGGGAAAGAGGAGCCACGAATTCGTGATTTGTGGTAGGTAGAGAATCAAATCAATCATTGATTGATTGGAGAGTGATTGAGGGAAGTTAGCCTCCCAAACTCAACTATAAATAGATGGCAATTTTAGTCGTGGTTAGAGAGACCTATGTGAAGACCTCCAAGAGCTGATCTTTATGCCATATCAAGGTGTGATTACAAGGCACACATATGTATCAGTAAGTCATTGTATTGTACAAGCAATATACTTTCATTTTCATGATCATTTGGGTTCATATTTCCATGTTCTTGTGAAGTGTACTACTCATTGGCATTACTCTCAGTTTTCTCAGTCAGACTGCAGAGATGGTTTCTCTGAGCTTGGTGCATCATTTTCAGTGATTTAACTTGGTACAGTTAGCTCTATAAGTCTACTATATACTCACAAATTTTCATGTCATTTGGAGGTTGCAATCTTCAATTATGTTCAGTTGAAGTCAACAGTGTCTGTTCATCTTCACTTCTCTATCAGGTACCCGACTTTTTCACTCACCTTGTCAGAGCCATTTCTCAGTGGTTACTTATCCAAATTCAATCATTTAAAGATTTTTGGATTTTTGCTTACTGTCTAGTATAACCATACAAATTTTCATAATCATTGGATTCCTAATTTGTGAGTTATGTTCATTTTTCTGCTCACTGGTCTCAAACTATAGTAGCCAGTGAAAATCGGGATGATGTCATCACTTGTTAAAACTCATTCTCAGTGTGTGGTTCATTATTTTTTATGAGATTACTCTTGAAAGTTAGCTCTTTAAGCTACCTAAACTTCCCCAAGAGGAATTAGGCTAATTGCTGATGTGCTCAGAGAATTAACTCCAACTTATCTGTTTTGATCTATCTTTTTGAGAGTGATCTTCCAAGGTACATAGGGTGTCTAATACATCCATTGGCAAGCTAAAAGGGCCCAGCATATACTCTTGGAGTTCATTTGGCTGGTGTAGATCAAGGATTTTGCAACACCTCTTCATCTTCAAGCACATACCTATCCATCGCTTCACAGTGGTATCAGAGCAAGGTTGGACAACATGGCAGATGGATTTCCTTCATCAATTGACAAATTGGACAGAGGTAACTACTCAGCTTGGTCATTAAGAATGGAAGCTTATCTCCAAGGTAGAAGTTTATATGGTTATGTGGCTGGAGATGAAGTTATGCCAAGTTTCAAGAACAAAAGTCAACCAACACAAGAAGAGCAAGAAAGATTGAGCACATGGTGCTCCAAGGATGCACTTGCAAGGTCTTATCTCCTCAACTCTATCTCAGATTTTTTGTTGCCTCACATTAGAAGTTGTAAGACATCTCAGGAAGTGTGGGATGCACTTGAAGCTTTCTTTTCTTCAAGTCCCAAAGCTAGGAAGCATCAACTATGGCTCGATTTCATAACTCTCAAGAAGGCTCCCAAACAAAATGTGACTGATTTTGTCACAAAGCTCAAGGACATAGCGGATCAGTTGGGAAGCATTGGAGAGGTAATAGATGAAGAGCAAATTGTAAGGCAGGTCATCAATGGCTTGAAGGCAGATGACAAGTGGGAAGCATTCACCACAGCTATGGATTTGTACATGGACATGCATGTACTTGATTTCAATACACTCATTGGACAACTACTTACCCAAGAGGAAAAGCTTATCAAAAATGGAGAAAGCTCTAAAGGTAATCAATCTTCAGCTTTATACACTGATAGAAGCAAGTCCAAAGATAACAAAGGAAAGGCAAAGAAAGTGGATGATGAAGCAGGTACATATCAAGCTAACTATGCAGGTAGAGGAAGACATGGCAGAGGTAGAGGAAGAGGAGGTAGACAAGGCAGGGGGAGATCCCAAGACTCCAACCCATGTTCTATTTGTGGACTAACTAATCATACAACTGAAAATTGCTTTAGGAATTCCAGGAATCAAAGAGGCAGAGGATACAATAGAGGAAGTTATGGCTACTCAAGAGGAAGGTTCAACAACTACCATGGCAATTACAACAACTACAATCATTCAAACTATCAAGGAGGCTACAAAGGAAGGAGAGACTACAATAACTACACATAAGACTCAAACAAAGAGGATTCATTATTGATCATGAACATGGCTATGCCACAAGGTAAATGTGATGAGCATGTTTTCTACATAGATTCAGGTTGTTCAAATCATGTGGCAAGAAATGTGGCACTCCTATCAGATTTAGAAGATCCAAGGAATAAGCATGAGGTACAAACAAGAGATGATACAAAACATCCTGTGGAGAAAATAGGCAATGTCAAAGCACCTGATGGAAACATCAACCTACTCAGTAAGGTACTCTATGTCCCTACCATTACAAAGAATTTGATAAGTGTTGGGCAGATAGTAGAGAAAGGGTTGCAAGTCAGATTCACAAAAGCAGGAGCATTTGTTGAAGATCCAAGTCAAGGATTCAGAAAAAATTGCAAAAGGTGAAAAGACAGGTAGATTGTTCACATTTGAATTACAAGACACTAGAAACATTGCTCTCTTTAATTATGGTAGTCAGACACTCACAGAATTGGAAGTATGGCACAAAAGGTTAGCACATATTGGTGAAAGGTCATTAAAGCAAATTTGCAGGGACCAAAGTGTACTTGGACTCCCTAATTTGTCAAAACAACATATGATTTATAAGTGTAGTGCATATCAATTTGGAAAGTCTCACAGGTTACCATTCATGAAGAAAGGTTATATGCATGGACATCTCTTGGAGTTGGTTCATACAGATGTATGGGGACCCAGAAAGGAAGCTTCAATATCTGGATCAAGGTATTATGTCTCCTTTATTGATGATTGCAGCAGATGGACTATCCTATCCTTTATGAAACACAAAGATGAAGTTTTTTCATGTTTCAAAAGATATTTGGCTCTTGTGGAGAATCAAACAGGTAAATCACTAAAAAGGCTAAGGTCAGATGGAGGGGGAGAATACTTCTCCCATGATTTTGATTCTTTTCTTCAAGAAAGAGGAATCAAAAGAGAGGTAACTACAAGGTACACTCCTGAGCAAAATGGAGTGGCAGAAAGGAGGAATAGGACAATTGTTGAAGCTGCAAGGTCTATGTTAAATGAAAAGCATTCACCTAATTACTTATGGGTTGAGGTTGTATCTACAGCCACTTACTTGATTAATAGGTTGCCTTCAAAATCCCTTGATGGGATGACTCCATAGGAGGCTTGGAATGGAAGAAGACCAAGCTTAGATCATTGTAAAATTTTTGGATGTATTGCTTTTGCTCATGTTCCTTCACAGGTTAGAGGCAAGATGGATCCAAAGGAAGAAAGGTGTGTATTTATTGGATATGACAACAATCAAAAGGGCTACAGGTTATACAACCCTACCAACAAAGGATTCTTGGTAAGCAGAGATGTAGTTTTTTATGAGAACAATTCATGGTATGAAGATTCATGCAGGAAGGTCAATTTACCATATAATCTTGAAGAAGATTTTCCAAAGCTTCGTAGAGAACAACCAAAGATTGAAGAACAAGACACCTCGGAGGATGATGAAGAATCTCATATGGAAAAGATCAAAGCATGGAAGTCTATAGGTAAAGCAAAATTGCAGGAACTTGGACATGAGGCAGAATCATCACATCATGGCCTAAGAAGATCAATGAGGGAAAAGAAAAAACCAGAACTACAAAGATCATGGTTTGTTTCTCACTCAAAGGAAGTACATTAAGGACATGTTGGCAAAATTCAAGATGCAAGATTGTAAGATTGCAGGTACTCCAATGGAGGTCAATCACAAATTGAGCTCACATGAAGGTGAACTCATAGACATCACATCATATCAAAGTCTAGTGGGTAGTCTCAACTATGCCACATTGACAAGAGTAGATATATGTTACAGTGTGAGTGTGCTAAGTCAATTTATGCACACACCAAGGAAACCACATATGGATGCTACCAAAAGGATTCTCAAGTATCTCAAAGGAACCATAAATGAAGGACTTTATTATCCTTATGTATCTGATTTAGGTTTGAAGCTATTTTCTGATGCAGATTGGGCTAGCTCCAAGGAAGATAGAAGGAGCACTTCAGGTTATCTTACCTTTGCAGGTTCAAAGCTTATTTCATGGTCATCCAAGAAGCAACCCATAGTTGCTCTCTCTTCTACTGAAGCTGAATACAGAGGTCTTGCCATAGCTACTCAGGAAGCTATGTGGATGAAGACATTATTCAAAGATCTTGGATTGGAGTTTGGAACTCCAACTATTTTTGGTGACAATATGAGTTCTATTCATTTTGCTGCTAATCCTATTTTTCATGCAAGGACTAAACATATTGAAGTTCATTATCACTATGTACGAGAGAAGGTTCTAAGCAAAGAGATTCAAATATCATATGTGTCCACTCATCAACAATGTGCAGATATTCTAACCAAAGCATTGGATGGTACAAAGCTTTGCAAATTCAAGGCTATGATAGGTTTGCAGGTAATCTTGGAAGATTGAAGACCTCAAGCATACTTGGCTTGAGGGGGAGCTATTGGAGCAAGTCTATGACAAGCCTAAGTATTGGCTTGAGTCCCACATAGTCATAAAAGAAGCTTCAAAATGAAGACTATGTAAAGTTCACTTGTGAACTACCTCTTGTAACTTTTGAAGAGTTTACTTAATGTAAAAGTGAAAGAATCTTAAGTGGTTGAGTCCACTTGATCAAAAAGGGAAAGAGGAGCCACGAATTCATGATTTGTGGTAGGTAGAGAATCAAATCATCATTGATTGATTGGAGAGTGATTGAGGGAAGTTAGCCTCCCAAACTCAACTATAAATAGATGGCAATTTTAGTCGTGGTTAGAGAGACCTATGTGAAGACCTCCAAGAGCTGAGCTTTATGCCATATCAAGGTGTCATTGCAAGGCACACATATGTATCAGTAAGTCATTGTATTGTACAAGCAATATACTTTCATTTTCATGATCATTTGGGTTCATATTTCCATGTTCTTGTGAAGTGTACTACTCACTGCCATTACTCTCAGTTTTCTCAGTCAGATTGCAGAGATGGTTTCTCTGAGCTTGGTGCATCATTTTCAGTGATTTAACTTGGTACAGTTAGCTCTATAAGTCTACTATATACTCACAAATTTTCATGTCATTTGGATGTTGCAATCTTCAGTTATGTTTAGTTGAAGTCAACAATGTCTGTTCATCTTCACTTCTCTGTCAAGTACCCGACTTTTTCACTCACCTTGTCAGAGACATTTCTCAGTGGTTACTTATCCAAATTCAATGATTTAAAGCTTGTTGGATTGAGCTTACGGTTTAGTATAACCATACAAATTTTCATAATCATTGGATTCCTAATTTTTGAGTTATGTTTATTTTTTTGCTCACTCGTCTCAAACTGTAGCAGCCCGTGAAAATCGGGATGATGTCATCACTTGTTAAAACTCATTCTCAGTGTGTGGTTCATTATTTTTGATGAGATTACTCTTGAAAGTTAGCTCTTTAAGCTACCTAGACTTCCCCAAGAGGAATTAAGCTAATTGCTGCTGTGCTCAGAGAATTATGTAAAACACTGGACAGGTGTATGAACCAAGAATAACAAGTTTTCACTTCTGAGCTAACTCCAACTTATCTATTTTGATCTATCTTTTTTAGAGTGATCTTCCAAGGTACATAGGGTGTCTAATACTTCCATTGGCAAGCTAAAAGGGCCCACCATATACTCCTGGAGTTCATTTGGCTGGTGTAGATCAAGGATTTTGCAACACCTCTTCATCTTCAAGCACATACCTATCCATCTCTTCACAGCATAATTATCATTGTATGTGTTTGGCTTTTGCTTAGAAGGTTTAGCATCTGAGGTCATGGGGATAGTGTGTGATCATATGTCCGGGTCTACACCTTTCAAATCCTTGTAACTCCAAGCGAATACATCTCTGTATTCTCTTAGCAAGGCTATCAATTCGCGCTCTTCTTCTTCTCTCAGGTCATGTCCTATGTAAGTGCATCTCTCCTCTCCTTCTTCTAGGGCTACCACTATTTCCTTGGTGGTTTCTTTGTTATCATAGGCCTCTCCTGATTGTGCCTCGCGTTTAGGCATTCTTACCATGACTCTTCTATCGTCTATCTCATACTTTTTAAAGTTTTCAGGGACCTCAAACAAAGATTCTTCCTCTTCTGGTGTGACTTCTCTCTTCTTTCTTTTCTTTCCTTCATTCTTAGGGGTCACTTGTGTGGCTAACCTTACATCATTTGTAAGCTCTCCATGTCTCTGAGGATGAGCTTCTACTTCATAGAAGTATTCTTCATCTGATGCAAAAGGTGGGTCCATAATGATTGACTCTAGATCGGAGTCACTTGCATCCTCAAATGCATCAGGGCTAGGTTCGCACTCTTCTAAAACTGCCTCTCCCATGATTGGCTCTATGGAGAAAACTGAAATGTCATAGCCATCTTCATCACAGTGGGGTGTCCATTGTTCTTCATTGATGGCTACATCCATTGTTGCTAAAATTTCTGCCCAGCCGTGAGGTTCAAACTCTTCGTTCAGAAATACTACAGGTGCATAGGCTGGGTCTTGAATTGATCTATGTGTTTCCTTTGCACCTACCTCTCTGGCTTTTTCTCTCTTCTCTTCTTCTACTGCTACTTTGCACATCCATAAGTGGGTGTCTTCATGCATCCATGAGGATCCTGATCCTATGGAATGCACCGACTCGGTATCATCTTTAGCTCTATGGATGGGATTCCATTGGATAGGAGGGACATCTCTATGAGAGTAACCTTTGAGATTAACCTTGGTCGTGACACCTAAGTGTTGCAAATACAAGGAATTGGTTCCCCAATCCTATACCACTTGCAACTGTCGCATAAATGGTCTTCCCAAAATCATCTCATAGGCATGATTTTTGCTAAAGTCACATATAGCAAATGTGTGCTCAAATTCTACACCACAAGTAGTGAGAGTTATTCCTTCTAGCAAGCCTAAGGGTCTTTCTATGTGACCATCATCCATTTGCAGTTTCATCCTCGTGGGCCTGAGTGCTGGCTTGCCCCAACGTTTCCATAAGGAGGTGGTAGCAATTGCAACTCTTGCACTTGAGTCGAGAATTTCCTTGGTTGTGTATCCTTGATGTGTGATGGGAAGATAGGTGTTTCCTTCTTCTCCTTCGCTCATGTCTCCTATCTTATCCAAAGGTATTTCTGGCACTGTGCGATGAGATCCTACCTGGGAACGAGGTTTTGCTATCTCTGGTACTTGCTTGGCTACATGTTTCCATAGCTCTGGCCTAACCTTGAGTAACTCTTCTAAAGTGAGATTACATTGCACTTTAGTATTCTTTACTACCTCTGTGTTCGTAGGTATGACTGAGTCTTCATTTCGTACCATGACCATGGGTGCTCTCATACACGTGGACTTTGCTTCCCATGGGCCTGTGAAATGGGGTAGTTCTTGTATGGAATTAGATTCAAAGTCTAATCTCTCCTAAGATTGAGTGCTCTCCTGCTCTTCATAAATGGATGGGATGTCTTCTGGGAATTGGTCGTGTGCATCATCCACAAGTTCAATGGGAGGAGGGACTTCACTTTCTTTAGCCCATTTGTCTTCTTGAATCTCTCGTAGGAATTCTTGTGTGAACCGATTCATAGAAGAAGATGTGTCTGGCTCTGTGGAGTTGGGCACATAGGCTTCTTGGGAAGGAAGGCTTACCCTCTTACTTGCCTTGCCCTTACTTGGAGGGGTGGGTTCCTTTTCTGATTGTGCAATTAGCCTCTCCAATCTTTCTAGCAGTTCCTTGCAGCAACTACACTTATCAATGTCCTGATTGTAGTCATCTTTGCAACTGGTGAGAATGTTTCCTCATAGTCTATACCATGAGTTTGTGAGCATCCTTTGGCAACTAATCTTGCCTTGTACCTGCAAACTCATCCATCTGAATTTCTTTTAACTTTATATACCCATCTGCAACCAATTACCTTTTGATTCGGCGTCATTGGAACCAAATCCCAAGTGTCCATTTCCAGCAATGCATCCATCTCTTCTTTCATGGCCTTTTCCTAATTAGGGTTTCCCTTTGCCTCTTCGTAGATTGATGGTTCCTCTGAAATAGAGTCTTTTGCCAAGTAGATTGAATGCTTCATAACAAATGTGGAATCATATCCATACCTTTCTGGTTGTTTCTTCTCTCTTGCTGATCTTCTAGGTGCTTGTTTTGAGCATTCTCCAACCTCTTGCATCTTTGTTTTGCCTCATGACTTCCATAACTTGTAATCCTTTTCTCTTTCATCTTGGTCATCAGCTGTATCACTTCTTGGATCCTGGATGTGTGTATCATGCTTGCTTCCTAATTGATGAGAGTCAGAATCAAGATCATATGGTAGTGTTACCTTTCGTTTGTCTTCATCATACCAAGACCCGTGTTCTTCAAACACAACATCTCTACTTGTAGTGAATTGCTTGGTTGAAGGATTGAAGAACCTATACCCATCTGAGTTGAATCATATCCAATAAACACTGCCTTTGTTGCCCTTTCATCTAGCTTACCTCTTATTTCTGATGGTACATGAACATAAGCTAAACAACAAAAAACCTTGCAATGTCCAAGACTAGGTTTTCTTCCATGCCATGCTTCATAAGGAGTCATACCTTGAAGTGATTTGGATGGTAGTCTATTGACAAGGTACACAGCAGTTGAAATAGCTTCTGCCCATAGATAATGTGGCAACTTCTTCTCTTCAAGCATTGTTCGGGCTGATCCAACCAATGTCTTGTTTCTCCTCTCTGCAATTCCATTTAGTTGAGGAGAGTACCTAGTAGTCACTTTCCTTTTGATACCTTTCTCCTGCAAGAACTCATCAAACTCTTTGGAGAAGTATTCTCCCCCTCCATCAGATATGAGCTTCTTTAATGATCTACCTGTATGATTCTCCACATGTGCAAGATACTTCTTGAAGCAATCAAACACTTCATTCTTACTCTTGATAAAGTATAGAACAGTCCATCTACTATGGTGGTCAATAAATGAGACATAATACCTTGATCGTGCCAATGAAGGTTCTTGACTTGGTCCCCATACATCTGTATGTACAAAGTCCAATAAGTTGTTGTGGATGTAGCCTTTGTGGTTGAATGGTTGTCTTTGTGCCTTCCCAATCTGACATGCATCACACCTATTGATCATGTGTTGCTTTGATATGTTCGACAGTCCTAGAACACTTTGATCCCTGCATATATCCTTCAAGGTTCTTTCATTCACATGACAAGTCTCTTATGCCACACTTCAAGCTCACTTAGGGTTTGAGACCCAAAGTTGAATAGAGCTATGTTCTTGGTTTCTCCTAATTCAAAAGTAAAGAGCCTACCATGCTTCTCACCTCGGGATATCTTCTTGAAGCCTTGACATGGATCTTCCACAAAAGCTCCATGTTGGGTGAACCTAACTTGCAAGCCTTTTTCAACTATTTGGCCTACACTTATTAGGTTTTTAGTGATAGTGGGTACATAGAGAACCTTACTTAGAATGTTTGTCCTGCCATTGGAAGGTTTGACATTACCAATCTTCTCCACATTGTGCTTCGTGTGATCCCCTGTTTGCACTTCATGTCTATGCTTTGGACTTTCCAAATCAGATAGAAGAGCAATGTTGCCTACAACATGATTCGAACATCCTGAATCTATGTAGAACAAATGATCATCTTCTTTACCTTCTTTGTGGCTTAGATTCATAAGAAGCAATGAGTCTTCATGTGGTTGATCTTCTGAATAATTGTTGTAGTCCTTCTATTATAGCTTCTATTGTTATTCTTGAAGTTGTGTCCACCTCTGCCTCTATTGCTGCCATATCCACCTCTTCCACTTCCTTTCTGGGTCTTCCCATCGAACCAGCAATTCTGAGTGGTGTGGTTGGTCTTATCGCATATGGCACAAGGTTGAACATTCTGACCTTTGGCTTTGTCTTGCTTTGGTCCTTTCTTCTTCCCTTTCCACTTGCTCTTTCTTGCAAAGTTGGCTTGGGAAGTCTCTTCTTCATCTTCTTCCTTCTTCTTGCCTTTCTGCTTCTTATCCTTCTTATCTGCATATAGAGCACTAGTTGAATTACCATGATAGGAGTTACCTTCCTTTATGCTATTGTTGGCTTCTTGATTGAAGAGTTGTCCAAGAAAGATGTTGAAGTCTGGAGTTTGCACATCCATGATGAGATCATAAGCCGTCGTGAAGGATTGCCATTGCTTATCACTTTGAATGCCGTTGAGAATTTTCCTCATGATGACCTCTTCTTCAATCAGCTCTCCAATGGATGCTAACTGATCCGCAACCTCCTTGACCTTGGTAACAAACTCTATGATGGTTTGTTTAGGTGTCTTCTTCATTTGGTTGAACTCGTTCCAAAGATGATTCTTTCTTGCTTTGGTACTAGCAGAAAAGAAAGTCTCGAGGGCATCCCAAGTCTCTTGAGATGTCTTGTATCCTCTAATATGTGGTAATAGAAAGTCAGAGATAGAGTTTAGTATGTACGACCTTGCTTGAGCATCCCTTGCGCACCAAAGTGTGAGCTTATCTGTCTCCTCTTGTGTAGGTCCTCCTTTGGATCTTGGAATAGGCATAACTTCATCACCTGCTACAATTCCATAAAGATTTCTACCTTGCAAATAGGCCTTCATTCTGATTTGCCAAGCCGCGTAGTTGTGTCGATCAAGCTTCTCGATCATTGAGGGAAAGCCGTCACCCATCTTGATCTAGCTCTGATACCACTGAAAGAACTTGGAGAAGCTTGTAAAAGGTAGAAAAGTGTGTTTCGAAGCGAGAAATTTTGGTCAAGCCAACCAACACAAGACCAACCCTTGAGCTTATTGTAGCTCAATGATGAGTAGCACCTCCTTTAATGTCAATCCGGGAAGACGTGAGGATGGTATGAAGACCTCGAGCAAGTGGCGGCACAAGTGCGTGAGTGAGAAGCACACAAGCATGCACACACATACAGACACACGCGCGCACACAAGGCAAGACAAAGAGTGAGAATCAATGGAGCTTTTTAGATTACTTTCAAAATGCTCTTACAAGTTCGTTTCAATTACAATCTAACTCCAAAAATGAGCTCTCTAGCCCTTTTTATAGTTTTTGACTAGCTTTTGGTCCTGTCCAGACCTAGTGTCCGGCCTCGTTAAAAATTAGGTTCCAGGGCTTATTTGGGGGCTCAAACGAGATCTAAAAAATACGAAAATTGGTACGCAACTACTTCTAAGGCTCCTCAAGCTCAAGGACTCCTTGGCTTGCACAAAATGGAGCTACAAAAAGGTGAAATGATATTTACAATGATTGTTAGTGATAAAAATCACTGTTGTTGTAGGGATTTCTTCTAGTGCTCTGCCATACATATCTTCGAGCTCCCTACTTGCTCTTCCCCCCTACATGTCCATCTCTTTGATTTGCATTAATGTCTTGAAAAAATATTGGCCTACTTGCCAGATCTTCTTTGACTGCCCTGTTTGCTTGTGCTGTCCCTTCGCTCTGAATCCCTTCTTTGACTTTCATGTCTTGTACGTCCTGGTGTACCAAGGCTACTGCCAACACCCCCCCCACTCTCGCGTTTGTCGCCTCTGACAGACCCTTGTCTAGCTGCTTTTTGGACGTAGTATTGTACGACATCGGCGGCGAGGTGGTGTTCTTCTAACCTGAGTCCCCTTGCTAGATCTGTCAGCAATGCATCCCAATTGACTGGCCCTGGGACATCTGGATGTGGCACCCGTAACTGCTCTGAGTGAATGGTTCGCTCCACAGCAAATAAATGGAGGAGATGTGAGGGTCTGGGTACAAATATTTCTGAGTGGTATTCCCAGAACCCTGTTATGAACATCTCTTCGAATGTTTGTTTAAAGCAGGCTGGGAGGTATTTTATTCTGGCGTGCCAAGCGTATATCACCTCGATGGAAGGAGTGGTGCTCATATCATAAACTAAATCTTGGTTTCCTGTAAGGAATCCGACGCCTGAGAAGTGTGGGTCCTTGATATTCTTGAATGTCCTGAATGTAATAAGCATTAACTCAAAAATTTTCATGCACATCTGGGCCATTACATCAGGGGTATTCCTTAACCGGATGCTCCAGTGTCGTATAGTGGAGATCATGTAGTTGACGGTGGGAGGCCCTTGAGGGGGTGCTAGGTAGACGTAATTTAACCATTTGGCGCATCCCTTGATATTCTTGACTGCAATGGTAAACTCTGGCCATGTGCGTCTGCGGAGTACAGGAACATAACAAGGGTTATATTTAATAAAAAGAGGCATATTCGTCCAGGTGCGAACCATCTCCGGGTAGGTTTCGAGGAGTCGGATCCTCCAAGTGGGTTGATGAATGGATCCTTTTTTGGCGCTCTCTGGGATATCATCTGGCCCAAATTGTGTAGCAAACGTTGGAGGTTTACCACATCTATGTTGGATTTCTGCATTGTAGTCCGCCAGGAGTATACAATAGGGCACGTATTGATCATCATTGGTTCCGATCCATCTATGGTGGGACATGCTGCGGAAGTATTCTGATTTAATAATAGTGTCCTCTATCTTTGCCATAGATTGGATTTGAACTGCCACTCGATCTTCATGAGTTGATGCCGTTTTCTCTAGTGTTTGGAGCCACTCAGGTACTTCGATTTCTAACGTATCCCTTCCTTCTGCGGTTTGCTCACCACCTGGCATTGGCATAGGAACGTAAGGTTCCTCATACGTCTCATCTACCTCGATGGGTACCAAATCCTCGGGTTCTGGTTCGACAACTGGAGAGGGTTGCCTTTCATGTGTGAGTAATCTTGCCTGTAATTCGGCCACCTGCTCTTTCAAAGCCTTGACTTCCTCTGAAGTCGTGGTCGTTTCTGTGACTTTGGGTGCTGTCTGTTGCTCTTGGAGTTGATTGCGCAGCGCATCACGCTCCCTTTCCAAGTCATCATGAGCTTCTAATAGATCTGCATAGCTGTCCAAGATGGTCTTCATTGTCTCTGAGGGCACAGCTTTAAACTGCTCTGGATCAATTTCGTGTGGAGAGCCTTCCATTGCTGCTTCTAGATTTGCTTCGTTTTGCTGCTGCAGTCTCTTGTTCTCTTCAAGGGCGGCCGCCATGTGTTTTCTGAGAAGTGCCAGGTTACGCCGGACTTTGAGATTATCGGCTTGGTATACCTCGAGCAAAGCTTCTAGTTGTTTGGCACCTGATTCTGTCGATGGTTGGGGTGCCGCCAATAATGTTTGGTGAGCCTGCTCAAGCGTCGCGTAGCGTTGATTCAGTTCTGCATTTTCTGTTTGTAGAATGTGAAATTGTGTTTGTAAGTTCTGATGGTGCGTTTCCAGTTGCTGATACCGGTTGTCCAGAGCTTTGTACTCATGCTGGAGCTGGTATACACATTGGTTTAATGCAAAAAATATGTTATTTACATTAAATAATGCTGGGAAGGGTGAAGATGCAGGGGGAATGGGGGCGGGAATGGGAGAGGTGAATGCTGTGGATGTAAGTGGAGATGTGGGTGGAGGGGGTATGGGTGATGAAGGTGGCATGGGGGGAGGGAGCGGTGCTGTGGCTGGTGATGTTTCCATCGTGTCAACTGTTTGCGTGACGGTGTAGATGGGAATCGTGGGTGGAGTGGATGTGACATCGGTGAACAGGGTGGTGAAGGTGGGCATGGTGACTCCCCCGAATTGGATTCCCGGGGAGAGTGGGATGCCCATGACAATGGTAGTGGTAGTGGATGTGGTAGTGCCAGTGTCCTGTGGTGGAGTGAATTGTGTAGTGTGAGGTGGGGATGGTGGGGACAACGGTGCTTCCTGATATTCTTCTGCTTGCGCTGCCTCGCCTGGTGCTGATGTATTGATGTGAATTTGCTTCCCGGACCTCCTGGGACGAACGAGAACCCTTTTTTCAAACCTGTGGATGTAGGCCATTGCCTCATGAATGGCCTCGTCCAGTCCTACGACGTCGGCATGAAGGTTCATGGACTCAATGAACAATTCGTCCACACCTTCCTCCGCTAGCAAGTCGTTCATGAGTCTTTTGCCCTGTTCTAGAGACATCTGATGCTGTTCCTGAACCAGTCGCATGGTTCGATATAGTCTCTTGATTTGTGCCGAATATGCTGGGGCACTTGCTAACTCGGAGAGTTCGTCATATTCTTGATGTTGTTCTTCGTCGGCTTCTTCTTCGTCTCCTCCTGCCTCTTGTTCATCTACATCGACTTCTACAACTTGTGGTTGGGTGGGGGCCGATGTTGTTTGGGGTTGTGGTTCCTGAGCTCGCGCTGCTTCAGCTTCGAGGTTAGAGTCATAGATTAATCTGGCAATTTCTTCATCCGTGAGGTCCTCAAGAGTAAATCCCTGCGGAAATTCCAAATCGGATGGAATGGGTGGAAACACCAGATTAGGCCCCTCGGTGCTTGGTCTCGGTAGCCGGATTGTGAATGGCCTCACTCGTCGTGTCTGGGGAGGGGTGATTTCTGGTGTAGCGGTAGCTCCCCTTGGTTGGGCACAGGGTAGTTGGACTCCCCCCCTCATCTTCTTTGATGGGGGACCTGCTGCCGATAGTCTTCTCTGGAATTCTTGGACTCGGGACCATACGAGTGCCCGCTGAACAGGCACGTCATAAGCTAAGCATCTATAGATTATTCTGGTCAGAGCACAACACCCGTGGAGCACATTCTTCTGTTTCTTGTTCCACCTTTGATGCGCTAGGTGGATCTGATCTATGATCCAGTGTGGCACATTGATGGGCAGGCTTTCGGTTTCTGCTAGATATAAACTGAACCATATTTTTTTCGGGGGCATTGTGAATCGTTCCTGGGCGGGGAAAGCAAAATGTTGCATGATGGTTCGCAGGTGAAGTGCAATGGTAGGTGTCATCGCTACCATATCCTTCAACTTATTAAGATCCTTGTGCTTCATTCGACCTGGGACCATGGTTTCCTTTTCTGTTGGGATGTGCATGCCATACATACCCAATGCTTCTCTTACCAGATTGAGGTCCAGCTTGAACCTTTTAAGCTCATTACCCGGCAGCAGTGATGGCAACACAAAGGTGCTGTCGCCTCCTTTGGCCCTGCTTGGCGTGATTGTACTGATCAGATATGAGCATCGTAAAAAATCCGGCTTTGGTATGTGGGCCCTGAAATATCTGTCCACACCCGCTTTGACCCAAACTGATCTCATGACTTCGGCGTTTTGATAGCTTTCAAACTCGCGTGCGAAGAAGTGGTATCGACCCCATTTGCCATTGAACTCCAATTCTGCTTCCCAGAAATAGGTTCCATCGCCCAGTGGTCCAGCAACATCACTGAACCAATGCGCATGCTTACCTACTTGAGAAGTATGCCCTTGAGGAGGATCCTGAATGGGGAGCACATGCACGGCTTGAAGCTCTTGCGGTCTTGCGGTGAGACGTGGCTCAAGGAGAAGTGTTTCTATGTCCACAATCTGGGCACCAGATCCGGCTTGAGAGCTGGTTCCTGCTTCTGCCATGGCCCTGTTTGCTGGTTGGTTCTGTGAGAATATAGAACCAAGTGTTAACATCGTGATGGACAGAATAAATCCGTTGTTGTCCCCGTTACAACATTAACATGAGGTGGATGGTGAGTTAGTGGTTAGTAAGTGCATGAAGACAGTGTGTGTAGTTAGTGCTTGTGTCGTCCTAGGAAACTACTACGGTTAGTAAGTGGGCATGAATTTACAATTTGGGGTCGGGGGGTTTATTACAGGCCTTAGGCTGCCAAATGCAGTGAATGGGCTTTGCCTTCGGTTTCGGAGAGTCTCTAGAGAGCCTTCTTGGTGTCGTGGTTTGAAAACGAGGCCTTTTTGGGACCCATTTACAATTGATTACATGTTCGCTCTTGGGTTTTGGTGTGTACATGAGTGTCGAGAACGAGTGAAATCTGGCAGTATGCGTCGCTGCGTTATGCTGTTTAGGTTGTGGCCTCAGCGTAGCTACTTGTGCCATCAAGCAAGCCTTAGGCACCCAAATTTGTCTTGATTGTGGGCTTGCCTTCATCGACTTCTTGGGCACCCAAATAGATTTTACTTTAGCAGAAGAATTTCTGAAAGACTTCTTATTAGCGTTGTGTTGTTGGTCACTAATAAGAGGCTTTGCCCCTGTAGTTGATGGTGGTGCAACCGGTCGTTCGCCTTTCCGCACCCATACCTGGTTTATTTTCTGGGCCATTCTGCTGCGCAGGTACTTTTGATCTCGGACATAGGTAGTACCCTGCTTCTTCTGCTTTTGATCCACCTTGGGTTGCTGCCTCCTTCTAGCCTTTGGAAAAGAAGGGAGTTCCGTTGCATTCCTGACTCCTTTTTTGCGAATATCATTCCTCTGCAACACATAGTTTTGGACAAGAACAGCATGGTCATCTTCATGTGTACCCCTGGAAGGACCAGGAGTCTGTGCCTTTCCTAGTTCCTTGAGTGCTCCATTGTCTAATTCTACTGTAACGCGACTATGATTGACCCAAACCTGGAGAAGTCCACTTCTTAGGTTTAGATTGACTGCTTGGTCATAGATCCAATCCTGACCCAAGACGAGAGGTTCAGTGAGATCCTCATCTTGACACACTAGTACTTTAACGGTCATTGCCTCCTCGTGAATGTAGAGGGGAAGTTCCACCTCGCCCATGCAAGGGGTTTCCACGCCTCCCAATCCTATGAGGTATGCTTCCACAGGGTGGACAGTTAACTGTAACTCTTGACAGTAAGACAACTTAACAGCGCTAGTGGCAGCACCTGAGTCAATCAAGGCTCTTACGGTCCTTGTACTCTTTTCTTGTCCTATGTCTATGGTTATGAAAGGACGTCTATCAATTATTCTATTCGAGCTTGTTCCTGCAACTTCACACATGGCTATGGGAAATCCTTGGTCTGCATAGTCATTCGCTCCAGGCTGATCTCTACCTTGCCTTCGTAATTTCATCCTTCTGATGCGTTCTAAAGCCTCTGCTTGAGCTTCTTCTCTAATTCTCTTTTCTTCCTCTTTGCGTTTCTTCGCAGTGTTGAGTCGGCTCAGCATTTCCTCCGTGAGGGGTTCCTGATACAACTTGACTCTGCATCCGCTAATATAGTTAGGGAGAACATCACCCTCTAATGTGGCCAATTGTACTGCTCCGCTCATGGAGATCCTATTGATGATCATAGGTCCGTAACCTCTCTTTTCTAGCTTCCTCGCGTGTTGTTTTAGTGTATAGACTAAGACTAGATCTCCTGCTTTCAAGCCTTTATCCTTCACGTGGGCATCAAAGTATGCCTTCTGTCTCTTCTTGGCTGCGTATATCCCTGCAGCGGCTCTCAGTCTTGTTTCCCCTAATCGTTCAAGGTCAAAGATCCTAGAGGAGAGCTCATGACCTGTCCATTCGTGCTCTTGTGCTACTCTCAATGTAGGGATCAGGAAGTCCAAGGGTAACACAGCGTTTTGGCCAAACACCATCTGAAAGGGGGTGGCTTGGAGTACCGTTTTGTAGGCAACTCGGTATGCCCAAACAGCATGGTGTAGCTGTTTGTCCCAGTCAGAGCGTTTAGTGTTCACTAATTTCGTCAGTACATTGCATAAAATCTTATTAGTGCTCTCAGCTTGACCATTAGCTTGAGGGTGATAAGGGGCAGACTTCTTGTGTATTACCAAGAATTCTTGGAGTAGATTTTCAATAACTTCATTCAAGAAATGAGTGCCTCTATCACTTACAAGCTCTATAGGTAGCCCGTATCTTGTGAATATATTCTCAAACAAGAATTTGGCAGTTGTTTGAGCATCGTTCTTGGTTGTAGCTTTTACCTCTACCCACTTGGTGAGATAATCTGTTGCCACAATGATGTATTCCGCATGAGAACCCTTTGCTGGGGGATTAATAGGACCTACGAAGTCTATTCCCCATTTAGAGAATGCACGTCCACCCATCATAGGTTTCAGTGGCATCTCATCTTTGCGTATAGGATACTGAGTCCTCTGACAGACATCACACCGTTTCACATAGGTATGTGCATCCATGTGAAGGGTAGGCCACCAGAAGCCCGCAAACAATATTGCCCTGATCACCCGATCTGGTCCAAAGTGTCCTCCTGCTACACCGTGGTGAGCAGTCTCCAAGATTTTGAGATATTCACTTTCATGGACACATAATCTCAGGTAACCATCTTTACCGCGCTTATATAGATTATCACCTATGAGTGAATAATCCAGGGCTTCTTGTTCTAAACTCCTTTTCCTAGCTAGAGTCATGTCTGGGGGGAATGTGTTTGTCCGCAAGAATGATACTAGAGGTTCACTCCAATCTGGCACAATGGATACTTGATAAAGAGTGGCATGTTCCACTGGTGGTTTAGTGCAACAGATTGGGCATTCCTTGCACAACTTTTGGACATCAGCTTCCATAGTTGGCCAATGTACTCCGAATCTCTTTAGAGTCTGCAACGTTCGTTGCTTTGAATGGTGTTGCTCTAACGCACCCACATGTGCTAATTGCAACCATTTAGCATACTCATCCTCTTCTACGCAACAAGCCAAAATCCCTTGATCTGTGTGCTTGTACATGCTTCCTGCCATGATATGGTACTTTTGGGCTTTTACGATCTCTCTATTCCGTGTGTTCACCACTGGATGATTAGGCCCGTATGTCAATACTGGTACTATTGGCTTGGCCCACTGCGGTACAACTTCCAAATTAAACAAGTAAGCATCAGGAAGGTCATCTGACACTCCTTGTGGGGCTTCTCCCGATGTGAGCCTAGAAAGATGATCAGCTCTCAAATGGGTCCTCCCTTTTCTTACTACAACCTCAAAATCATATTCCATGAGCAAGAGAAACCATCTTACTAATCTTCCTGTATTGCATGGCTTGTTTACAAGATATAACAATGCCTGATGATCAGTAAAAAATTTAAACTTATTTGCAAGCAAATAGTGTCTAAATTTCTTGACTGCATATACCATGCCTAATCCTTCGCGCTCTGTAGTGGTGTAATTCCGTTCAGCCGCATTCAATTGTCTACTGGCATAGGCAATTGGAAGATCCATATTACCTTCACCAGTAGGTTGTGCGAGCACACATCCAATAGCATATTTGGATGCATCAACATGAACATGGAATGGCTTATTCCAATCTGGTGTGGTCAAGATTGGTGCTGAACACAATCTTCGTTTAAGCTCCTGGAAGGAATTCTCACATTCATCCGTCCACTCAAAGTTTGTCAGAAGTCCGTACATGGGCTTTGCAATGACAGCATACATGTGTATAAATCGTCGATAATAACCGCAATGCCCCATGAAAGCTTGTACTTCCTTGACATTCTTTGGCCTAGGTAGCTCTGCTATGGCTCTCACTTTTTCTTCGTCGGTAGATATGCCATTCTTTGACACTATGTGTCCGAGAATCTTACCTTGCCTGACCATAAAAACGCACTTTTCTGGGTTCAGGCAGACTTGATATTCTCTACATTTGTCAAAGATTTGTCTGAGTTCAGGAATATGAGTTTGTCTAACATTGGAATGAGCACAAAGATCATCAACATAGACTTCTAAACTCTTCCTCAGGAACTCCTTAAACACATGGCACATCAGCCTCTGGAAGGTGGCTGGTGCATTGGTAAGCCCAAATGGCATTACTCTAAAAGCAAAAATGCCCCATTCTGTGGCAAAGGCTGTCTTATGCTGATCCTCTGGAGCTATGGCTACTTGATTGTAGCCAGAAAATCCATCAAGGAAGTTGTACACTTCCTTGCCTGCCACTCTTTCTAAGAGATGTTCTGTGATGGGAAGCGGATAGTTATCTCAAATTGTAGCTGCATTAACCTTTTTCAAGTTAATGCACACGCGCAGTTTGCCATTCTTCTTGGGCACCACCACGATGGGGGATACCCATTCGGTGTGCTCAATTTCATAGATAAATCCGGCTTCGACCAGTCGATCTATCTCTTCCTTGATCTTAGCAGCGTAATTATCGTTATATGTATAAGGCTTTTGCTTAGAGGGTTTGGCATCTGAGGTCATGGGAATAGTGTGTGAGCATATGTCCGGGTCAACCCCTTTCAAATCCTTGTAACTCCAAGCGAATACATCTCTGTATTCTCTTAGCAAGGCAATCAATTCATGCTCTTCTTCTTCTGTCAGGTCATGGCCTATATACGTGCACCTCTCCTCTCCTTCTTCTAGGGCCACTACTATTTTCTTGGTGGTTTCTTTGTTATCATAGGCCTCTCCTGATTGTGGTTCTCGTTTAGGCATTCTTATCATGACTCTTCTATCATCTATCTCATACTTCTTAAAATTTTCTGGGACCTCAAACAAAGATTCTTCCTCTTCTGGTAAGGCTTCTCTCTTCTTTCGTTTCTTTCCTTCTTCCTTAGGGGTCATATGCGTTGCTAATCTTACATCATTTGTAACCTCTCCATGCCTCTGGGGTTGAAATTCTATTTCATGGAAGTATTCTTCATCTGATGCAAATGGTGGGTCCATAATGATTGACTCTAGATCGGAGTCACTTGCATCTTCAAATGCATCAGGGCTAGGTTCGCATTCTTCTAGAACTGCCTCTCCCATGATTGGCTCTATGGAGAAGACTGAAATGCCATAGCCATCCTCATCACAGTGAGGTGTCCATTGTTCTTCATTGATGGCTACGTCCATGGTTGCTAAAATTTCTGCCCAACCGTGAGGTTCAAATTCTTCGTCTGGAAAAACTACAGGTGCATAGGCTGGGTCTTGGATTGATCTATGGTTTTCTTTCGCACCTACCTCTCTGGCTTTCTCTCTCTTCTCTTCTTCTACCGCTACTTTGCACATCCATAAGTGGGTGTCTTCATGCATCCATGAGGATCCAGACCCTATGGAATGCACCGATTCTGTATCGTCTTTAGCTCTATGGATGGGATTCCATTGGATAGGAGGGACATCTCTATGAGAATAATCCTTGAGATTGACTTTGGTTGTAACACCTAAGTGCTGCAGGTACAAAGAATTGGTCCCCCAATCCTGTACCACTTGCAACTGTCGCATGAATGGTCTTCCTAAAATCATCTCATAGGCATGATTTTTGCTGAAATCACATATGGCAAAGGTATGTTCAAACTCGACACCACAAGTGGTGAGAGTTATTCCTTCCAGCAATCCTAGAGGTCTCTCTATGTGACCATCGGCCATTTGCAGTTTCATTCTCGTTGGCCTGAGTGCTGGCTTGCCCCAACGCTTCCATAAGGTGGTAGTGGCAATTGCAACTCCTGCACCTGAGTCCAAAATCGCCTTGGTGGTGTACTCCTGGTAGGTGATGGGAAGATAGGTGTTCCCTTCTTCACCTTCACACATATCTCCTATCTTATCCAAGGGAATTTCCGGTACTGTCCTGTGGGATCCTGCCCGGGAACGAGGTTTTGCTATTTCTGGTACTTGTTTGGCTACATGTTTCCATAATTCAGGTCTAACCTTGAGTAGCTCTTCTAACTTGAGGTTACACTGCACGTTAGTGTTCTTCACTACCTCTGTGTTCCTAGGTATGACTGAGTCGTCGTTCCTTACCATGACTGTGGGCGCTCTCATACATGTGGACTTTGCTTCCCATGGGCCTGTGAAGTGGGGTAGCTCCTGTATGGAATTAGACTCAAAGTCCAATCTCTCATGAGATTGAGCACTCTCATGTTCCCCGTAAATTGATGGGATGTCTTGTGGGAATTGGTCGTGTGTATCGTCCACAAGTTCAAAAGGAGGGGCGACCTCACTTTTGTTATCCCATTTGTCTTCTTGAATCTCTCGTAGGAAGTCTGGTGCAAACCGATTCATAGAAGAAGAAGTGTCTGGTTCCGTAGAATTAGGTACATATGCTACCTGGGAAGGAGGGCTTATTCTATCGTTGGCTCTTTCCTCGTTGTCATAGATAGCTGAAGCACAAGCTTCTTGGGGAGGATTACTTATGCTATTACTTTTCCGAACAGGCTCATACGCTCTCTGGGAAGGAATGTGGGTTACCTGTGGAGGTACATAAGCTTTCGAGGGAGGCTCCTGTGACCTTTGGGGAGGAAGATAGGCTCCTTGAGGAGGCACATGGGCTTCCTGAAGAGGCTGGCTTATCCGTTCTCTTGCTCTTTCCTTTCTTTGAGGGGTGGGCTCCTTTTCTGGCTGTGCAATTAGCCTCTCTAATCTTTCTAAGGAGGGAAAGGAGTCTGGTTTAGTGGAATTGGCCACATACACTTCTGACGGGGAATGCTTCATGTTTCTGCTTGCTTTATCTTTTTCTTGATTTTTTTCTTCCTTGGCAGATCTTGCAATTATTTCCTCTAACTTCTCTAGGAATCCATCCAAGTGTAATTGCGTTTTGGCTGAGCCCGAGTAATTGAAAAGGCGACTGGCTTCAAACATAGTTTGAGCCAATGCGACCATTTTCGCGCACAGTTTGGTTCTTTCTATCTCTAGGTCAGCTCTAGGATAACACTTGGCATGATCCGTGACGTTTGGCCCTTCTTGGATTCTGGCCTGATATGCTTTGAGCATCATGTCTATGTCTTCAGGAGTGGGATCAGCTAACACTGATCCTACCCTAGGAGGTGGTGGAATCGTATGACGTGGTGGGGAAGGTGGTGGGTCAGATGGAGATGGTAGGGGTGGCGGCGGGGTATTGTGAGAGGGGATTTGAGAGGTGATTTCAGTTATCCTAGCTTTGGTTTCTCTTATGCTTTCCTCAAGTTCACTCATCTTTTTAGCCCATTGTCTTTTCATTCTTTCCCGACTATCTTTCCATGCTCTAGTCCTTTTCTTTGTTATGCTCTCGGTTTCACTAGCCTCTGAGTTCTTACCCTGGGTTGTCTCTTGGTTTTGCTGCAAAGCCTGAGCTCTAGTGACTACCTGCACTGGTGCAGTGGAAGTGACGCTTCCTGAGGAATCTACAACCAAACCAATCACATTGATCGGAGTGATTTTTGGCATATTATTGGGGTTCTTTGGGCAATCTCGTAAAAGATGCTCTTTCCCGCAATCTTGGCAAAAGCCTTGGATCGTCACGGACTGATTTTGTGTAGGTGGAGGTAAGGGACAATCACGAATGAGATGATCTCCTTGGCATCTGTAGCACGGTCCTCTTAGGAGTGGAGGTCTTACTTGCCTAGGTTGAGGCCTGGGGTTGGGGTTTGCATACATGATGTTCGTGTAATCCGACTCCCAACTAGGTTCACTTGGTTCTTCACTATAGTAAGACTCACCATGTTCTGGAGACTGCATGTAGTACGCCTGGGGACTATCGACATGTGTAGAATCAAAGCTATGGTCACTTGGGTCACTTTCTGAGATCAATGGGGTTACTGGTACTATGGCCCTATTCAGGTTTTCTTCTGCAACAGCATACTTTACTGGAATCACGTTAGCGGGGTTTGGGGGCTGTTGAGCTAGTACCGGTTGGGGCCTCTGTTGGGCCTGATATGGTTGCTGATAGGTTTGTTGGGGTCTAGCATATTGTGGTGGTGGATGTTGGTTTTGGTATCTGCCTTGTTGGTAGGGTTGCGGGTAGGGTTGCCTAACTGCCTGCTTGTTGTATGGGCAATCTTGTGCGGTGTGATTGGTGTATCTCCGTTCTATGGTGCAGTACTGGCTACTAGGGTTTACTTGGGGTTGAGCCATAATAGGGCAGACATTCGCCATATGGTCACCACCGCATGTATAGCATCTTTTCACAGGGGCAAACCTTGGGATTTGTTTGCTCGATACACCTAATTTCTGAGCTACCTTTTCGGCAAGTTCCTCAATTGATGTGGACTGCGTGGAAGAGTGACTAGATGCACTATCTGAATCTTTGTAGATCTTGGAAAGCTCTAGTTCTTCCCCTAGGTTATCTTCAATGTCAATGCACATGCGTACACACTCTTCTATAGTCCTAGGGTCCTTCAGATACACATAGGATCTCAATTTCGTACTCAGCAATCCATCAAGGAATAAGGCTACTTGTTTCGCAGATGTGGGTAACTCCGAAATAGGGCACCTTTCCAGATATTGTCTAAATCTTCTTCCGGCCAATCTGACAGTCTCTTGGGGGGTCTGTTTGAAGCTGTGGATCAATGAGGAGGTATTGTGTCTTATGCCACTCTTAGAGAACTCTACAATGAAAGCCTCTAGGAGTTGATCTATGCTCCTGAACTGACGCTCATCCAATGGCTGAAACCATGTAAGTGCCGTGTTCCTAAGGGTTAGACCAAAGGCATTGTACTGCGTGAACAGATCTTCCACTTGTTCAGCTCTCAAGACTTGCTTGAACTCTGCCACATGATCATAGGATCTCCTGTGCCGTCAAAGTAATTCTTCATGGACTTAACTAGCTGGGTGGGTCTCAAAGTTCTTGTGTGCTCTCTAGGCCTCGGTAGAGGGAATCCATCTACATTTCTTTGGTTCCTGTGGGCTCTATGCATCTCAGGTTCTACCCTATTCGTCTCTGTTCTCGTTCTTTCTCTGCCCACTGGGTTGGCAAAACTTACTTCTGGTCTATCTCTACTTCTGTCTCTTTGTGTACCATGAGCTTGGGAAGTTCCAGCCCCAGGGTGGCCATAGGATACATTTGATCTTGGTTGAGGGAAAATAAATTCACCCTTCCAAGTGTAAGCATGCCTATCATTTTCTGTCACCACAAAGGTCCGTTCTGAAGCATGATCTAAATAGGTCACTCTGCCTGGGCTATCCGGATCCTTAAGCTCGTAGATCATGATATTTCCTATGTCTGTCGGCTGATTAGACTTATACCTCCAAAAGGCTTCATCAGTTTCTCGATTGAGGAGCAACTCTATGCTCTTGTTGTCTTGGGGGACCCATTCAGGCGTGATAATCCTAGTGAGAACTGATTTACCTCGAGGGGTTCTAGGTTCCGCATCCATGTTCCCTTGTTCTAGGTCACCTAAGTCCGCTTCTGAGATTACATTCCCGAAGTCATCTGTCCTATCGGGGTGACTAGTGACAACATATATAGTTCCTTCTTTGTCCAGGTATGCACCATTTTCAAACTTGACAGCTGGGTGTTCTAGTCCTATGGATTGGTCAGGGTTTTTAATCTGGACCACGGATCTTCCTAGGCCGTCCTCATAGATGCTAGCACCTAGTCGGTTGGTCCTAAGATATTCCAGCTGTGTTTTGTAAGGGCCTTCTACCCTGTACAAATAAGGCACTCCTGAACTTCCCGTGGGTCTGTCCATGCCTTGAGACATTTCTGACTCACTGGTCTCAGAGCTAGGGTAGTATGAGTGGTGGCTCAACTGCTGGGCCAAAGACCTTGCAGTGTGATTGACACTAGCCTCTGAAGACCTAAGGCTTTGTCTCTCTCTTGCTAGGTGTCGTCCTGATCTAAGGTTCATATGCCTAACTGATTAGCCCAATTTTTGCCCAGAGTACAACCTTGTTGCCGATCAATTGGTATTAGTCACTTGATTCCTTTTTAGTTATTCCTTGTGTGTAAAGTCTTGTCTGCTATTACGTCGTCAGGAATACTTGAATGTTCTTCGTACTTTCAGGTTGATCGTTCCACGTTAGGTTCTTTCCTTTATGTTGTCGACAGTACAGAGATTAAGTTTTTAACTTGAACTTGAGTTTTTAGGTAGTCTTCAACTTGATAGTGGCCTATCGTTGCCCTGACTTACTCCTACTTCTAATCGTTCTTAGCCTAAGCTAGGAATTGACGAAGAGGAGTTGAGAATATTCCAACCTTACTTGTTGATCCCTTGCTTTATGGTGCTCAAGAACCCGGTTCTCAAGCTTGCAAAGGAACCTTGCTTTGCACGCTCTCTGTTGCTCTCAATGGACCTATAAAAGTCCCACGGTTAGTGCAATGCTTAGATTCAAAGGACACAACCAACAACTTTCATTCATGTAACATATACACATATTTGCATTGTGACTTTTAGGGAAAATAATTCTAAAGACCCCTGACTTTGAGCCCCCTGGGTATGGTCAACTTCAAAATACCCTCTCTGAAAATCAACGCATGAGCTTTCCAACAAGCCCAAGAGCTCAAAAATTGGATTTCGTATGAAAAAGTTAGGACTGTTCAGGGTTTAGGGAGTTAAATCAGAATTCAATACAAGCTAACAGTCAAACAGGAATACTCGAGTAGCTTGTGGCATGGCCTCGCGATGCAATACTACACCCTAGTGTTGTCCCACACTCAATCAAAATTTAGACCAATAATTTTGCCTTGAAAATTTGACCTAATTTGCCCTTCTAACGCGTTCGCAAAGTCTGTCGGTCGCGATTGACAGGTCAGTCGCGATCGACGTGTCGATCGCGATTGACAGGTCCGTCGTGGCTGTCAGTCGCGATTGACTGGTCAGTCGCGATTGACACGTGGCCGAAAAGTCAATCAATCGTGGTCAAAGCGTCGTTGACTCTGTCGGTCGCGATTGATGAGTCGATCGCGATTGACAGGTCGGTCGCGAGGGTCTGTCGATCGTGGTCAAACAGTCGTTGACTGTGTCGGTCGCGATTGATGAGTCGATCGCGATTGATGACTCGATCGCGATTGACACGTGGTCGTGGTCAATCGGTCGCGATTGACGTGTCGATCGCGATTGACAGATCTGTCCGTCGTGGTTTGTCGATCGCGATTGACAGCAATCTGTGGAATTTCAAAAAACTAAACACATTTTTGGGAAGCTCTAGGCCTGTAGGTCATGGATATGCACTTTGTTTAGCAATTAGAGCAAGTTTTCAGTCGGTCGCGATTGACAGAGCTCGGCGACGCACAGACAGTTACTCAGATTTCCGTACCTGCGCAGGGTGCTGGGGATGATGATGCGGCCTGTACCTGCAGAATGCTCACAAAACATGCAAAAAACAGCACATGCAAATTCGCTCTCTCGCTCTCTCTCACAAGTGAAATGAGGGAAATGAGGTGGAGATGGGGATATAGTCAAAAAACTGAAATTTTTTGCGATGATGGAGATGCACGTGGGAGATGGTGATGATGATGATGGTGATGAAGATGGTGAAGAAAGTAAAAGAAAATCGATGAGAGTGAAGAAAATACCTACAACTCCAACGCGTCAACTCTACGTCTTACCATCACACGCTCGTCCTCAAAGCTCGATCCCCGGCAACGGCGCCAAAATTTGGTGTAGCTCAATGATGAGTAGCACCTCCTTTAATGTCAATCCGGGAAGACGTGAGGATGGTATGAAGACCTCGAGCAAGTGGCGGCACAAGTGCGTGAGTGAGAAGCACACAAGCATGCACACACATACACACACACACGCGCACACAAGGCAAGACAAAGAGTGAGAATCAATGGAGCTTTTTAGATTACTTTCAAAATGCTCTTACAAGTTCGTTTCAATTACAATCTAACTCCAAAAATGAGCTCTCTAGCCCTTTTTATAGTTTTTGACTAGCTTTTGGTCCTGTCCAGACCTAGTGTCCGGCCTCGTTAAAAATTAGGTTCCAGGGCTTATTTGGGGGCTCAAACGAGATCTAAAAAATACGAAAATTGGTACGCAACTACTTCTAAGGCTCCTCAAGCTCAAGGACTCCTTGGCTTGCACAAAATGGAGCTACAAAAAGGTGAAATGATATTTACAATGATTGTTAGTGATAAAAATCACTGTTGTTGTAGGGATTTCTTCTAGTGCTCTGCCATACATATCTTCGAGCTCCCTACTTGCTCTTCCCCCCTGCATGTCCATCTCTTTGATTTGCATTAATGTCTTGAAAAAATATTGGCCTACTTGCCAGATCTTCTTTGACTGCCCTGTTTGCTTGTGCTGTCCCTTCGCTCTGAATCCCTTCTTTGACTTTCATGTCTTGTACGTCCTGGTGTACCAAGGCTACTGCCAACACTTATGGAGACTCAAATAGACCTTATAGGCATGCAATAAGTGCAAAGAAACACACTATGTACTTTGGAGCATCAAGGAGAATGAGTCGATACAAAATAGATAGCTTCGCGGGTCAACTAACTCAAAAAACTTACTATCTATGAAAGAGACAATGAACTTCAAATGCCCATAGCGACCAGCGTGATTACAATTAGAAAAAATCCTTTTATGTGAGTGATAAAAATAGGGTTGAGTGTATGGAATGCACAAAAGTATAAGGAATAAGCAAAATATGCTATAGGAATGAATGCGACATTCACCGGTGGTACTTCCTATTTTTCAGGAATACGTAGAGATTAATCCCGAGATAGAAAAACTGAGATTTCGCCCAATATACTGAACCAAATGCTTTGAAAATTTATAGGCATATATTAGACACTTATACCTTCCAATGAGTGATCTTGCACTCAATTTGGAGCTCGAGAGAGAGAGCAGCAACCTCTGCAATATTAGTGTTGGCAAAGAAGATGATGCAGAGAATTGAAGGAGCAAGACAATAATGGTCACAAGTGTATGTATATTGCTTCCATGTAATGTGCAAGTGATTTCAAGTCCTTATATAGCCTCTAGGAGTGTTCCACGACTTTTACAAGTTGAATTTGAATTCAAATGAAGGTGGGAATGGTTGTTGGAGGGAATCAATTCACTTTCCTACAATCTAGGAAAAGTGAAGATCTAGTTTGATCTACTTTTAGGTGATTTGATTTGCTTGATTGAATGCAACTTCAACCACCACAAATTCGTGGGATTTTGGCTCATATTTGTACCTTTACATGTGTAAAGCTCAAGGCTTTTACAATAGTAAATGAACCATGAAAAATTTTTCAAAAAAATACAATAAATGAGCATATGAAAAAGAACTCTCCAATGGATATTCTTTCAATGCGATAGCCTTTGATGTAGATCAAATCCACCTCAAGCATAGTGTAAGCTTGATGTTCCAACATTATTGGCTAGTTTTTGGGCTCTGCATTCAGCCTTCTAGTGTCATTTTACTCCATATATTGAGCACATACACATCATGTACGCTTCTGTGGATACCGCTCATGTACGTCCATGTGGTCATTGATATAGCGGTTATGTTCTTTGCATAAAGCCTTTTACGTTTGATAAAGAGGGTCGTGGTGAGGTTTTCTTAACTGGGAGACACCCAGATGTCGGGATCTCTTCGGTGATGTAGGTGGAAGACTTACCCAACCTCGCCATAGGAGATGTATGATAGTTGTTCATAGGTGCTCGATAAGCATAGTTGGCTTCTATTGGGTAATTGATTATATGCAGTGAAGTCAGTGATTCACTATGCAGGCAAACATGTCAGTACTTGTAGTTTTATGATATTTTGACACTGATCATACGCTCATTTTGCAGAGGATACTCTGGCAAAATTTTTCCAGATTTTTGGTTTTGTCAACTATACAGTGGTTGATTTACTCCTTGATACACTTATTCATTGGTGTTCGGACTCTTCTAGCTCCATTATCATTCCATTCAGTTCTCTACCATCATGGCATCAAAGGTCTTGGGCACATCCTGTGGATCAAGGTCTAGTGCTAGTGTTCTGAGGAGGAGCTATAACTTGCAGGGCAAAGACCATTTTGAGATCCAAAAATTTGATGGCACAAACTTTGCTCTATGGAAGAATCAGATTAAAGATATGCTGATTCAAAGGAGGCAATGGAAGCCAGTAAATGGAATTTCAAAGAAGCCTTCTAACGTGGATAAAGATGATTGGGATGAGTTAGATGAAATGGTCAGGTCTACCATTCGCTTGCACCTGGCAGATAATGTTTACTTTACAGTATTAGACTGTAAAAGTGAAGAGGAGCTTTGGAAGAAGTTATGCAATACATATGAAAAAGAGACGGCATCAAATAAATTCTATCTGATGAGAAAATTATATGACCCTCCTATGAAGGACACAGATATTGTTGCTGCTCATCTAAATGAGTTTGATGCTATATTCTCTAAGTTATAGGCTCAGAAAATGGATATGGATAATGAAATGAAAGCAGTATTGTTGTTATGCACCTTGCCGTCATCATGGGATACATTTTGCATAGCTATTAGCAATAGTGCACCTAGTGGTAAACTCGACTATGATGACATATGTGGAGCACTCTTGAGTGAGGAGATTCATAGAAAATCTATGGTTGGCACTCAGAGTGGAGATGCATATAATGTTCGTGATTCTTACCAAGGAAAGAATCAACAACGTGGTAGGAGCAAGAACAAGGAAAAGAATGGTCAACAAAATAAGACTAGAAGTAAATCAATGTTGCAGAGCTAAAGAGCGCAGAAAGCAGAGAAAAAAGACGGGCCTCAAAATTTTTCCGATTTGGACACACAATTTTTTGTAACATAACCACTTTTGTATATATTTTCCGTTGCAAATGCACTAGAGGAGTCCTCTAGATGCATCCCCTCAGAAGATTAGTGAATTACCCATGTACATTAGTAGGAAGTTAGCAATTTAGTGAATAAAGTGCCGGTCTCTTGTGTGAAAGGACCAAACTTAGGGCACTAGTATATAAGTCAAAAGTGACTCATTGTAAAGGACTTCTTGTCATTGTGAAGAAGAGCACTTCTGAAATTTCGAGTTTGTCTCTTCCTTGCTGATTTTGATCTTCATTTTGCTCATGTATGTGTGTGTGATGCTTGAAATGCAAGTGTAGGACTGTTGTCTACCCCTTCCCCCTTGTTTTGAGTGGCTGTAGTGCGTGCGTAAGCTAGGAGAAGCAAAAACGCGGGCGTTAGTAGTTCCCGTAATTCACTGTTTCTGCCATAACTTGCAGCAGAGTGGTCAGAATTGAGTGAAACCACCACCATTGGATTCGTCTCGTCGAAAGCTTCGAAACGAGTACCCTATTGCATATGTTCGGAGTTCTGGGCTGGGAGAAAACCTCAAAAAACCAAAACTGCTGAAAGTAGGTTTGCGGCAACACTTCCAGTTTTTTCAGTAGGTGCGGGTAGTATTGGTCTTTTCTCTTGCTTGGATAGTTAACTCACTTCATTTTCTATCATGTGTGCAAATGTCTTCATACACTTGGTAAGTCATTCCTTCGGATTGATAATTAAATGTGTGCAAAGGACTCCACTATATGCACTTGTATTGCAATTGAGGTATAGTCTCATTGGTACAAGTCCTTGAGTCATTGCGGCTCAAGTACACACGTTTTTGGCGCCGTTGCCGGGGAGGCACTCCACCAAGTTGCCTTCGTGATAGTTAGAGAGCAGGTGTGATCGAATCGTACTTGTAGAGGTGAATTTGTCCATTGACGAGTAGTATTCCATTTCAGCACTTGTCACTTCTCATCCTTGAGGTGTGTGTGATAAGTTTTAGGTTGAGGTGTAGGAGGAGGGAAGAGAAGGAAGAGTTAGGGTTAGTTCAGGAGAGGAGTAGAGAGGAGAGGAGAAGTAGGAATAGGCAAAAAAACCCAAAAAATTCACCAAAAATAGACCAAAATTTCAAGTTCTGTCCCAAAAAGTATATAAACCCAAAAAATTGACTCATTTGACACTTGCTGGAACTCTGGTATCGTGAGCGACAGCGACCGGTATCGTGGATCTGGTATCGTGCGTTCGAGGCTGTTTCAGTGAGAGTTTGAACCAAAAGGGCAAGCTAGAGCAGGCAAAGGTGAGTTCTTATCAAGATCATTCACTCAAAGCACTTGAAACATGCACAAAACGTGATTAAAACAGTGCGCAGTATCGCGGGGGGGGGTAAAGAGAAGTTATTTCTGAGTTGTTGTGTGATAGAGAGGCCTAGAAGGGAGGAGGAGTGTAAGAGCTGCAAGGGGGTGAGAAAATTTCCACATTTCTTGTGATTTGGCTTGAGTATCGCGATCGGTTGAGTTCTGGTATCGCGATACCAAAACTCCCTTGTATCGCGATATTCGCCGTCAGTATCGTATCGCTTGATACCTAACTTGGTATCGCGATACCACACTGGTATCGTGACCCTGAGTTGGTATCGCGATCGCACAATTGCAGTAGTATCGTATCGCTGGTCATCGACCCTGGTATCGCGATACCATTCTGGTATCGCGTAGCCAAGTCGGTATCGCGATCGCGCTTACTACAGTGATATCGTATCGTCTCCCACTAAGGACAGTATCGCGACACCATCGTGAGATCGTATCGTCATAGTCTCTAGTATCGTATCGTGGAGTTCCTAGGGAAGTATCGCGATACTATACTTAGTATCGTATCGTCGAAGTTTAAAGATCGTATCGCGATACTGTCACAGGTATCGTATCGGCCAAAATTCGGTGGTATCGTATCGCTTCCTCCTAGAGTAAGTATCGCGAAATCACACAGGTATCGTATCGGCAGAAGATCAGGTATCGTATCGTTGGAATCCTTTGGTATCGTATCGTCATAGTTCCAGTATCGTATCGTGTGCAGCAGGGGTATCGTATCGTCTGCTTCCCAAAGTGGTATCGCGACACCACACTGGTATCGTATCGCCTCTGTGCCTGATATCGTATCGTGGGCATGGTCTCGTATCGTATCGTGTGATTGTCAGTATCGTATCGTGTGATTCTGGTATCGTATCGCAGTCAAAGGAGTATCGCCGAGAGCAGTATCGTCAGGAAGTGGTATCGCCGAGATAAACCCTTTCTTTAGTCAGACACTTTGAGCCTTTAGGAGAGCTAACCAAGGGGAGTCTAAGAAGTATAAAGGGAGGCTTAGGTGTGTGGATGAACTTGAGGTCAGGAAGAGTGCTAAGTAGCCGAAGGAGTGTCATCTCTTCTATAGGAAGCACTGCTCAGGTCAGTCACCACTCCGTCTACTCAGAGACCTCTAGTGAATCTGAGGAAGACATACCCATGGCATCAGAAGACATGCAAGGTCCAGCACCACATAGGAACTTCATGTCTACAGTGGAAGGTGAGTACCGTACTGCCTTACAATATGTGTCCACAAATACCCAGGAGATTCCAATCTATCTGGATGGCTTAAACAGGTCCGTTGCCAGAATGGCAACAGTACAAGATGTCACCATCATACCACGACCAGCTGTCAAATACGAGGGAGGTGCTTACATTGACAAAATGGGTCACATCTATATAGTAACTGAATTTCCGGAGAGGATCAATGAAAGAGGAGAGTTCATGGATCCCAACAACTCTGAAGAGTTAGTGACCACCCCTAGAGGCAGATCGCAGGTATCACGGGTCTTGAGAGGAGACTTGATACCTCAAGACGACTACTTGTTGGAAGTCTACATGATTCACGGAGCAGACTTGTTGCTTCAAACTGACGTACCTGTTCAAGGAATAGGAGAGAGCCCCATGACATTCTATGAGCTGAAAGACCCAGAGGACGAAACTAGACTCACTTACCTAGATAAGAATCAAAGAAGATATTGGCCTGTAGGTGCCCTAGACAGGGCTCGACTGAGATATATGGGTGCGCCTGTATTTCCTCAGAGGGAGCAGGCAACTACCTCGCAGAATCCTTTTGGAGATCAACAAGAGACGGAACATACCACATCAGGACAGACCAGTCAAAGAAGTGTGCCCAACCGTACTCATGTACAGTTTGCAACTCCAGGTGAGCACACTCATAATCAGACCCACACAGGGATGGGGAACCATTTCCGACCACCGGTCAGACCAAGACCACCTGTGGGAGGACAGCCAGGAATACCTCCATTACGACCAGCTGTCCCGGTTTTCCCTGTAATGCTCAGACCACCTGAACCAATGAGAAGATTGAGACCAATCCAAGTTGCGAAGTTTATGAGAAACCATTATGATGGATCAGGGGAACCATATGATCATATTGCCGAATTTAAACAAGTTCTAAGAGCAGAACAAGTAGAGGACTTCTTTGTGCAGTATGAGTCTTTTGGACTCACCCTCACAGGAACGGCTCTAACTTGGTTCCAACCTTTAGATCCCAATCGATTTGGAAACATGGAGCAATTCTTTCAAGAATTTATAGGAGAATTTACAAAAAGAGGGATTAAACACAATTCTGCATCATTAATCCATAGCTTTAAGCAAAACCCTAATGAAACTGTGAAGACAGCTGCCCGAAGATTCAACCAATACGTGGATAGATGTCCTACGGCTGAGAGACCGACTCAACAAAAGATGATTTCATTGTTTTTAGATGGACTCTCTAACGGGACCCTAAGAACCCTAGTGTATGTAAAAAGGCTGCAAACATTGAGTGAGTGTCTTCAAGAGTGCATCGACTTGGAAGATAACCTTGCTGAGGATCTCAAAGGTACTACCGACCTCACAAAATCAGAAGACTCAAGAAGCACAGTGACGTCCAATTCTAGTAATATGGAAGAACTAGCAGAACTATTAGCTAAGAAACTAGGAGTCCAAGGACAGAGAGCTTACCAATATCCACCTCAAAGAGCGCCTATGTTGAGGAGGTGTAACTTATGTGGAGGAGAACATCCCACACACTTGTGTGCCAGAGGAGGAGCTGGTGCACAACCAATGTATCCACACAACAGACAGCAACAACAAGGGACTTCTTCATACTGTCACATCGAGCAAAAATATACCAATCATACAACTGAGAACTGTCCCTTTAATAGGCAAACACGACCTGTCAATCCACCACAATACCGACCTTATGGATACCCACCTAGAGAGCTTGGTAGGGAGATGCCTAGATACAATCCGTATCCGGTAGGAGCACAGAGACAATACGAGCAAGCACTGTATCCACCACCACAACCAGTATTGGGACCCCAACTATCTCAACCTCAACAAGTTGTACCTGTGAAGTATACTCAACCGGAAGAAAACTTGGAGAGAGCCATAATACCAGCTTCAATAGCGACCAATGTAGAATCAACCAACCAAGGGTATGAACCTCCACCAGGAGAGTACTATCCATATGAAGCCAACATGATGGAATATGAACCAGCATATGACATGGCCTATTATGGATATGAAGGATTTGATCAGAACTATGGAACGGAAACTGCAACTTTAATGTATACAATGCCCAAGACACAACAACCGTTGAGACCTCCTATTAGACCACCCGTGCAAAGAGGACCATGTTATAGATGCGGAGGGGATCACTTCATTCGGGAGTGTCCTCGACCTTACAACCCTCCACCACCCAGGATTTGGGAAGGATATTGTAGTGATTGTGGGAAAGAACATCTTTTCAGAGATTGCCCTAAGAACCCTACAAAAACTCAAGGTCCTGCACCAATCAATGTAATAGAGGTCATAGAAGAATCTGGAAGTGATAAGGAGTACACTGTGCCGCTGAAAGCTATTACTAGAGCTCAAACAAAACAACAAAAAGGAAATAAACCGGAAGAAAAACCAGAGCACAATAAAACAGTAGAACCAAACATTCAAGTAGTCGAGGATTCAGAGAACTCATGTGAGAATGCCCAAAACACCAAAGTACAAAAATGGAAAGAAAGACGAGAAAAGCTCAAAGAGAAATGGGCAAGAAACAAGAGCCAAGACAGAAAAAAACAACCGAAGGGTTCTAGAAAGCTTAATGAACAAAAAACGCATAAGGAGATCCCTGAATCACCATCAATTAGCCCAGAGGAAAAGAAGCCAGGATCAATTCTAGCTGACTCAAAGCCAGAGGAATTGGACATGTGGCTAAAAGCGTACCAAGCTAGAATCAAAATGGGACCAAACCTAGAACAACATGAAAGACTCTATCCTCAAGGGGAATTAGAGAAAGAAAGACTGGCGATATGCAAAAAACTCATAGAAGTAGCACAGGCGACTCTAGAAAAGACTATCCCAATTTTGCCTGAAACAAGGATCGCACAAGAACTATATGAAGAGTACATACAACCTAAAGATAAGGAACCTAGTCGAGAAGATGATCGAAATGAACGAATGAAATCTCAAGAAGAACAGGTATCCATAATACCCGACCTAGAGGAAGATTGGTCCAAAGACTTGTGGAAAAGAATTAGAGAAGAGCAATGGAAAAAGGATGGAATCAGTCCACCTCCTTTTGAGGAAATAATTGGAGCAGAAAGTCACCAAGATCATAACCTAGAGGAAGCATATGAGGAAGTGTCAAGATTTGATAAAGGAAGAGAGGAAACCATGAGCATCTCAACGCTGCCCAACTACATGGGAGAATATGAAAGAGAGTCGGTAATAATACGAGCACCCACAGTGCATGGGAAAGAAAAAGGGAACTCAGAAGAGAGTTCACACAATTTAACAGAACTTAAGAAAACAAAGGTGCAATGTAAATTGACGGTGGAAGAGTTGCTTCAACTTAGACCACATCTATGGAGACAGCTAGCAAATCAAATAGAACAACCGGCAGAGAAAGGAGAAATGAAAGGAAAGGAAAAAGAAAACCACTCCAAAATACGTGTTCCAGTTGATAAAGTAGGAGAATTTAGCGAAGGAGATGAAGGTAACACGTGCTTACCTGTCACCTACAATGGGTACATGACCAAGGCCATCTTAGACACTGGAGCCGGAGTAGGAATTGCAACGAAGGAAATTTGGGAAAAGTGGGGTAAACCAGCCTTACGACCCACTCGCATGAAGTTACAATTAGCAGATGGACATGTAGAGAAACCCCTAGGAATATTGGAAGGAATTAGGTTAACCACGTGTGGAGTAGAGTTTGAACACACATTGGCCATCTGTAAGTTCGAAAAAGCAAACAATTATGAAATGATATTAGGACGACCATTCATGCGACAGATGCGAGTAGTACAAGATTGGGGCAGAGATTCATTATATCTCCAACATCAAGGGAACACTACCAAGATAAACCTGCACACATTCGCTTATCGGGATGTCCCTCCATTACAATGGAATCCAGTCCACAAAGAAGAAGATGACTTATCCATTCACAGTGCGGGATCAAGTGACCAATCTTGGATGCACGAGGATGCCCAGTTGTGGATGTGCAAAGAAGCCAAGAAGGAGGAGTGTAAAAAACAAATGTGGCCAATAGGGCACCCTAATTATCGATCGGTAGAAGACCCCGATTACATGCCTCAAATTTTTTCAGATGAGCTCTTCGAACCACACGGCTGGATGGAAATCCTAGCCACATTAGACGTTTGTGTGAATGAAGAAGTATTGACAATGAACGACTGTATAGACGAGGAAGGATATGATGTGAACCTCTACATGGTGGTCCTCCAAGAAGTAGAAGCAGGAGAAATTGTAGAGGAAGAGGAGAAAGAAGAGTACGAAAGCATAGAAATGGAACCAGAGTTCGACTCTGAAGAACAATATTTAGAAACTATGCAAAAAGAATCAAAAGAAAGGCCGACAAAAGTCTTAGCAATTGACACCATCCCAAGATTACACGAGCATAGAGAGGACACAAGTAAAGTGGAACCTGAACCAGACCACTTCGAAGTTCCAGAACATTTTAAAAGATACGAAGTGGAAGAAAGGAAAATAGCAACTCAAATGCCTAAACGAGAAGCACAAGACGGAGAAGCCTATGATAACAAAGAACAAACCAAAAAAGTGGTTGTAACGATAGAAGACGGAGAAGAGAGGTGCACGTATATTGGGAAAGACGTATCAGACGAGGAAGAAGAGGAACTCATCCACCTCATCCGAGAATACCGAGATGTGTTTGCGTGGACGTACAAAGACCTTAAGGGTGTAGAACCTAGCATATGCGCTCATCGAATCCCTATGACTGCAGATGCGAAACCTTCTAAACAACGCCCTTACACATATAACGAGGTTTATGCAGCCAAAATCAAGGAAGAAATTGACAAACTACTAGCGGCAGGATTCATTTATGAGATTGAACACACAGAATGGGTATCGCCACTAGTTGTAGTGCCCAAGAAAAACGGAAAATTAAGGGTGTGTATCAACTTAAAAAAAGTAAATGCTGCAACTATACGCGACAGTTTCCCTTTACCCATCACAGACCATCTTTTGGAAAGAGTTGCCGGTAAGGAGGTCTATAGCTTCTTGGATGGATTCTCTGGTTATAACCAAGTAGCTATTGCAACTGAGGACCAGCATAAAACCGCATTCGCGACGGAATGGGGAATCTATGCATTTAGAGTGATGCCTTTCGGGCTCACTAATGCGCCAGCCACCTTCCAACGATTGATGTGTCATGTTTTCAAAGAATTTCTGAGAAAAAGCATGGAAGTATACGTAGATGATTTGTGTACATACTCAAATCAACGACCAGACCACATACCGGAACTGCGGAAAATATTCAATAAATGTAGACAGTATAGAGTTTGCTTGAACCCAGAAAAATGTGTCTTCATGGTAAGACAAGGAAAAATCCTAGGACACATTGTTTCAAAGAATGGAATATCTACAGATGAGGATAAGATTAAAGTCATATTGGACTTACCAAGACCCAAGAATGCGAAGGAAGTGCAAGCCTTTATGGGACACTGTGGATATTACCGTAGGTTTATTCACATGTATGCCATAATAGCTAAGCCCTTATACGGTCTATTGACTCAGTTCACTTGGACAGACGAGTGTGAGAAAGCCTTCAACGAGCTTAAGAAACGGCTGAGTACAGCCCCAATTCTGAAATCACCAAATTGGAGCAAGCCTTTTCATATTCATGTTGATGCTTCGAACTATGCCATTGGATGTATCCTTGCTCGGCCGATGAAGGAAAGCTTGATCATCCAATCGCTTACGCGAGTAGACAATTAAACCAAGCTGAGAGAAATTACACGACTACTGAAAGAGAGGGCTTAGGAATGGTCTACGCAGTAAAAAAGTTTAGACATTACCTCTTAGCCAACAAGTTCAAATTCTTCATTGACCACCAAGCCTTGTTGTATCTAGTCAATAAGCCTTGCAACACAGGGAGATTGGTACGATGGTTCTTGTTACTAATGGAGTTTGACTTTGAGGTAGTGGTCAAAAAAGGAAACACACATGTGAGAGCAGACCACCTTTCTAGGTTAAAACACGGAGAGCCACCTAGCGGAGTGCCGGATGAATTACCAGATACGTATCTGTTTAATCTTGAGGTATGTCCAAAGTGGGCGGAACGACTAATTCCTATACTCACCCATGGCCCTCAACACTCAATAAATAAGGATAGCAAAAAAGAGATTCTTCAAACAAGAAATTTACACATTGTTGCGGGAAGTATGTATTATAAGGAACCAAACGGTGTCTTATCAAGATGTGTCGAGGAGGACGAGCAGAAGCAATTAATTCACCAGGCACACATAAACAAGTGGAAAACCCATCAAGGAATGCAGGGAACAATACGAGAATTAAAGAGGTTAGGCGTATATTGGCCTGATATGTCCAAGGACGTTCACGAGCATGTGAGTAATTGTGGGGAATGCAAAGAAACTAGCCCTGAGGATCACGTGTCCTTACCATTTTCTACCATAGCGCCTAATTGGAGTAAAGCACTAGTGCAATTCCTCAAAACCAAAGAGCACGAAATAGGAGCTAGCCTAGCAAGAAAGCGATCCCTAGAAGAATTGAGCAAAGATTATGTGATAATGGGAAAACAGTTGTTCAAAAGAGGAAGAGACAATCAACTCAGATTATGCGTGCATGAAGGAGAGTATCTTCCCATATTAGAAATGGCACACGCAGGAGCTGCGGGAGGACATTTTTCAGCAGATAGAACGGTCAAGATGATTCTCTTTGCAGGCTTGTGGTGGCCAACTCTACATATGGATGCTGAAACATATGTGAGAAGTTGCGAAATATGCCAGAGAGCGAAATATCCCGTTCGAAGAGATGACATGCCTTTAAGACCCATGATTTGTGCAAGAGCATTTACCAAGTGGGGAATTGACTTCATAGGACCCATCAATCCACCAGCCAGAGGATCACATGCAGAATACATCATCGTAGCCACCGATTACCTGACTAAATGGGTAGAAGCCAAGGCTACCAGAAAAAATGATGCTCAAACTACAGCAAAATTTCTCTTTGAGCATATTTTCACACGATTTGGACTACCGATCGAGATAGTGAGTGATCGAGGAACTCATTTCCTGAACGAAGTCATTGAATCGCTAATGAATGAATTCTTAGTGATTCATAAAAAATCAGCCCCATACCATCCCCAAGCCAATGGTCAGGCAGAGAGTTCCAACAAGGTACTATGTACGGTATTGACAAAGATTGTCAATAATGGAAGGTCAGATTGGGACAAACAATTGCATCATGCAATTTGGGCCTTCCGAGTGGCATATAAAACGGCCATTGGAACTACACCTTTCAACCTAGTGTATGGGCAGAATGCAATTTTGCCAATTGACTTCTTAATACCTACATTAAAAGTAGCCCATCAATATGAGTGGAGCGGTCATGAATTGTCTCAGCAATTAGATCAAATCGAAAAGCTGCATGAGACTAGATTGCAAGCGGTAGCAGGCATCTATGCCGCTAAATGGAGACAAAAGGCATACCATGACTCACATATTAAAGATAAGGGACTCAAAGAAGGTGATTTAGTCTTGGTGTACACCCTAAAACAGCACGCAAAGAAGCTCCAAAAACGCGGATATGGTCCCCTGATCATAAATCGAATCTCCACTAGTGGTGCAGTCAATCTCGCCACACTAGACGGCGACATTCTTCCCAATTACATCAGTGGATGCCGAGTGAAACGATTCATGGAGCCTCTGACCGATGAAATGCTAGCTAGACTGTTGGGAGCTCAAAATAGGAAAAGGGAAGAAGAACGAATACGAGAAGAAGCGAGACAGGAAGCCCTAGAACGCGTTAGGAAACGGAAAGAATGGATGAGGCAACGAGACGAACGCTATCTCCAAGGTGAAGAACCTATCCCTATGGCTAATTATGGAGTCAATAACCCTGATACGAATGGTGTGTACAACGCACAGCCTTACTTAAACTTAGGGATTGGTCAGACGGAGTATAAATTGATAGACGCATTAATCGACTCAGGAGCAGGACTTAGTTGTGTACGAAACAAGGTCATAAAAGATCAGCAGTTGAAGGTGAATCCCACAAGTGCACGGTTGATAGGAGTGGGAGGTCACACCCTAGACTGTATTGGAACAACTAATGTGTCTCTACACATAGGAAATTCCTCCATGAAACAGAGAGTGTTAGTCTGCAACGATGAGGACCTGATAGAAGACTTGATTTTAGGACAAGACTGGATTATCGAGAATGAAGTATGTATCCATCTAGCTCAAGGGTATATCTCTGCCAAAATAGGGCACAAAGAAATATTTAGCTTATTAGGAGAGAAGCCACTGTGCCAACCTAAGATTGTGGAAAATTCGGAGAATAGCTTAGGCAAAGAACCACACAGGGAACCCTGTACCCAGGCCCCTGGAGTCAATATGGAAACAGCAGAGACCTCGAATGCAAGGATGACCGCAGAAGAACCAGAACATTCCCGAACGGTCAAGAAAAGTTCAACCACTACCCAAAACTATCAACAGGCTACCCAACCGACCTATTGGAGAACCTCAAGCACAGGTTCCGGTCAGACACAACACAAATACAAATGGGTGCGCAAGGATCAAATGAGCATTCAAGGACAACCAACACCCAACCCAGAACCAGCAAGAGGAGTAACCAAGTCTATGGAAAAAGTAGTGCAAATTTGGGTTCCGAAACCCTTACTCGAAGCTCAGAGAGGCCGACAACAGATATGGATTCACAAGAAGGCTGCTCGGATTGCAAAGGAAGCTAGGACAACCCAAGAACATACCTCTTTTCAAGAAAGACGAAGCAGCAGACCCATGAAATCTCAACAGCGAACCTAGGCACCGATTTTGGTGCTCAGAGTCAGATCAAACCAACACCAGCCAATCAAGGACGCAACAAAAGAACATGTATCAAAAGGATGACCACGATTCAGATATGGAGGCCGAAGAAAGTGCAAAGAAAAACTTCACCATTTGACAATCCCAATTGCACTCATGAAGTACACAATGCACCTAAAGTATGCATAATAGGGCAACCTTACACGGCCACGCATTTGGCACATGATGCTCCAAACAAGATTAGTGGTACACATTCTCCCAGGGAGATTAGCTCTCAGCTTGAACTCAAATAGGAATGGATCTACAGTGTAAATAAATAAAAGCTTCGGCTATGCTAACAGTTGTTCTCTTTCAGGAAAATGAAAAAGAAACTAAAGAGGTGGTAAGAGATCTCAACTATGGGGTTATGGGAACGGAGTGAAGAACGACGATACTCAGAAATGCACCACACTACTGCATTCTTTGGTATGAAACTAATATACTTCACTTACGAGTGCAGATGTCTTCTCAAGATTCTGAAGCAACCATACCTGAAGAAGCCATGGATTTCCCACCCCAAAGTATTACAAAGGCGAAGGGACATTGGTTCCGGGAAGATCAACCTGACGGGGAATCGATCTTCCTTGCAACAATCAAGATCATGGACACCGATCATCAATTTACTATTCTGTCCCAGGATTTTCGAATACTGCATGGGATGCCATCTATACAGGATATCATGACGAAAGCAGGCATTCTCAAGTATTTCGAGTTGCCCATTTACAAACCAGATTTCCAAAGATGTACACAGGTGATGAATACATTACAACCAGCATTACATGACCCGTTGGTACCAGAAGCTAGAGTAATGGACAAAGTTGGAGAATGGGTAATTATCCAGTTCACCCATGAACTGATCAAGGAAGCTTTTGGATGGGAGAAAGATGGGATTACAGTGGTGAAGGAAGAAAGCCGAGGTGCCAAAACTAGGACATTCACCGAAATTAATCGGGTGGACATCGAGGAGGCGGTCAGGCTAATTCACCAGCATTTCTGCTTTCCCAACATGCACCGATACACGGTCCCACAAAAAATCATCGTGCAATTACTGTCGCATGCAATCAAACAAATCGGGAATCAAATTAATCTGACCCCATATGTGCAGGAAAGATTGTTCGAAGCGAAGAAGCAATGGAAAAACAAGAAGTTCCTCAATGGGAGTATTGCACTGACCATTCTGATATACCATGCGCTAGGCATCAGGGAGCATCTACAAGAAATGCCCTCATCAACAGGTTTAGCTCAATATGCCAAAGTAGCAACTGTCCCTAAGAAAAAGAAAAAGACAACCATTGTGGAGATGGCGGAACCAAGCTCTCAACCCAGAATGAGAGGCACAAAAAGACTCAGAGAACTCGAGTTACAGGAAGAGGACACATCAATTCGGAAGAGGGTCCATGTTCTTCCCAAGGCCACGATTGAGAAAAGAAAAGAAATAACGGAAAAAGACTTGACAGAAGCTCTCGAAGAGACCCATCAATATACAGAAGGGCAAGTTAATTTGCCAGTGCAAGGTCACCACTATAAGCAATCACAACAAGCAACAGACCAGAAAGCCAAGCTCACAAAAGTTCATAGATATAAAGAAATAGGCTTGGATAATTCTAGTTCGGTCTCGGAGAAACAAGAAGAACCAGACAATTCATTGCTTAATGTCGATATTCAAAGCGAATCAAAAGATGATGGACAATGGGATGAATTAAATGAAGTGGACTATGGCGCAACCCAAGACGGACACAAAGAACAGGATCAGACAAAAGAGGTAGACACAAATGCTACTAAACAGCCGGAAGAAGAAGAAAGGCAACAACCTGTTCAATCAAAAGACGCCTCCACTACCCATATCAAAGAAGGTAAATCTGATAATGAGGAACAATTAGTGCTATCAGAGGATAAGCCTCAAGAAGAAGGACATGACGAAGCACCCTTCACACCACTAAGGGTTGTGGCAGAACCATCCCCCATGGATGTTACGTTTCAAGGAAGCGCCACGAAATCTAAGGATCAAGGTAATAACAACGAAGAACTGAATGTACAACTACAAGTCCGACAACCACATAATGAAACTATTCATGTGGACAAAGGGAAAGATGTACACACAGGAGAAACACCAAGTATACCAAGGACATGGCTAAACGTCGATATAGCTCAGCTCAAGCCTGTGGTACAGGATATGATTCGAACTGCACTAGACACTCAACAGTTAATGCTTGATGCTGATGAAGATTACGATCAGGCCATGCGTGAAAAGCAGGAGCTTCAAAAAGAAGGTGTGGATCTGGCTAATAGGTTATCAAAAGCAGAAGCTCAAGCCTTAAAGAAACACGAGGAAATAGAGAAGACCAAAATACAATGCCAGACATTAGAAAAGGAAAATGCCCAACTAAAAGAACAAATTTTGGAGCTCACGAAGAAATTAGATATGACAGAAAAAGAGAAAACAAGGATCCATGCTCGTAGTAAGATCCTCGAATCACAGCTCAAGGTGAGTATGGAGGAAGCTGACCACTTAAGGAACAGAAACAAGGAGCTCATGACAGCTCTCCTCAGTGATCAACAACCGACAGAGACTGCCGATTCAAAAACGGACATGAAAGAACTGGAAGAAAAGATTACAAAGATGGCAGATCAGCTCAAACAGGAGCAGGCCGTCATTGCTGACTGGGAGCAACGGTATATGAACGACACTGCAGCACTACGCAAGAAATGGAAAAAAGCAGAAAATGATTATTTCCGACAGTGCAAAGAAGACACAGATCACATGAACATAGTTGCACAGGAATTAATCAAACATCAGGAAAAGACTGCAAAGGCCGAAGAAGAACTCAAGAATAAAGACGAAATCATCAAACGGCTTCAGGAGCAGCTAGAACTAAAAGACAAACAGGGGACACCAGTAGTTCCGACATTTGCAGAGACTACTGTGGAGACTGAGGTACGTCCTCTCTCTCCCCCCTCTTATCATTCACCGACAAGAGAGGCTCCGGAGGTCCACATTGATCATAATAATCGGGACATTGCAGAATTAAGCCGACCAGAAAGGGCACTACTGGTGTCCCAGCTCACTGCTGAATTTGAAGATCAAATAATTCAGATAATGAAAGAGGCTCAGATTGAGCATAAACACTTGGATCAAATTTTGAAGCCATTCAACGTACCATACGGCCTACTTAAAGAACAGACGCGGCAGTATATAAAATCTACAACGAATAAGGATCCGGACCATAACCTCCACTTTAAACATGACACGTTCAATTACACTCAAGAGGAGTTCGAGAGAGCAGATCCGATATGGAGACGAAAGCTTTTGGAAAAGAATCCTACATTGCGGGTACAGTGGGAAGCATCTCCATATGCACTTCAAGTCAATCCATCTTTTTGTCCTGTACCCCGCAGACGATCTTGGACGCAATTTTGGGAAGGACAGCGCCAAGGCAATATTAATAACCAGTGGCTCAATTATCCATTACTACCTAGTCCGCCACATAACTACCTACCGACAGAAGAATATATGGTCAAAACAATGGAATTTTGGATTGCAAGATATGCTACAGTTCCGGACTTAGCCGTCAAGATGACCAACAAAATATTCAGCATGCTTATTACAGTTTTGAAGGTGTTCCAGCATGCTAAGTACACATTTTTAAATTTCATCGGCATTACGCAGGGCTCAGAAGCATTAATTTTTGATTTATCTACTATTCCCAGTCGACTAACTATCATGGCATATTATTCTCGTCTCATGTTTTTGCCATCGACGTATATGCAGACGTTTGAAGAAGCATTCTTCACAGGCTTCTTTGAAATTGATTCAGAAATTTTTGTGAAGATGACTTCAAATTTAAATGCAAGACTGGTGGCCTATGAAACTAGCTTCTTCGCTGATCACAGACAGGCGCCAGAAGACGGAGTGAAGTCAAAGCAATGGAAGGAATTTATGATATGTCATGCAAATCTGCTGAACCAACGAGAGCAAACAGCCATCCAAACATACACGCGTCGCCTCAGAAAGCCTGTCGAGGACGACAGAGTTCAGGAGGAGGGACGTGTAGAGGGACAATCAAGCAAAAAGAAAAGAAAAAGAAGGTCCAAGTCCAAAAGTGCGCAGTAAAAGATAAAACATCAAATGATCAAGGACCACTCTCTGTAGGAAGCCCCGCAGGGGCGCAACACCCATCTCTGCACAGAGCCCCGCAGGGGCACGCACCAGGCTACAAAGCTAAACCCCAGGGTCCCGAGTAGTGGACTTTTCAAACATCAGAGTAGGACCAAAAGTTAGAAAGGGGTAGAGGCTGAAAAGTTGAAGAGGGTGACTAAGAACAGCACATTCCTAGTCACTGGTGGCGTGCGTGGCAACCCGAGTCAACAGGCAAGACAACTACATCAGGCTCTCGAGTTGTAGAGCTTGAATCAAGAAGGCCATCGAATCTGCATGTCTGTTTAACTGCAGACAACACTGACCAAGGGGAGCGTGCAGTGGAAAAGCTGAAGCGCCTCTAAAACGTAATGCAAGATCAAGAAGCAGACAACACTACCCACGGGACGCGTTCGCGAAGCAAAGTCTGTCAAGGGACGACAGAGACGAAGAGGGGGAGAGTGTTGCAGAGCTAAAGAGCGCAGAAAGCAGAGAAAAAAGACGGGCCCCAAAATTTTTCCGATTTGGACACACAATTTTTTGTAACATAACCACTTTTGTATATATTTTCCGTTGCAAATGCACTAGAGGAGTCCTCTAGATGCATCCCCTCAGAAGATTAGTGAATTACCCATGTACATTAGTAGGAAGTTAGCAATTTAGTGAATAAAGTGCCGGTCTCTTGTGTGAAAGGACCAAACTTAGGGCACTAGTATATAAGTCAAAAGTGACTCATTGTAAAGGACTTCTTGTCATTGTGAAGAAGAGCACTTCTGAAATTTCGAGTTTGCCTCTTCCTTGCTGATTTTGATCTTCATTTTGCTCATGTATGTGTGTGTGATGCTTGAAATGCAAGTGTAGGACTGTTGTCTACCCCTTCCCCCTTGTTTTGAGTGGCTGTAGTGCGTGCGTAAGCTAGGAGAAGCAAAAACGCGGGTGTTAGTAGTTCCCGTAATTCACTGTTTCTGCCATAACTTGCAGCAGAGTGGTCAGAATTGAGTGAAACCACCACCATTGGATTCGTCTCGTCGAGAGCTTCGAAACGAGTACCCTATTGCCTATGTTCGGAGTTCTGGGCTGGGAGAAAACCTCAAAAAACCAAAACTGCTGAAAGTAGGTTTGCGGCAACACTTCCAGTTTTTTCAGTAGGTGCGGGTAGTATTGGTCTTTTCTCTTGCTTGGATAGTTAACTCACTTCATTTTCTATCACGTGTGCAAATGTCTTCATACACTTGGTAAGTCATTCCTTCGGATTGATAATTAAATGTGTGCAAAGGACTCCACTATATGCACTTGTATTGCAATTGAGGTATAGTCTCATTGGTACAAGTCCTTGAGTCATTGCGGCTCAAGTACACAATCAAGGAAGAGGGATATTGAATGCCATTATTGTCATAAGAAACGACACATGAAGAAAGACTGTTATGCATTAAAGAATACTAAAGGTAAAGGACAAAATGTTGATGGGCATGTTAAACAGTTTAAAAGCACCATCTACTTTGACTGTGAAGATTGAAGAAATTAATGCTATTTTTGATGATGTTGATGTGTTGACACTTGATAGTACTCTACCAACTGAGGCTCTTATAACTGATTCTCTTTCCCACACTTGGCCGCTAGATTTTGGTGCTTTTTTCCATGTGATGCCACATAGAGAATGGTTCTCTAATTATGCAGCAAAGTCTCTTGGTATCGTGAGACTTGATGATTCTTACCAGTGTGATGTTTTGGGGATTGGAGATGTGGTTGTGCTTCATTGATGGTTCAAAATTTACTATGCATAATGTACACCATGTACCTTAGTTATCATGCAGTTTGATGTCAGTTGGTCAACTTGATGACCTGGGTTACAAGGTGGTCTTCTATGCTTAGTCCTTTTGCATATCAAAGGGCAATATTGGAAGCAAAGTTGGCTCACTTTATCCTTTATTTGTATCAAAAAAAGAACACTTGTTAGCTGTTATTGAACAACCTATGGCTTGTATTTGGCATGGTCATTTGGGCCATATATCTCGTAGTGGAATGGAAAATCTTTCTCGTTCTGCCTACTTACTTGTGTTATCTTTCTCCGATTTTTCATTTTATGAGCATTGTCAATATGGAAAGCAAACTAGAAGTGTGCATAGAACGCACATTGACTCTTCAATTCAACCTTTAGATCTCCTTCATACACATGTGTGTGGTCTTATGCCGACTAGGTCCTTAGGTGGTTCTCTTTACTTTGTCACTTTCATAGATGATGCTACTAGAAAATTTTGGGTATATCCTATCAAATCAAAGGATGAGCTATTCCCTACTTTCAAAAAATGGCTTGCTTCAGTTGAGACTAAAAAAGGAACTAAGCTTAAGGCTTTACATTCAGATAATGGGGGTGAGTATACTCACATGAATTCAACCTTTTTTGTCAGTCTAGAGGGATTCGTAGAGAGTTTACAACTCCTTATACCCTAGTATAGAATGGTGTAGCTAAGAGGATGAATAGAACTATTCAAGATAGAGTAGTCTCTATGTTGCATCATGCAAACCTCTCACAAGGTTTTTGGGCAGAAGCAGTGTTGATTGCAGTTCATGTGATTAACCTTTCACCTAGTACTACGAAAGGTTTGAAAGTGGCACAAGAGTTATGGACAGGGAAGCCACGATACTATGATCATCTTTGAGTTTTTGGGTGTGAAGCATATGTTCATATACCCAAAAATCTTAGACAAAAGTCGGATCATAAGTCAAAGAAATGCATTTTTCTTGCATATGGTCGAGAAGGACAATTTGGATATTGCTTATGGGATTTTGAAACACGGTCAGTGATCAAAAGTAGTGATGTCATTTTCAATGAGTCTAAGATGCATAAACAACCCATTAAGGAGGTTGAAGTGAGAAGAGTGGTGTTTGAGTATACTAGTCCTCTGGTTAGCATGCATAAAAATGCTGCACATAGGGATGTTTAAGAGAATTTCCATTCAAATCAGTCTGCACATATTCCTGTTCAGCAACCATTGAAACGTTCTATACGTGTCTCACATCCACTTAATAGATATGTTCCAAGTTTAGATTTTGTTATGCTAACAGATGCCAGTGAGCCTTCTTACTACAAAGAGGCTATGCAGACAGAGGATCATGTCAAGTGGGAGCGTGCCATGAAGAGTGAGTTGGATTCTATTCACAACAATGGCACTTTAGCACCTTTGCCAAAGGGCAGGAAAGCTTTATCATGTAAATGGGTATATAAGTTGAAATTCACATCATATAGTGCTTCTCCAAAGTATAAATCACACGACTTATTGCAAAGGGTTTTAAGCAACAACATGGTGTTGATTTCGAGGAAATCTTCTCTCTAGTGGTCAAGATGACTACCGTGCACATGTTGCTTGGATTTGTTGCAATGGAGGACTTAGAGCTAGTCCAAATGGATGTGAAAACTACTTTCTTGCATGGAGATCTTACAAATGAGATCTATATGGAACAACCAGAGGATTATGTAGTTCCTGACAAGGAAACTCTAGTTTGTAAGCTTAAGAAGAGCTTGTATGGACTTAAATAGTCCCCTAGACAATGGGACCAAAACTTTGATGCTTTTATGAAGTCTCAAGGCTATTCTTGAAGCAATGAGGATCATTTTCTCTACACAAAGAGATGCTCAGATGGCAGCTTGATATGCTTGATACTTTATGTTGATGATATGCTGATTGTTGGGAAGTCCTCTTATGATTTGTCAATTCTCAAAAAGAAGTTGAGTCAGACATTTGATATGAAGGATTTGGAGGATTCCAAACATATTCTTGGCATGCCTCGTGATAGGAGCAAAAGATGCATATACTTGTCTCAAAGTGAGTACATATACAAAGTACTTCACAAGTTCAATATGCAGGGTGGAAAGGCATTGAGTACACCTTTACCCACATATGTGAAATTGAGCAAGGATGATTGCCCCAAATCAGATGAGGAAAAGGAATTCATGACCAAAATTCCCTATCAGTCTGCTGTTGGTAGTCTCATGTATGCTATGGTAGGTACGAGACTAGACATTGCATTTGCAGTGGGAGTTGTGAGCAGATATATGTCTAATCATGGCAAGAAACATTGGGAAGCGGTCAAGATGATTTTAAGATATCTGAGTGGCACTAAGGAAAAGTATCTATGCTTAGGTAGAGGGAAAGCATCCATTATTGGTTACACAAATTCTATCTATGATGTACCTCAATGTGCTTAGTGCAAGCATGGAACACACGGTTCCTCACAATTGCCAATGCGCTATGACTATTAGTGAAGATAATGGTGGCAGAAGACTGACCGACACCCAAATTAGCGATAAGGTGTATGAGCCACACACACTCAATAGTTACTGTGAAAGCTTCCCTATACTCAGCCTCACAACTAGAACTGGCCACAATAGGCTGCTTCTTGCTCAACCATGATATGCATGAGCTACCAAGCATGAAGCAAACACCACTAGTGGATACAGGAGTGTCATAGCAACCAGCCGAGTCAAAGTCAGAAAAAGGATGTAAATCTGGTGGTACTGATCCTCCCTTGGGATAAAACAATCCAAGTAGCAGGGTACCACTCAAGTAGCGAAAGATGTGCTTAACTTCCTGCCAATGCTTGACTCTTAGGCAATGAATAAAGCTGCTCATCTGTGAGACAACAAATTGAATATCTAGCTGAGTAATGCATAAGTAAATCAAGCATCCAACAGCTTGCTCATAGACAACAACATAAAATGCATCTCCAGCATCATGAAGACTCAATCATAAACCCCTCTCCATAGTAGTGGCAATAGGATTATAGTCTTCAAGGCCAAAATGCTGCAACAATGTGTCAGTATATTTCGTTTGACACAAAGCCATTCCACCATCAACGTGCATAAATTGAATGGCCATATAATGATGCAAATGCCCCAAATCAGACATCTCAAATGAGGCATGCAAATCAGCCTTAAAAATAGCAATATGCTTCTCATGAGAACCAGTAAGAAGCATGTCATCAACATACACAACAATGATCAGAAGTACATCATTAGCATGCTTAACATATAGGGAGCTTTCAGTTGGGATGTTCTCAAAACCATGTGTAATCAGATAGGAATGTATCTTTTCATACCAAGCATGTGGTGCTTGCTTTAAACAATATAAAACCTTCTTTAACTTGCTGTTGCTCTAGCACAATGGTGAGAACCACGTTAAGAAGCTGCACCTCCTTAATGTCAATCCGTGGGAGAGGTAGGAGTGATATGAAGATCGTGAACGTGAGATGATGTGAGAGTGAAGGTGAGAAGCACAAAGATGCACACACACATACACACACACACAATGAAGAGACAAGCAAGACACAATGGGAGGTAGGAACTTAGCTCTATTACTCAAGAACACTCTTACAAGCTCAAAATAACTCTAATCTCAAAAAAAGCTAACCTCAAAAATGAGCTCTCTAGCTCTTTTTATAGTTTCTAGACTAGTTTTGACCGGTTTCACATCTAGTGACCGGCCTAGTTAAAAAATAGGTCCTAGAGGCTATTTGGAAGGGTAAACGATGTCTAAAAATAACGAAATTTGGTACGAGCATTCTACCTAAGCTCCTCAAGCTCGAGGACTCCTCGGCTTGCACAAAATGGAGCTATGGATTACAAAATGGGGTTTTCTATGATACATATGTTACAATTAGTGATAACAATCACTGTTGAATGTTTGAAGAAATAATAAGAAATGTATTTGTTTGGAAAATTGATCCGACTGGCTCCCTGCTCTGTCTTTACATGCTTCCGTGGCGTCTGTGCCTCTGGCTGCTTCCAACACCCCCCTCCCTCTCGCTTCTGTCGTCCCTGACAGAACCTTGTTGTGAGGTCTGCCGGATGTAGTTCTGTAGGAGGTCCTGAGCGAGGGTGTGCTCTGATATACGAATGCCTCGGGCTAGATCAGCCTCGAGTTTCTCCCAGTCGATAGGTTGCGGCTCGTCTGGTGGTGGGAGCTGATAATGTGTGGAGTACACCATTCGTTCACAGGCGAATAATTGCAATAAGTGTGTGGGCCTGCTTATAAATACCTCTGAATGGTACTCCCAAAAGCCGGTGGTGAACATTTCTTCGAATGTCTGCTTGTAGCATGCCGGTAGGTATTTGATCCTGCAGTGCCAGGCATAACACACCCGTAGCGATGGCGTTGTGCTCATATCATAGACTAAATCAAAGTTGCCATGCTCAAAGCCCGGGGTGTTTACATGGGGAGCCTTGACGCGTCAGAAGACTTTAAAGATCATCTGCATCATGTCAAAGATTTTGACAGTCATGTGCGCGGCAATATCATCCATATGCTTTAACCTAGGGAGCCAGTGGCGGATCGTCGCCATCATGTAGCCTACTGTGGGTAACTCGATTGGTGGCTTGAAGTAGGGATAGTTCAACCAGTCTTGGCACTGCTTATTGTTTTGTACCTTAATAGCGAATGCAGTCCAAGAGCGGTGTCGTGGTACTGGTCCCCAGCACGGGTTAAATTTTAAGTGCAGCGGCGCTTTCACCCACGTGCTCATCATCTCTAGATAGTTTTGCAATAGATCTTTGCGCCAGTCTGGTTGAAGGATTTCACCTCTCTGCGCCCTTGGTGGCAAGTCTTCCGGTTCGAATTGAGTGGCATGCGTTGGTTTCATACCTGTTTCTTTCTCTATGGCTGACTGATATTCGGCCATTAACATGAAGTACGGTTTATATTGAAGCTCGTGCCCAGATATGTATCGTCGCGGGGCCAATTGAGCAAAGAATGGTGACTGTAAAATCCTCTCTTCAATCATGGCCATGGCATGTAGTTGTGCCTCTACTCTGGCCGAGTGTGTCGTTCCGAGTTCTTCAACTGTCTTCATCCACGCGGGAGTAGGTAATTCATAGGTCATCTGGCCTTCGGCCGTGACACGTCCGCCTGGGATGGGTATCGGTTCGTATGCCTCTTCAAATGTTTCCTCCACCGGGATAGTGACGGTTTCTTCCTCAGCTGGTAGCTAAGGTGGGGAGTTTGGCCTTGGTGGTGCTTCATAGACTGCAATTCTAGATTCAAGATTTGTTACCTGGGCCCGGAGTGCGTTGAGTTCCTCTAAAATTTCAGGGGCAGGGTCCACAGGTGCTGGTAATTCTGCTGCTACTTGTACTTGTTGTGTTGCCGGTTCTCTGAGCTGTAGCAGCTTGTGATCTTCCGTTAACTTTTGGTGCTCTTCGTTCATACGATCATAGTCCTCGAGCAATCGCACATGATCATCTAGCAACATCCTCATCGATTCGGATGGGATTGCTTTGAATTTGCTAGGACTTAAGGGTTGTTCTGGGTGGTCCAGTGCCGCTTCCAAGTTCTCTCTATTCTGCTCTTGGAGTCTCTGGTTCTCCTCTTTTGCTGCGGCTAAGTGTCTTCTTAGTAAGCCCATATTTCTAGTGAGCGTTGCATTGCGGACAGTCTGGGCTCGAAGTAGGTTGTCCAAATCCGCGGTGGCCTCTTTTGTTTTCTCCTCACTTTCTAGTTCTAATTTGTGATAGGCCTCTCGTAAATCTTGGTATCGGCTATTCAGTGAGGCATTCTCAATTGATAACGAATTAAGCTGCGTTTGTAGTTCATTCGTCGTTCTCTGCAGCTGTTGATAGTTGGTGCCGAGTGATGCAAACTCATCGCGGACTTGTGTCATGCATGTGAACATGTGTTGAAATGCGGTGTCTATGGCGGGTGATAATAGTAATGGAGTGCTAATTGAAGATGCAGTGGAAGTAGATGCAGCGGGGATGGGGAATGGGGTTGGGAAGGTGGATGCAGTGGTGATTGTGGAAAATTGTGACGTGCCTAAATATGAGGGTGCTGTGAGTGGAGTGGGTGGTGGTGAGGTGGATGGTGATATGTCCATGCCATTGGACGTGTCAAGTGCGGTGACTGTGAAAAGCGGTGTGTAAGTGGGTGGTTGTGTAGGTGTGAAAACGGGATTGACAAATGTAGAATAATTTACAGGGGGGATGGCTGGGGCAGCTTGGTGAAAAGGGGAAATAGGGGTTACAGTGGGTTGAGGAGGTGAAACTGGTGAGAAGGTTAGTGGGGTTAGAAAGGTGAAAGGTTGTCTTAAAAGTGGTGGAAAGGATGGGAAGGATGAAGGGATGGAGGGATTGACAAGTAGACGCGGAGGGTTGGGTGTGGGCATGGTGGTATGAATGGGCAGGGCAAAGGGTGTGGCTATGTTGCCTTGTACTGGTGTGGACGTGGGGGAAGTAGGTGGGTGTGCGGGGGATACAGGATGGGTTGGTGAAAGATGAGGTGAGAGAGGAGTAGAGGGCGTGGATGTTATTTCGAAGATAGTAGTGGTATGTACAACAGTGGTACGTGGTGGGGAATCTACAAGGATGGGTTCTGCGGTCAATGAACTTTCGGGGATGAGGCGTGCCTCCCTGACTTGTGCTGAAGACTGAGCTCCTGTTGGTACACGAATATACTCTCCGGGTTTTGAAAGTAGTCGCACTCGGCGGGGATCAAACTGTGGTAGTTGCTTTCTTTGTAAAAACCTGAGTGCTTCATGGGAGCCTACTGATTTGACTAACTCCCTGAACCCTCTGATGTATGCGTCTTCGAATCCTCCGGAGATGAGTTCCTGTTCAATTAATGCCTGGCTCTCCTCTTCAGTTAACTTCTTCTGGGCCCAGACTTTCTCCATGGTACGATATAATTTCTTTATGGCCAGCGTGTACGCTGCGGCTTCGAAAGTCTCTTCTTCATATGTGCTGGTGTCGCCGTGTGCGTCAGTCTGTTGGCCTTGGCCATCTGTCTGTCCGTCATGTGAGCCCTGGCTGGCTTCATCGTCGCCTTCCTCGTCGTTTGTTTCGGTTCTTTCTTCTTCAGAGCTCGACACAGCTTGTCCCTGTGGCAGATCTCGCGGTGTGGTAGGGTAGCTGGGACGTTCATATTCCTGGGAGAACAACTGTGCTTCTGACTACTGGAATTCGTTTGAGAATGCATCAGGCATCTCAAAATCAAATGTTGTGTTTATTGGGTCGGCCTCCATATGTGGTATTGGGAAAGAAAAAGCCTCCGCACCAATAGTTGTGGGAGCTTCTGCTGTTGTGGTGGTGGGTTCTGTGGTGGCAGCTGCCTGAGGTGCAGCGGTACTAGTGGCGGCCTCCGTAACCACTGGTCTGGACAACCTTATGCGAATAGGTTGTACTGTGGGAGCCGCTTCTGTCTGTGGTCGCTCTGGAGAGGGTTGTGGTGATGGCGACTCTGGCACTTGAAGGCAAGGAATGGTGCCTCTCATGCGCTTACCTGCCCGTGTTCTACTAGGCTTTCTGGCTTTCTTCGTCATTCCTTTGAATGCCTTCAGTTCTTCTCCTGTTAGTGCACGCTCAATTGGCAAGTCATAAGCCAAGCACATATACACAATTCTTGTGAGTGCACAACATCCATTAAGCACTTTTTTACGCTCCCATCTGTGCTGTGCCAGATACATTTGATCTATGATCCAGCTTGCCAGATCAACAGTTTGAGGTCCCGTGCATGCCAAATACAATCCGAACCAGATTCGTTTATGGGGCATGGTAAATCTGTCCTGAGCTGGGAATGCGAAATGTTGCATGCATATCCTTAGTGGCTTGGACAGCTCAGGTGTAATGGCCGAAATCTCCTCCCACTTCGTGACATCCCCACGTTTCATCGGTTCTGGAATTAATCTCTCTCGATCTGTGGGTGTGTGGGTGCCATGAATTTTGATGGCTGCTCTGATTAAGTCCTTAGAGAGATAAAATCTCTTGTAAGGTGGATCATCCACTAGAGTAGGCAATATGAAGGTTCCTGGGATGTCCTTATTCTCTGATGCCAGCAAAGTAGTGATTAAGTAATAGCACCTATAAAAGTCCGGTTTGGGCAGAGGATCACTGAAATATTCTGTGAAGCCTGCTCTGGCCCAAACGTGAGTTAAATCCTGGGTGCTCTGTAGGGCTTCGAACTCTCTGGAGAAAAACTGGTATTTTCCCCACGTGCGGTCATCAAATGTCAGAGAGGATTCAAATATAAAGTCCGCGTCCGCAAGGGGTCCTGCAAGTCCCTGAAACCAATGAGAGTTCCGGTGTATCTTTTCGGTGTAGCCCATAGGAGGGTTATCGATAGGCATGGGCCCTGGAAACCCTTGGAATTCCGGCGGTGGAGCAGTCGGGTGGGCTTCTGCTCGTAGCACGTTGAGTGGTACTGCCGCTACACTGGGGCCTGCTCCAGATGTTCCTTCGTCGGTTTGCATGGTGATTGGTGCGCTAGTGAGAAAGATCTGCTACAAAAGATTAACACATTAGCATGGAAATTAATTATGATCCCATTAAAGTGAGACCGCAATCCCTTTCCATAACTGATGCGTAACCCGTGTAGCCAAGTGCTGTGATGTGATGGATGCAATGTTTCTTGCAGCACTAGTGCAGGTCTCTAGACACCTACACGTTTCAGATCATGCATACATTTCTTGATGAGATGAGATTACGAGTGGTGTGTGATGATGGTGGGTGAATTTATACAAGGTTTAAAGGTTAGTGATTTAGTACAAGGTTGTATGTTAGTCGGGGGGGTAGTTTTATCAGACATGGGGTTAGGGGGAGACGGTTGGACACGTTTCGGTATCCATTTCCTAAGGATCTTGGAGTGGGTGGTGGGTTTCTGCTGAGGGGCAAAGGGTGGTGTCGGGGGATGGGAAGATTGGCGAGGGGTATGTATTACATGGCTTATGGGATGAGCTATGATACATGGTTTGGGTACCCAAATCTGCGTGGGTGTGGGTCTATGGGTAAGGTACTTCTTGGCGATCCACATTTGTCGAATGCTCGGACCTGTAGAAGAAGGTCGAGGGGATGGTGGATATCGATTCTGTTTCTGCACAGCCTTTTTCTTGTCGATTTCTGCTTGGCTGGAGTTCTTTGGTGCTTTTTGTCCTTTTGGCACCCATATTAGTCTGGTGCCGCTTCCTTTGGGTGGCCTAAACTGCCTTCCTTGTTGTGTCTTCTGATACTGCAGTCGGTCTGGGTTCCTTCGTCGTGGTTGACTCTGTTGTGGTTGAGGTAGAGAGGTCGGATGGACACTCTGCTTTGGAAAAGAAGGGAGATCCAACACTTGCGTGACCTGCCCATTAGGAAGTGATGCCTTATTAAACTTTAATCTAGGCCTGTCCGCAACAAGTTTGGAAGGATGAGCACCGCAGGGTGTCGTGCTCATTTGGCCGCTGATGCAACCCACCTGACCGCTGATTGTGTCCATCTGCCCTTGTGGTTGGGTAACTGTCTCTTCTAGTTTGCACGAAGTCCCAGGGAAGATCTCCTGTCGTCCTTCTGATTGACAACTATCCATAGCCAAGCCCGAGTGGGTTGGTGTAGACGTAACGTGACTGGTCTGCTTAAAGATCTTTCGGTCTTCCGTCGCATGCATTTCATAGGGTCTAGGGTCACAACCGTCAAGCGGAATGCCGTTAGGGAAGTCAAGCGGTATCACTCGCTTCTGTTCTAAGGTTCCAATCTGTAAGGAGCCTTGTCTAAGATTTAGGTCCACTGAGTGATCGTATAGCCAATCTTGGCCAAGGATTAGGGGTTCTATCAGGTCGTCATCATGGCACACTAGTAGCTTTGCTGTCATCGTCAAATCCTTAATGAGGATAGGAAGGTCCACCTCACCCATGCAAGGGGTTTCCATGCCTCCTAGGCCTATGAGGTATGCCTCAATTGGCCGCATTTCTATTCCTGAATCCTTATAGTGGGACCACCTAATCGCACTAGTCGCAGCACCTGAGTCAATTAAAGCCCTGAGTTCTTGGCAAGGGTTGCCATGCTCTAGCCTAACTGTAACGAATGGTCTCCTGTCCACTATGCTAGGATGAGTGGTTGACTTTACTTGACACATGGCCATGGGATATCTGGGTGATGTTTCCAGATGGTTATAATGTTCTCTCCCTAGTCCTTGTCTTCTTAGCTTCATGCGCTTAATGCGTTCTATGGCTTCTGCCTGAGCTTCCGCTCGTATTCTATTTTCTTCCTCCTTACGCTTCTTTGCCAACGTGAGTCGTCTAAGCATATCCTCAGTAAGAGGTTCTTGATATAACCTGACTCTACAGCCACTAATGTAATTAGGCATTATATCTCCTTCTAAGGTGGCTAACTGTACTGCTCCACTTGTCGAAAGTCTGTTAATGATCATAGGTCCATAACCTCGCTTTTCTAACTTCCGTGCGTGCTGTTTCAGCGTATACACTAGAACTAAATCTCCTTCTTTTAGGCCTTTATCTTTCACATGTGCATCAAAATATGCTTTCTGTCGCTTCTTCGCTGCGTATATTCCTGCTGCTGCTTTCAGCCTGGTTTCTCCTAATCGTTCCAAGTCCATTATTCTCGCTGATAATTCATGGCCGGTCCACTGATGTTCTTGTGCAACCTTAAGGGTCGGTATCAAGAAGTCCAAAGGAAGCACAGCATTCTGACCAAAAACCATCTGAAAGGGAGTTGCATTGAGTACGGTCTTGTAGGCCACTCGATATGCCCAAACAGCGTGGTGTAACTGTTTGTCCCAATCTGAACGTTTATTGTTCACGAGTTTCGTCAGTACGGTACAAAGTATCTTGTTAGTGCTTTCAGCCTGACCATTGGCCTGAGGATGATATGGTGCAGATTTCTTGTGAATCACCATAAAATCCTGTAACAAATATTCAATGACTTGGTTTAGAAAGTGAGTGCCTCGATCGCTCACTAACTCTATAGGCAGTCCATATCTTGTAAAGACATTTTCAAATAAGAATTTTGCAGTCGTGTGAGCATCATTCTTTTTTGTGGCTTTTGCCTCTACCCATTTCGTAAGATAATCTGTGGCAACAATAATGTATTCCGCATGTGTACCTTTTGCAGGGGGATTAATGGGTCCTACAAAGTCTATACCCCACTTAGAAAATGCATGTCCGCCCATCATGGGTTTCAATGGCATTTCATCTCTGCGCGTAGGAAACTGAGTTCTTTGGCACACATCACATCTCTTTACATAGGTATGTGCATCCATGTGAAGAGTGGGCCACCATAATCCTGCAAAGAGGATGGCTCTGACTATCCTATCGGGTCCAAAATGACCTCCTGCAACACCTTGGTGTGCGGTGTCTAGTATGCTCAGATAATCGCTCTCATGAACACATTGTCTTAAATATCCATCTCGTCCTCTTTTGTATAAATTATCACCAATAAGTGAGTAGTCTTGGGCTTCCTGCTCTAGACTGCGTTGTCGAGCTGAGGTCATGCCTTGAGGGAATGTGTTCGTCCTCAAGTATGTCACTAAAGGTTCACTCCAGTCTGGTGTGAGAGACATGTGATATAATGTCGCATGCTCTACTGGTGGTCTTTCACAACAAACATGGCATTCCTTACACAACTTGTAGACATCTGCTTCCATCGTAGGCCAATATACTCCTAATCTATGCAGAGTCTGTAATGTTCGATGTTTTGAAGGTGTTGCTTTAGTGCACCTATGTGTGCTAATTGCAACCAATTCGCATGTTCTGAGTCATCTACACAACAGGCAAGAATCTTTTGATTATCCTGTTTGTATATGCTTCCTGCCATTATTTGGTATCTCTGAGACTTGGTAATCTCTCCTTCTCTGATCTTTATCCTAGGATTCTTGGGTCCGTATGTCAGAATAGGGACTATCGGCTTTGCCCATTGTGGTGCTATCTCAAGGTTAAACAAGTATGCATCTGGTAATTCATCGGCTATTCCTTGAGGAGCCTCTCCTGAGGTTAATCTTGAAAGGTGGTCGGCTCTAAGATGTGTCTTTCCTTTCCTAACTACCACTTCAAAATCATACTCCATGAGTAATAGAAACCAACGTATCAATCGTCCTGTGTTACATGGTTTGTTGACCAAATACAAGAGGGCTTGATGATCTGTAAAGAACTTGAATTTGTTGGCCAACAAGTAGTGCCTAAACTTCTTTATTGCGTAGATCATCCCTAATCCTTCTCGTTCCGTCGTGGTGTAATTTCTTTCTGCTGCGTTCAATTGTCTGCTAGCGTAAGCTATGGGGAGATCTATGTTGCCTTCATTCGTGGGTTGTGCTAACACACATCCTATGGCGTAATTGGATGCATCCACATGTACATGGAATGGCTTACTCCAATCTGGGGTGGTCAATATAGGTGCTGAGCACAAACGTCGTTTAAGTTCATTGAATGAATTTTCACATTCAGTTGTCCACTCAAAGTTGGTTAAAAGAGAGTACAAAGGCTTGGCTATGATTGCATACATATGTATGAATCTCCTATAATATCCGCAATGGCCCATAAATGCCTGTACCTCTTTCACATTAGTTGGTCTAGGTAATTCTGCAATTACCTTCACCTTTTCTTCATCCGTAGAGATTCCATTTTTTGACACAATGTGTCCTAGAATTTTGCCTTGTCTGACCATGAAAACGCATTTTTCTGGGTTCAAACAAACCTGATATTCTCGACATTTGTCAAATACTTGTCTTAGCTCTGGGATATGCGTCTGTCTTACATTTGAATGAGCACATAAGTCATCGACCTAAACTTCCAAGCTCTTGCGTAAGAATTCCTTAAAAACATGACACATGAGTCGCTGGAAAGTAGCGGGTGCATTTGTTAAGCCAAATGGCATCACACGAAATGCAAATATGCCCCATTCAGTGGCAAAAGCCGTCTTGTGTTGGTCTTCTGGAGCAATGGCTACTTGATTGTAGCCTGAGAATCCATCAAGAAAGCTGTACACTTCCTTGCCCGCAACTCTTTCCAATAGGTGTTCCGTGATAGGAAGAGGATAACTATCTCTAATCGTGGCGGCATTAACTTTTTTAAGGTTAATACACACACGCAATTTTCCATTCTTCTTGGGCACCACCACAATGGGGGATACCCATTCGGTATGCTCAATTTCGTAAATGAATCCTGCTTCTATCAATCGATCTATCTCCTCTTTAATCTTCGCAGCGTAGTTATCATTATACGTGTAAGGTTTCTGTTTTGTCGGTTTTGCATCTGGAGTCATAGGGATTCTATGAGAACATATATCTGGATCTACTCCTTTCAAGTCTTTGTAACTCCAAGCAAAAACATCTCTATATTCGCGCAATAGGGCAACTAACTCTTCTTCTTCTTCAGTCGTCAAATCATGCCCTATATATGTGCACTTTTCTTCTTCTCCTTCTATAGCAACTATTACTTTCTTGGTTTTCTCTCGGTTATCATATACTTGTCCATCAGTCGCTTTTCTATTGGGCATTCGTACCATGATTCTTCTATCTTCAATTTCATATTTCTTGAAATTCTCGGGTACTTCAAATAACGATTCTTCTTTTTCTGTCATGGTGTCTTTCTTCTTTCTTTTCTTGCCTTCACTTTTAGTAGTCACTTGAGTGGCTAACCTTACCTCGTTAGTAATGTCCTCGTGTCTCTGAGTGTGAGTCTCTACTTCGTAGAAATATTCTTCTTCCGATGCAAAGGGCGGGTCCATGATAATTGATTCTAAATCAAAATCGCTTGCATCCTCAAATGCATCAGTGTCTGGTTCACGCTCTTCTAAAATTGCATCGCCCATGATTGGCTCTATCGTGAAAACTGAAATGTCATAGCCATCCTCGTCACAGTGGGGTGTCCATTGTTCTTCATTGATGGCTACATCCATGGTGGCTAGTATTTCCGCCCAACCATAGGGTTCAAACTCTTCGTCTGGGAATACTACAGGTGCATATGCTGGATCTTGAAGGGTTCGTGGATGTTGTTCCGCACCTAAGGTCCTGGCTTCTAATCGTTCTTCCTCTTGTTTGGCTACTTTACACATCCATAAATGGGTATCCTCATGCAACCAAGAAGGATCTGACTCTAATGAGTGCACGGATTCTGTCTCTACTGGTGTCTTATGGATGGTATTCCATTGTATTGGGGGCACATCCCGATGTGAATAGTCTTTAAGATTGACTTTGGTAGTCACTCCTAAATGTTGCAAGTACAAAGAATTAGTTCCCCAATCTTGTACAATTTGCAACTGACGCATGAATGGTCGTCCCAATATCATCTCGTAAGCACGGTTTTTCGCAAAGTCACAAATGGCAAAGGTATGCTCAAATTCTACACCACAAGTGGTGAGAGATATGCCTTCTAGTAAGCCTAATGGTTTTTCTATGTGTCCATCGGCCATTTGTAGCTTCATCCTGGTGGGTCTGAGGGCTGGCTTACCCCAACATTTCCACAAAGTGGTGGTAGCGATGGCTACTCCGGCTCCTGAATCTAAGATGGCTTTCGTGGTGTAGCCCTGATGGGTTATTGGAAGACATGTGTTACCTTCCTCTCCTTCGCTTACGTCTCCAATCTTTTCCACGGGTATCTCTGGTACCTTCTTATGTGATCCTATCTGAGAGGGTGTGGTAGCAAGCTCGGGGAATTGATTTGCTACGTGCTTCCACAACTCTGGTTTTACCTTTAACAATTCCTCCAAAGTGAGATTACATTGTACTTTCGTGTTCTTGATCACTTCCGTGTTCCTAGGGATCACTGATTCTTCATTCCTCACTATTATCGTGGGTGCTCTCATACTAATAGACTTTGCTTCCCAAGGTCCTGTGAACTGAGGTAATTCTTGTAAAGAATTAGATTCAAATCCTGTGGGTTCACTCAGTTGTTCCACCTCTACATCATCATATATAGAAGGGATGTCTTGGGGAAATTGTTCCTGCAAGTCATCTATTTCTTGAATAGGAGGATGAGTTCCTTGTTCTTTTCTCCATTTCTCTTCTTGTATTTCTCTCAAAAATTCATGTGAGTACCTATGTATGGAAGATAGGTTATCTTGACTTTCCGTATTAGGTACTTGAGACAAGGATGGTGCATTCCTTTCCTGTGTCTCTGGGACAATAGGGTTCCTAGGCTGATCCTTTTTCTCTTTGCTTTCTATCAAGTGTTCTAGCCTCTCCATTAGTCCTTGAAAGTGTAGTTCTGGTTTTGCCATGTTATTCCAATTAAGATATCTAGAGGCTTCAAACAAAGCCTGTGCTAACTCTACCATCTTCATGCAAAGTTTAGTTCTCTCGATTTCTAGATCCGCTCGAGGGTAGTTTTTACTCATTTCCGTTACTTGAGGTCCCTCTTTTAATCTAGCCTGATACGCACGAAACATCATGTCTAGATCTTCCGGTATGGGTTCCGCTAAAACTGATCTTGATTCTTGAGCTGGATTTTCTTGGTTTAATTCTTGTGAAGCCAATTCTTGTATTTTGGCTCTAGATTCCCTTAAACTTCCTTCCAGCTCACTTATCTTTTTACTCCACTTTCTCTTGATTCTTTCTCTAGACTCTTTCCAAGATTTCGTCTTTTTACTGCTAGATTCTGCGACTTCACTAGTTCCAGCTACTTTCTCTTGATTAAGATGTTGGTTTTGTAAGAGCGCCTGGGCTCTGGTTATAGCTTGGATAGGCACGTATGTAGGGTTGGATCCATCTGCGTTGTTTACAATACCTATCACGTTGATCGGTGTCACATTGGGAGTGTTGACTGGATTCTTAGGACAATCTTTGATTATGTGCTCTTTGCCACAATCGGCACAAAAGCCTTGTATGTTATAGTACTGTGATTGCCTTACTATTGGGGGATGTGGACAGTCCTTTATGAAGTGATCTCCTTGGCACCTAAAGCATGGTCCTCTAGGGCCCTGTGGTCTCTGTTGTCTCAATTGGGGTCGTGGGTTTGGATTTGTGTACATCACATTGGCATAGTCTGGCTCCCAACTAGGTTCCATTGGAGGACTATCATAATGATATGTCTCCACATGTTCTGGTGACTCCGTGTAATAAGCGGGTGGACTAGTTACATGAGTAGAGTCAAAACTGTTTGAGTTCGGGTCACTTTCTGTGATCAAGGGTGAAGAAGGCACTAACGCCCTACTTAGGTTCTCTTCTACAGCAGCGTATTTGACTGAGATGACATTCGCTGGTGGGGGTGGCTGCTGAGCTAAGACGGGTTGAGGTCTCTGTTGAGCCTGGTATGGGTAGTTCTGAGGAGGCCTATAGTAATAAGGCTGAGCATTGTATTGGCCTTGATACCTACCTGGCTGCTGGTATGCTTGCGGGTAGTTCTGTCTCACAGTTTGTTTGTTGTATGGGCAGTCCTGTGCCGTATGATTCGTGTATCTTCTCTCAATTGTGCAATATTGGCCACTAGGGTTGACATGAGGTTGAGGTGCATTGGGGCACACGTTTGCCAAATGATTTCCACCACAAGCGTAACAACGTATATTAGTTGGTAGCTTGGGCACCTGTTTACTAGAAACTCCTAGTTTTTGGGCCACTTTTTCTGCTAGGTCCTCTATCGAATTAGACAATTTTGTGGATGCTAGAGAAGAACAATCTGAGTCCTTATAGACCTTTGAGAGTTCTAATTCCTCTCCTAGGTTGTCCTCGATGTCTATACATATTCTTATACACTCCTCTAGCATTCTGGGTTCTTTTAGGTACACATACGAGCGTAGTTTAGCGCTCAACAAGCCATCTAGGAACAGTGATACCTGTTTAGCTTGTGAGGGTAGCTCTTGCATTGGACATCGCTCAACATATTGTCTAAACCTACGTCCTGCCAGTCTTACTGTTTCCTGAGGGGTTTGTTTAAAGCTATGAATCAACGAAGACGTGTCGTGTCTAATCCCACTTTTAGAGAATTCAGTGATGAATGACTCTAAAAAGTGATGGATGTCTCTGAATTGCCTTTGTTGCAAAGGTTGGAACCAAGTTAAAGCGGTATTCTTTAACGTTAGTCCAAATGCATTGTATTGCGTGAACATGTCCTCGACTTGTTCTGCTCTTAGTACTTGCTTGAATTCTGCGACATGGTCATAGGGATCTCCTGTCCCATCAAAGTAATTTTTCATTGATTTTACTAATTGTGTAGGTCTCAATACTCTTGCGTGTTCGCGTGGTCTAGGTAGAGGAAAATCATCTCTACCACCTGGTTTTCCATGATCTCTTTGTCTATCCGCGCTATTGGTGTTCGTGGTTGTTCTATCTCTCCCTATGGGGTGATTAAAGCTTACCTCCGGTCTCTCTTTATTTCCTTCTCTTTGATTTCCATGGGCTGAGGAAGTTCCTGCCCCTTGTTGATTTGCATTCATGTTTGTTCTGGATGGAGGGAATATCAATTCACCTCTCCATGTGTATGTGCTTTTAGCACGCTCGGGCACCACAAAGACTCTTTCTGAAGTCTCATCCAGGTATACAACCTTTCCAGGTGTATCTGGGTCCTTGAATTCATAAATTGTAATGATGCCTACCTCACCAGGGTTTTCCTTTCTGTATCTCCAAAAGGCTTCATCCGTCTCTTTATTTACAAACAACTCGGTGCTCCTGTTATCTTGAGGGATCCATTCTGGGATGAGTACTCTTGTTAATACGGATTTCCCTCTAGGTGTTCTAGGTTCTTCTAACGGTTCTTTTCCTTGAAATTTCGCTTCCGTCTCTAATTGAATTGTGCCAAACTCATTAGTATCGTTTGGCTGCGTACTTAGAACGTACATGGTTCCTTCTTTGTCTATGTAAGCGTCTCTCTCAAATTTTACCACTGGTCTTTCGAATCCAATGGGTTGATCAGGGTTGTGCAGTTGCACCACTTGCCTTCGCAAACCATCCTCATAGATGCGAGCACCTAGTCGGTTGGTTCGGAGAAACTCTAATTGCGTTCTATAGGGTCCTTCTGGTTTTTCTAGGTATGCTACATGAGACCCTCCTTCTGGTCTGTCTGTGCTAAATGCCATTTCTGATTCACTTGATTCTGAGCTCAACTCGTAGGGATAACTACTATTCAATTGCTGAGCCCACGATCGAGCGGTAGTTCTTACACTAGCCTCTGATGATCTAAGGCTTCTTCTGTCCGACTTACCTATATGTTTGCCCGATCTAAGGTTCATTAATTTCCTTCCTTGCTCACTCAATTACACACTTAGATCGTCAATGGTCCTTTGTTATTATTCTCTTGATTCTTTTTAATTTTCTCTGGATTCTTGTCTTAATTTATGCGTCAGGAATTCGACTTTCGTTATGATTTTGAGTTCTCGTTCCGTCAGACTTATGTTCTTTTCTTTAGGTTTTCGCGTCACACACACCTTTACTTGTAGTCTTAAACTTGAAAGAATTAAGTAGCTTGAACTTGAGGCGTTCCTATCGTCGTTAATCCACAACTACCGTTTAGCCTAAGCTAAGAATTGACTGAGGGGGTTGAGTAATCTTCCAACCTCGAGTCGTCTTTTTTTGGTTGCTCTGATGCCCTGTTGCCCAAGAAGCCGTGCTTCCCAAGCTCTGCTGTCTTCACTACCTTGCTTGCTCGCCTTTGATTGTCCTTGTTAGACCTGGAAAATTCCAATGTTAGACCAATTCACAAGATGATCAAACACTTGAGTATATACACCTTTTAAGTCCCTTCCCTTTTTTGCCCAAATTTTCAATGCGTGCCCCCTGGCTTCCTAGTCCCAAACTAGGTGAACCTCAAATTAGCTTATCCAAAAATAGATGTATTCTTTATGAAAAAAACAGTTGAGGTCACGTAGTACTCGTCACGAGCTTTCTAACGAGCTATTAAGCTCAAAAAACGGACTTCGGATGAAAAAGTTATGAGCGTTCAGGCCCTGGGGGGTAAAATTGTCAATCAAGTTTTTCTTCAAATATGAGCTAAGGGGTCTCCTATGAGTCTAATGGTCCAAAAATTTTTCAAAAATACCCTCAAAATTGGTCAAAATTGGTCAAAATTGGAGCCCAAAAATTGCGATGGGGGTGGACAATCGCGATGGTCTGGGACCGTCGCGATGGTCCGAGCGAACCGTCGCGATGGCGTGGGATTTGGACAATCGCGATGGCCCGAAAAGGCGAACCGTCGCGATGGCCCGAAGTGAACGATCGCGATGGCGTGAAAATGGACCGTCGCGATGGTCCAAAAAATGAACCGTCGCGATGGCGTGATCAGGCGGACAATCGCGATGGCGCGGTCAACGGTCAAAGGTGGATAATCGCGATGGCGTGAGGTTGAACCGTCGCGATGGCCCGATCAAGTGGACAATCGCGATGGCGCGAGTCAACGGTCAAGGGGAACAATCGCGATGGTCCGAAGTGAACCTTCGCGATGGTCCGCGATGCGATGGCTTGAGCCAATCGCGATGGTCCGATTTTGGGCTGTCGCGATGGTCCAAAAAATGAACCGTCGCGATGGTCTATCGTGACACGTGGCACTGTCGTGGCGATGGCGTGGGCCAATCGCGATGGTGCGGGGTCAACTGGACAATCGCGATGGTCCAAGTGGACCGTCGCGATGGCTCAAGTGAACCGTCGCGATGGTCCGAAAAAGCGAACCGTCGCGATGGTCCGGCCGAGCCGTCGCGATGGCGTGATCCTATCGCGATGGTGCGACACAATCGCGATGGTCTGAGCCAATCGCGATGGTCCACCAAACAATGAATTTTCAAAATGCAACTATGGTGCCGTGTGTGCGCAAGGATCGCCTACCTCGTGGTGTGGTCGCCTACCTCAAAATCCGAAAGTTGCAGACCATCGCGATGGTCCGCCCTACTCGGAAATTTCTGACAGAAAGTACATGTTTTACCTTTTGGAAGCTCTCCTGATGCTCTGAAGCCCTGTACCTGCAAGAAAACTCAAGAAAATGCAAGCACATGCAAACGCAAAAACTCTCTCTCGCTCTCTCGCATGCACAAATGAGGGGAAATGAGGTGAATGGGTGGATATGGTGAATTTTCTGATTTTTTTGGATATGGAGATGATGATGCGATGATGAAGATGGAGTATGGGGAAGGTGAAAAACACTAAAAACTAAGTAAAAACAACAACAAAAACTGAAATTTTTACCTTCCAACGCCACTTCTTGCTATACTCTTACCATCACACATTCGTCCTAGACTCGATCCCCGGCAACGGCGCCAAATTTGGTGTTGCTCTAGCACAATGGTGAGAACCACGTTAAGAAGCTTCACCTCCTTAATGTCAATCCGTGGGAGAGGTAGGAGTGATATGAAGATCGTGAACGTGAGATGATGTGAGAGTGAAGGTGAGAAGCACAAAGATGCACACACACATACACACACACAATGAAGAGACAAGCAAGACACAATGGGAGGTAGGAACTTAGCTCTATTACTCAAGAACACTCTTACAAGCTCAAAATAACTCTAATCTCAAAAAAAGCTAACCTCAAAAATGAGCTCTCTAGCTCTTTTTATAGTTTCTAGACTAGTTTTGACCGGTTTCACATCTAGTGACTGGCCTAGTTAAAAAATAGGTCCTAGAGGCTATTTGGAAGGGTAAACGATGTCTAAAAATAACGAAATTTGGTACGAGCATTCTACCTAAGCTCCTTAAGCTCGAGGACTCCTCGGCTTGCACAAAATGGAGCTATGGATTACAAAATGGGGTTTTCTATGATACATATGTTACAATTAGTGATAACAATCACTGTTGAATGTTTGAAGAAATAATAAGAAATGTATTTGTTTGGAAAATTGATCCGACTGGCTCCCTGCTCTGTCTTTACATGCTTCCGTGGCGTCTGTGCCTCTGGCTGCTTCCAACACTTGCACACTTGGTTTTCATGCCCTTTCTGCACAAAGCCACGAGGCTGAAAAACATACACTTCTTCATGCAAGTCACCATTCACAAACGTTGTTTTAATGTCTAGCTGATGTACATTCCAACCATGATGAGTTGCAAGTGCACAGATGCTACGAACCGTAGTCATTCGACAAGTAGGAGCAAAGGTCTCATCAAAATCAATGCCTCTTTCCTGAACATAACCCTTTGCAACAAGCCTCGCCTTACACATGTCAACTGCATCAGGTTTACACTTCAGCTTGTATACCCACTTAGTGCCAATGGTCTTCTTGCCAAGAGGCAAGTCATATAAAGACCAGGTACCATTTTTCATCATAGCATCATATTCAAATTGCATTGCAGCCATCCAATGTTGAGAATTTTGTGTTGTATCAAATGAAATAGGTTTAGTCTCATCACAGAGACTAGACGCACCCATAGCATAGCAATCTGATGCAAAAGAGACACTATGAGAGCCTGAACAAGTACGATATGATATATTCCCCTCCTTGATCAAAACAAAGGGTGCCCATTTTACATGCTAAAAGATTTTTAGCCAAAACCAAAAACTGTTTGAAGCACATAAACAGTGCGGACTTTGCTTTCAATGGATATACCCATGCATGCCTAGAAAAATCATCGAGGAAAGTCATGAAGTAAAGATAGTTTCCAAAAGAGGGTGTCTGCACCATAGACATCACTGTGAACAAGCTGCAATTTCTGGGTAGCTCGGACTAAACCATCTTTTGGAAAGGAGGAATGCTGTAGTTTGCCCAAAATACAGCCTTCACAAACATGTTTACCAGGTACCTCAAGTTTGGGCAAAGAGGACACCATTTCAGATTTCTATAGGCTTAGCAAACTAGCAAAATTCAGATGACCAAAGCATGCATGCAAAGCTTTGCATCTGACATAGCTTGAGAATCATGTATTGCACATGTTGAATCATTCATAGATTTTTCATAGTATATGAGCTTATAGAGCCCACAACATAAAATGCCAGAAGCAATAATCACGTCTCCATTTGACAGATCATGAACTGTACACCTATCATGAACAAATTTTGTAATGAAGCCAATCTTGGCTAATGTAGAAACTGATAACATATTTTTCTTGATCCTTGGCACAAATAGAGCATCTAGCAATGTGAAAGAACTACCATCAGGAGTAGTCAGAATGATCTTACCAACTCCCATGACAGGATAAAAGGAGCTTTTTGTGCATGTGACCATATTCTCTCTAGGGGTAGGCTCGAGTGAAGTGAAGAAATTGCACTACAAGGTAATACGTTTGGTTGCCCCACTATCAAAATACCAACATCGAAGTCTACTGCAGACATACACTGCTCATGAGCAGATGGGTCAAAACTACAAACAGTGGTAAATGCCCATTCTTCATTGTGCACAAGATTAGGAGACTTTGTTTTTAGTGTAGAGGCCTCTGCAAAAAGCATTCCGACCTCTTTCTTCTTTGCCTCTTTAGCAGCCAGTTTTGGACAGCTCTTAATGACATGATCATTTACTTTATAGTATCTACAAAACACTTTTTGCTTTTCTGATTTCTTCTTATCTTTGTCTTCCTTCTTCGAATGTGCAGCATTTTCAAATTTCAACTTACTAGTAGATGAGCTCCATTTACCTTTGCCCTTCTGACTAACCAAGAAAGCTTGATCTACAACATGCATAAGACCTATTCTCGCTAACCTGATCGTCTTGCAGCAGAACAAAAACTAACTCTTCAGATGTTAAGGCATTTGGATTTCCTTTCATCATCAAACAAAGAGTAGACCATTCAGAACAGTCTGCACAAGTGAACTATCAGGAAGGACTTCATCAACAAATATCAATTGTTCCTTCAAATCCTTGATCTTTGTGAGAAAATTGTCCATAGAATCACCTTCATTCATATGCTTACTCTCCAATTGCTTTCGGAGGTAAGCAACATGAGCCTCATTCTTAGCCTGGTACAATGTGGTAAGTGTATCCCAAGCATCCTTAGCTATTCTACAAGAGCGAATGTGAGGAATAATGGCACGTTTGATAGACAATGCTATCAGTGCATGTGCATGAGCATCTCTACCATCCCAACAAATTTGCTTTGCAGTAGATGCAACAGGAACTACAGTAGGAATAGGAATCTGCAGAATATGATAACATCTTGACACCATCAGCATCAGCTTCAGTACCTGCATTTGGAGGTATAATAGGAAGTTTTTCAACACCCTTCACAATATTCCACTGTCCTATTACGACCAATACATGATGCATCGTATACAGCCACAATTGATAATTGCTATCATCCAACTTATCCTCAACAACCAACATACGGAATACATCACTACTTTCAGCCATGGCCACTGACTAAAATACCTTGATGCAAAAAAATGAGTGTATCTAAAAAAGTTGAACAGATCTATCCAAACGAGTTCTGCTAGACCTGTAGCAAACTTTGAGACGCTTATACTGGATAACCAAAACTTGTATAGACAAAATAGCATGCACAAGCACTATGATAGTGCATTCAAAGGCCAAAAAGAGCTCTCATCGTGATTTTGGCACCACACAACAAAGCTGTTTTGATCTCCTAATCACACTGAGTATGCACACCAGATTTTGTGTGATTCTGAGACTGTGACTGAGGAGTGTCGATGATGTCGTAGATGAAGCATCGACCTGCTCTGATACCAATTGTTTGAGTTTGAGGTCTACGCAAGCACGGGAACAACACAAGGAAGAAGAAGAAGCTTGATGCACAACACACAATACTGAATGTATTACTACTAGAATGTACAAAGATTAGTAGCTTGTTAGGGCTATAGGCATATATACAAGCCCAGGGGAAAAAAGCCTCCTAAAGAGGAAAAAAGTGCCCCCGTGGTTCTAGTGTGTTCACACACATCACTACCTAAATATATCAACAATTTTTTTTTGGAACTTTTCTAAAGATTCCCTAGGAAATCTAAATTTGACTTCCTCATCAAAGTTGTCTAATGGAGATTCAAAACGGTTCATATTAACTTTAGGCCTAAGCCCTATATATTGCCTATTGGATCCTTCACGTCCTAAGTATCTACCATACGACTGAGGATTAGGTCTTGCAAAATATCATTCAAATTCTAGAATTTCCCAATATGAAATGCCTGCCTTATCTCTAATTTCAAGAAACAAATTATGAATGTACTTATTTTGGTACACATAGACTACCAATCTCTTGACAAGAGGAGTTGCTTCATTATTGGTCCAATATCTTTTTTGAGTACTTCTGTCCAAGTAGATGGCCTTCCAAGAAGATTCAAACCTCGTGAAGTGAAGCATACATGTGTACTACAATCATTCCTTATGGTGGCATGGGTGGGATTTCAGGCATGCCTTGTCACCCATTCCAACCAAGTTACTACCTCACCCTTCTTGTTTGTATACTCAGGGCTGGAAATAAGAAGCTAGAACATTCCTTCGTCATACTCACAGTGATCTTTGACAAATTGAACCGTCGGGTGTGGATCTATTGTTAACAAACTAGGGTTTTTAAGCCTAACCACTTATCGATCGAGTCCATCTAGATAGTTAGAACTCTAATATTGTTTGATAGTCTCTGCTAAATGGTCCTACCTCATTGGGATTTGTGGGGTGCATAGGTATGTCCTCTCAAGCTGCCATGTGATCCCAAATTAAGTCAGACTCACTTCTTGATGAGATCTCGTGCATGTAGCTAAAAGGATGAATTTCGACATGTTTTTGTTGGCCTAATGGTTTTCTCGATTGCTAATGCATGTACAAAATATGAAAGCAACTAGTTGCCAATCTTTAGATGGGGTAATGTGTGTGTGTGTGTGTGTGCATGTCGTTCCCAAAACAGAAATGGTATTAATAAGATGTACAAAATCAGATTTTTTGCTTTTCTACAAAGTTATAAACCTTCCTACAAGCTATAGAAGTCAAGTTATCGTGTGGATCAGATATTTCTACTGCAAATTATGAAAAAAATTACTCATCACAGATAAAGTCTTGTTGGTCAAAATAAGAAGATTGAGCTTTTGCACTCTTCTACAAAATTTAAAAGCTATAGAACTCAAGTTGAATCACATCAATCGGATATATTTCTGGCTCAAGTTATAATCCAATTAATGATCACGAGTAGAGTTTTTACTCATGGCGGTTAAACATATTTTCTTGCTCAAGGTGAGTGAAATGAGCATTTTTACTCCACTAAAACATGTTAGAAATTTCTATATGCTACAAAACTCACAGTGTTGAATCATATCAATAGGATATTTCTAGCTCAAGTTATGATCCGAATACTTGAGATGATTAGATTGATTTATTTCACTCTACTACAAAACTGTGGAGATTCTTTTAAGATACACGACCCAAGTTGAATTGTAGCAACCGGATATTTCTAACTCAAGTTATGAACCAAAATATTGATCAAGGGTAGACTTTCTACTCATGAAAATTTGGTGCATTTTCTAGCTCAACGGCAAGTGGATTAAGCTTTTGTGCTCTTCCAAAAGCTTGTAGAACTTTTTTTTAACTACACAACCCAAGTTGAATCAAGTGAATTGGATATTTTTAATTGAATTTATGAGCTACATATTCATCAAGGGTATATTCTCTACTTTTGGGGATTTAGCATGTTTTCTCATTTGGGCTGAGTGGATTGAGCTTTTCAATTCTTCTACAAAATTGTAGAACATCTAGTACACTACACAACCCAACTTAAATCACATCAATTGTATATTTTTAACTCAAGTTATGAGTAAAATATTGATAAAAGTTAGATTTTTTACTCGTGGCAACCGAGTGCATTTTCTTGCTTAACCCGAGTGTATTGAGCTCTAATCCAAACAGAAAGCTGTACATAACCCAAGTTATGTACCATATGTGTATGTATGGGTATAGGAAATCCTATCTTTTTCTCTCTCTCTCTCTCTCTCTCTCTCTCTCTCTCTCTCTCTCTCTCTCTCTCTCTATATATATATATATATATATATATATATATATATATATATATATATATATATATATATATATATATATATATATATATATATATATATATATATATATATATATATATATATATGTGTGTGTGTGTGTGTGTGTGTGTGTGTGTGTGTGTGTGTGTGAGTAACTATATCTATTCCTATATGTGTTATGTTCTTGAACCTATGTGTGTAGTGTGCATGTGTGTGCATGAGAATGAGATTACCTATGTGTTTATGTGTAAATGTGAATGCAATTACCCATGTGACCATATGCCTGTACAAATGTGCTTATGTGTGTTTAAATATGCCTATGTACGTGTGTGCTATGTATGTATGTGCATGTGCTTATGTGTATGTGTGAATGTTCATGTATATATGTACTTAAGTGTTTGTGTGTGTGAGCATATGTGCATGTGTGAATACTTATTCTATATGTACCTATATGTCTATATGTGAATGTGATATGTGTGAATGTGGTGTATGTGTGAGTGTTGATGTATATATGTACTTAAGTGTATGTGTGTGTGAGTATATGTGCATGTGGAGTATATGTGTGAATGTGGTGTATGTGTGAATGTCCATGTATATATGTACTTAAGTGTATGTGTGTGTGAGTATATGTGCATGTGTGAGTACTTTTTCTATATGTACCTATATGTCTATATGTGAATGTGATATGTACGTATCTCTATGGGTGTATGTACCTACGAATTCTGTGTGATTTTGTGGGCATGTGTTTATGTAAGTATGAACATGCATGAGTGAGTTCCCATGTTGTGTGTGTATCCATGATATACATGTATGTATATGAATATGCACATGAGTCAATAAGAGAATGTATAGGTGCATGTATGAATGTGTGCTTAAAGGTGCTCATAAGTGTGTGTTTGTGTGTTATGTTTGTCATATGTTCCATACATGTGTGTATGTGTATTCCAATGTGAATGTGTATTTGTGTTTATGTTTCAAAGTGCATAAGGGTATACATTCATGTGTGTATGTGTATGTGCTATATATATCTCCATCTGGGAACCTATGCAATTGTGTATGTGTTTATGTGTTTGGGAGCATGTGAAAGTGGACGCGGTATATGTATGTGTGTATGTTTAAGTGTATGGGTTTTTGAATTTTTGTGAGCATGGATATGTTGTTTCCATATATGTGTATCTAATTATTTATGTGTCCATATATTTATATTTGTATGTGGGTGTGTGCATGTGAGAATATGTAATTAATGTATTTTGTATGCATGTCTATATTGTGTGTGTGTATGTATGTTTATGTCTATATGTGCATATGTTGCTAAATAAGGTTGTGCTTTCGTGTGTGAAATGATTACCTATGTATGTGTGTCTAAATGTGCCTATGAATGTGTGATATGTATGTATGAGTGTGTATTTATGTGTGTGAAAGTGAAATCATTTATATGTGCATGTGTCTATGTGCATTTATTTGTAATTTAATGTGTGTGAATGTATGACTGTGGATGTGTGCGATAAAGTTAACCATGTATGTGCCAGCATGTCTTTATATATGTGACTTCGTGTGTCTATCCATTGTTATGAATTTGTGTGTTCATGTGCATATATGATTATATCGAACTCTATGTGAACTACGTTAGTGTGCATCTATGATGTGCCTACGTGTCCATGTGCATGTGTATAAAGGCATATATGTAAGTGTGTGTAGTCAAGTTTATGTTGTATGCATGTGAACATAATTTTATGATACCTCAAAATCCATAATTTAAAATGTAAGTAGAAAGTAGACATTATTACAAAAATATATATGTATGGATGTGATATCTAAGTGTGCTTTGTGTGTTATTCATGTGTATATGTGTGTATATATCTATTATATCTGTTTGTGTTAGTAAATTGTTAGTCGAGTGTGTGTGTGTGTGTGTTTGTGTAGAGTCCTACATGGGTGTTCGTGTATGTAGAGTTGTGTGTGTGTTGCATGTAATTGTGTATTTGCTTGTGTGTGTTAGAATAAGCATGTGTGTGCACGTCTATGGGTGTGTGTGTGTATATGAGTATTTTGTGTCATGTTTTTTATCTATTTTTTCTATAGGTGCATAAGAGAGAGAGAGAGAGAGAGAGATCTCAATCTCTCCCTCTGTCTATGCATAATCAATCATCCGGAAGAGACACACACACACACAAACAAAGAAAGAAGGACCAATCATACCCCCCTTCGTCTGCTCTATGAGAGAGAGGGAGGGAGGGAGGGAGGGAGGGAGGGAGAGAGGGAGGGAGGGAGGGGGAGAGAGAGAGAGAGAGAGAGAGAGAGAGAGAGAATGTGGTTCTTGCTTCAAACCATATAGTGCCTTTTTTAACTTGCATACTTTGTTTTCATGCCCCCTTTTGCACAAAACTATGTGCCTGAAATACATACACTTCCTCATGTAAGTCTATATATTTTTCTCTAATGTTTGAGATTAGCAAAATACCCATCTTGGAACCAATACCACTTCCAAGTGTCACAACTCTCTACCTCCTTCCTCACCACATCTACAATTGAATCTATGAACCCTTCACATTTTAGATAGTGATCCTTCATCGAGCTATATATTCATAGCTCCATTTTGGCCAAAGACATGATTATTTGTCTTGAACAACTTTTTGAGCGATCTATTGCAGATACTATCCATGGTCCCTAGTTCTAATTCCATGAGTGCTACCCATGAAATGTATCGTCCACCACTAGCCTCATTAAAATACACATTAATCCTTTCAAGTTGTAAAAAACTACATGGTCCCTAGTTCTAATTCCATGAGTACTACCCATGGAATGTATCATCCACCACTAGCCTCATTAAAATACACATTAATCCTTTTAAGCTGTAAAAAACTAAGTCACCAAAGTACCTTCCTATTAGATCTCATATCCATTTCCTTCATGTGCAATAATTGTAGCTTTGTTTTTGGATCCTCTCTCTCTCTCTCTCTCTCTCTCTCTCTCTCTCTCTCTCTCTCTCTCTCTCTCTCTCTCTCTCTCTCTCTCTCGTCTGATATCTCCATTGGATTGCTTCAAAAAGAACAATAGTAGGTATCTCTCTCTCTCTCTCTCTCTCTCTCTCTCTCTCTCTCTCTCTCTCTCTCTCTCTCTCTCTCTCTCTCTCTCTCTCTCTCTCTCTCTCTCACTCTCTCTCTCTCTCTCTCTCTCTCTCTCTCTCTCTCTCTTCACATCTCCCTGGGATTTCTTCAGACACAACAATAGTACATCTCTCTCTCTCTGTGCCTACTTGATTGCACATGGTTTTGAGAACAGTCTAGCTGAGAGCACCTTATATGTTAAACATGCAAATGCTGTACTTTTGATCATTATTGAATATGTTGATGATTGTTGTGTTATAACTTATGGAATATGTTGAACAATGCATTATTGGAGTGTAACATGGAATATGTTGAACAATGCATTGTTGGATTGTAACATGGAATATGTTGAACAATGCATTGTTGGAGTGTAACATGGAATATGTTGAACAATGCATTGTTGGATTGTAACATGGAATATTTTGAACAATCCATTGTTGGAGTGTTAAATTATTATTGAACAATGCATTGTTAGAGTGTTAAATTATTGATGTATTAATGTGTTTTTGATGTTTTTGATATAGCAGCTGAAGGTTCGTGAGGAGCGTGCAAGGCGTGAAAGGGTGGATATCAATAATCCGAATAATTATTATTTAGCTTGTAAATAAACCCTCATAGAAGGTTCTATTGTTAGAAACAGTTAGAATAAGGGTCATTGTAGACCGCAGTTTTTGTTATTGAAAGCAATGGCTTTCTGTAAAAGTTACCAACTTTTAGTTTCACACTTGCTTTTTGAAGCCGCTCTCATGTAACCACTCTTTTCGACGTAATCAAAAAGTCCTATAAATACATGCACTCTGTGGACTGTCAAAACAGAGTGCATGGGGGGGAGATTGCACCCAATACTGCGTTCTGTCTCCTCTCTTGTTGCGTCTATTCTCTGTGTGTTTTCTACGTCTGTAATCTCAGTATGCACGTGAGCAAGATCCTGACAACAGTGGTATCAGAGCCAGGTTGCACGCATCAATACGGAGTTCTCTGTTCTCTGTTCCCGATTCCGATTCCGTCTCCGTCTTTGTCTTCATCTCCGATTCCGGTTCCTGTTCCAAAACCAGAACCTACGTTTACACCTACGGCTTACTCCAAGGCGTCGACTAAGGCATCGACTAAGGCAAAAGAACTTAGGCAATAACTTAGGCAATACATTGGCAACATTGGCACCCAAGGCTCCCTTGGCGACTGTTGGCAGTTGTTGGCTACGCGCGAGGCAGTTTTTAATTTTGAGTGGCAATAGAGTGGTTTAGATTCCCTAAGGTAGGAGGATTTGAACCCACAACCTCCTACTTTCAAGGGAAGTGCTTTACCACTACACTCTTTCTTGGAGTTGTCACTCAAGTTCTCTCCTCTTAAATTTAACATAACTTGCAGTTTTTCTTACTTTTTCAAGGCGGCACGGTGCGACGCGACGCGGCGCGTCTTAGGGTACATCTTTTTAGGGTACACTTCTCAGGGTACACCAGGGTACATCCAGACAGGGTACATCCTATTAGGGTACATCCTGTCAGGGTACATCCAGTCAGGGTACATCAGGGTACATCCAGACAGGGTACTTTTCTGCTAGGGTACATTCCTTGAGGATACATCCCGAGAGGAAAGCACTAGCTTAAGGGTCCAAGAGCACCATGGAGGATTACAGTAATTCACCTCTACCTGAGGCAACACTCAAAAAATAACCGCGACAACGACCACTTTATGTTAAACCTACATTTCCTATGAAGCGTACTTTTAATGCCCCATCTTATCCTAGTTTTCCTCATCTTCCACAATCCAATTACTCAACTCCACCTGTTGCTTCATCTCTCCAACCAACCAAACCACCTACCCTTCAAACTTCAGTGGTGGATGCCCAACAGAAGCGACCACGAATCACTTGTTGGAATTGTGGTAAACCTGGACATACAAAAATAAGGTGTAGATTGCGACCTCTTCATATGAAACTAGCTACAGCTCAATTGCATAACATGGAGGTCCATAATGAAGTTATTCCTCCTATTTAGACAGAGGAATCATTGGAGAAGGACTTAAGTACCTTGGGTAACGATATCTCTCTTCACTCTCTACTTTGCATGCAGGGTACAATAAATAACAAAATAGTTAAAATTCTACATGACGATGGTAGTTCACATGACTTCATTTCACATTTATTAGTACAAGAACTTAAATTACAAATGTTTCCTTCCTTGTATAAAGTGAAAGCTGCATTTCAAGGTAGTCGTTATAATGTAACACAAAAAGTGCAAGATGTTATGATTAGCATAGGCCCATATGTTGATTCACGAACATTTTTAATTGCACCTTTGCAATCTTATGATGTTATACTAGGTATGCCTTTTTGTCACCATTATAACCCACGTATTGACTACCATACGCATACCTTTAACTTTGAATTCAAAGGTCAAATCATTACTTTGTCTGCACGACATGATTTCCAGATGTTTCCATTGATTAGTCACACTCAAGTAAAGCGTGCATTTAGGAAAGGATTCAACTCATGCATTGTTTTTGTCAATGTCATTAATGATTATACTCATACACTTCCTGATGCATATAAACCTTTCATGAGTACTTATAAAGCTTTTGTTCTTGTATTCTTTGATGATATACTTGTTTACAGTAAGAATGATAGTGAACATGAAAAGCATCTTGAAACAGTTTTTCATTTGTTACGAGAGAACACACTTTATGCTAATCCTGAAAAGAGTTACTTCTTTCAACGTAAGCTAGAATATTTAGGACATATTATTTCAAGTGAAGGTGTCGGATCCGAAAAAAAATTAGAGTTATAGTAGAATGGCCTACACCACAATCAATCAATGATGTTCCTTCTTTTCTTGGGTTGGCTAGTTTCTATAGGAAGTTTTTTCGAAATTTTTCTTATTTAGCATTGCCTCTTACCTTGTTGTTGAAAAAGAACATAAAATTTACATGGGGACTTACCCAACAACAGTCCTTTGAAAAACTTAAACATGCACTTTCACATGCACCTATTTTACAGTTACCTGATTTTTCACAACCTTTTCATGTCGTTACTGATGCTAGTGGTTCAAGAATAGGTGCAGTTCTAATGCAAAATGACCATCCCATTGCATTTGAGAGTAGGAAGCTTAAACCCTCAGAACAGAATTATAGTACGTATGATAAAGAATTGTTAGCAGTTGTGCATGCTTTACGAATTTGGAAACACTATCTTATGGGCTCTAAGGTCTTAATCAAAACCGATCAACAGGCTATTAAGAATTTATTAAATCAGCCCTAGGCATCTTAAATGGTCATCATTCATTCAAAATTTCCAACCCATGATCCAATATCAGCCTGGTAAAGCTAATGTTGTAGTTGATGCTCTTAGCCGTTTTCCTTCGCATTCTGTTGTTTTGCATAATATTTCTGCCATCCAAATACATTCTTTTCAAGAAATGGTTTCCACTTATGCATCTGATTTGTATTTTTCATGTGTATGGCATGACTTCAACAATGGTGCATCTTTATCTGATGAACATTATACATTTCATAATGGTTTTCTTTATTTTCAACATAGATTGTGCATAACCCAAGCTTTTAAAGATTTTGTCATTAAAGAAATGCACGAACCATCTTACATGGGTCATAGAGGCATACAGAGCACCATTTTTGCTTGCAAAGATTTCTTCTTTTGGCCACACATGGAAAAAGATATTGCACATCATGTTTCTCAATGCATTGTATGTCAGCGTGTCAAGCGTCATCATGGTAAACCATTTGGATTATTTAGGCCACTTTCCATTCCAAATAAACCATGGGAACAAATTTCTATGGATTTTATTACAAGTCTTCCCATCAGTTCATCACATAATGATATGATTTGGACAATAGTTGATAGGTTTAGTAAATATGCATATTTCATTCCGTGTAGAAAAACTTTGACTGCACCTCAAGCTGCAAAATTATTCATTAAATGCATTTTCCCACATCATGGATTTCCTAAAGTAATGTTATATGATCGTGATGTTAGATTTTTTAATCATTTTTGGGTTGCCTTATTTCAACATTTTGGTTCTAAAATAGATTTTAGCTTTGCATTTCATCCTAAAAGTAATGGACAAAGTGAGGCTACAAACAGTACTATTCTTGATTTATTGCATTGTTATTCATTAGATAATCCTAATAATTAGGATGAAAAGTTTCCATTGCTTCAATTTGCTTACAATAACACTGCACACACCACTACTGGTCGTGCACCTTTTGAAATTGTTTTTGGTAAAAAGCTTCCCACTCCCATGTTCCTCACCCAAACCAACATTCCGATGGTTGATTCTATTGCTCATGATCACGTTTCTATATTTCATGATGTTCACGAACTCATTAGGAAAAGTCAAGAGCGATGTACACGTAATATCAATACTAAACGATTAGCCAAAGAATTCAAGGAAAAATGATTTTGTATGGTTGCGTATCATTAAAAGACGTCTCAAAAATATTTTACAGCATCCTAAAATTAAACTTGCACCACGCTATTATGGATCGTTTCGCATTATAGAAAAAATTAATGATAATTCATTTAGATTAGATATTCCATCTCATTGGACTATACATAACTCTTTTCATATTAGTTTACTTAAACCATTTAAAGGAACTTTACCACTTGCTCCACTTCTTGATGACCCTCCTTTGATTGAAGAACAATCTGAAATCTTAGTTCCTGAGAAAATCATTGATCATAATGTCACTACTACACGCACAGGTACTCAATATCATCGATATTTGGTTAAGTACAAAAATCACTCTATTGAAGAATGTCAATGGATACATAAAACACAATTAACACCCCATTATGACCACTTCATTTCTGCATATCATACACAAACACATTAATGTAACAGCTCCATGAACATTTCCATGCATGTGTTTTTACATGGAACATGCTTATTTTTTATTCAATGATGAAACATGTGACTCGCCATCCACGTTTATTATTTTATCAACTGAGGTCAGTTGCTTTTTCAACTGAGGGGCATGCTATAACTTATGGAATATGTTGAACAATGCATTGTTGGAGTGTAACATGGAATATGTTGAACAATGCATTGTTGGATTGTAACATGGAATATGTTGAACAATGCATTGTTGGAGTGTAACATGGAATATGTTGAACAATGCATTGTTGGATTGTAACATGGAATATGTTGAACAATGCATTGTTGGAGTGTTAAATTATTATTGAACAATGCATTGTTAGAGTGTTAATTATTGATGTATTAATGTGTTTTTGATGTTTTTCATATAGCATCTGAAGGTTCGTGAGGAGCGTGCAAGGCGTGAAAGGGCGGATATCAATAATCCGAATAATTATTATTTAGCTTGTAAATAAACCCTCGTAGAAGGTTCTATTGTTAGAAATAGTTAGAATAAGGGTCGTTGTAGACTGCAGTTTCTGTTATTGAAAGCAATGGCTTTCTGTAAAAGTTACCAACTTTTAGTTTCACGCTTGCTTTTCGAAGCCGCTCTCATGTAACCACTCTTTTCGACGTAATCAAAAAGTCCTATAAATACATGCACTCTGTGGACTGTCAAAACAGAGTGCATGGGGGGGAGATTGCACCCAATACTGCGTTCTGTCTCGTCTCTTATTGCGTCTATTCTCTGTGTGTTTTCTGTGTCCTGTTAAGTGTAAAAGTGTTAAGTGTAAAACTTGTTAAATCGCTTCGTTCTAACTATTAGAAGAGTGTTTAACCAACTTGAGTGGGTTCTTGGGAGTGGTAGGGGTCTGTTAGACAGAGGCCCTGTACTTAATTCCCAAATCTTTGTCACAACAACAAAAGCACTAATACGTGTCTTAGCTCAGTTACTAGCATCAAATGGACAATACTCGATTTCTATGTACCTGGGTGCCGACTTCTTCAGACTGACCTGCTATTGGAACAGAGCAGTAGTCCGATCTCTACCACGACAATACTCACAATTAATAATAGAGTTATCGAGAATACTGTACTAGTGCAAGTCAACACTAGCCCAACTTCTACACGACGTTCTTAGCTGCAGAATATCATACTCACACAGACTCAACAGTATGTAGTAAATCAACCAGAGAGAACACTATAACCGACAGATTCATTCGTCACAACACTTTACAGTGATCTTTAGATAAAGGTTCACATTTACTAAAGGTACTAGTTCTTCCTCGTATTCGGGGTCAACAGATAATAATACCAAAATGCGATGAATCAGGTAGAACAAACAGAACACACTACCGCAACGCTTCAAGGTGCCTATTCAAACTCACACAGTAATATAGCTACTCAAAACGACTTAGAGTACTTAAACAACTGAAGAACACACAACAACGCAACACGACGACAGTAATCAGACACACAATCCGTTACTTCAACACTCGTTACGATGAACTACAGTATGAGCAGACAATGCGGAACGTACTCAACACCAACAGTACTCAAGATTTCACAACAGTGTTAAACAATGTTCTCACAAACATTCAGACGACGAGTCTGGCAATTCCAAAAAAACGTTCCCCCCTCTTCTCTTCTTTTTTTTTTTTGACCACCCTCTTTACATTGCTTTATAAAGATTTTACAAGATGCGCGTAACAACTTTTCGCGCGTGTTTCAAAAAAAATCCGTTACATCTGACACCCGTTACATCTGTCCCACTCCGGCGGCCGACTAACACTGGCACGCACGGTGGACTCGAACCCGCAAGTTTTCTACTATTCGGCTACTATTCCTTCTAAGTACATGTTACGGGCTAGCCTAAAAGTTCGGGTAATTTTTTTCTTAAGTGTTTCTAACATCTATACTAAGATACTAGGCTCTACTAATTGGGCATCGGTTCTAACCGAGCTTAGCGTTATTGCTTCGGTTGATAAAATCTCGGCCTGTGTTTGCAAAAAGGCCTCCTGTAAATAAAAATCATTGGACAGGGCAACATCCCGTGAAATCTTTAGATCTTCTAACTGTTTCTGCAGGTTGAGCAATCGGTCTTTTTGATTTGAGCACTGGTTCTCTCTTCGTTCGATTTCCTGATTCCGATACTGGATTGTCCTTGAGTAGGCATCGCGTTCTCTTTTGATATCTTTGATTAATTTCTGTGTTTGAGCCTCTTGTGCTAACTTTCTTCGTAATATTTCATTGACTTGGTCAAAATCTATCTTGAATCTCTGTAATTCTTCAATACTCTTCATTGCTAAATCGTGTTGCTCTTGTCCTTGTTTGACCACTTCATCCAGCTGCTGTCTTGTCTCTTCTAACAGATTGCCGAGTGCAATCCTTGCATCCTCCTTGTCTTGTATCTTTGTCTTCATTTGCTGGATTGCGGTCTGTGCTTCGGTTAGTAATCTGTCCTTTGCGGCCAGTTGTTCCAGTGCTATGTCTTTTTGTTGGATTAACAGTTGCTGTTCTGCCAACTGAGCCTGGAGCTGGGAGACCTGCACCTAGAGCTGGTGGTTTTCGGCCCTGACGGCGTCAACCACCTCCTAGAGTGGTGTGATATCTGCTTCCAGTAAATCTACTTTATGCTGCAGGTCATGTCGAATAGTGTATGTGACTTCGCGAATCTGGACAGGGAGCTGTTGGGAGAGGTTAATGAGCAATTGCCCCATTGACGCAAGCTCAGAGAATACCGGTATTGATGGGAGGAGAAGAGGGTGCCGTGGTTGTGAAGAGGATGTGGTGTGAATCTGTTGGGAGGTCGGTGGAGAATAATTGGGTGATGAGGTGGAAGATGCGGTGGGCTCAACAGGTGCTATGGGAGGTTCCGGCGGTGGAGTGAGAGTAGTAGTGACAGATTGTATTACCTTTTGTTGCATTGCTTTGGCGTTGTCTACGGCAGATTCTACTGCTTTGAGCAGTCTGTCGAAAGCTTCCCGTTCCTCAGTTTGCTATTCTTGCTCGGTATGTTGCTGAGAGGCTTCTTCGGTCGAGATGGGTTCTGTTTCCGTTTGTCGTTCTTGTTCCTGGTGCTCAGAGGATGTGGATTGCGCTGTCGAGTCGTGTTGTATGGACGTGGCAGTGTCGTGGAAAGTTTCATCTTCGGCTTCCTTGTCTTGTCCGACGGATTTCTGTACTTCACTTTCGGAGGAGCTGATTCTAATGTGTTTTCGTCAGAAAAGTTGTTGGATCTCCTCTTCATCTTCTTCTTCGTCGTCTGCTAATGGTTGGACAGATTCTTCGTGTCGTAGGACGGGGCCTCTAGATGGTGGTTGAGCTGCTAGAATGGCCGGAAAGAGAAAGGAAATGATGTGGGGTAATCGAGACCGAGGGGTACTTTTTTTATTAACATGTTTCACTATGGCTACACATTCTTTATGGATCCGGTGAAAGAAATAGGAGGCGAAGTTAACGGGTTCTCGGGCAGCTAGGTCGATGGCGGAGTAGAAAGGGTGGGATATGCCGTAGGTGCGTTTCTGGAGGTTTAGGATGGCGACTAAGAACTGGAGTGCAGTTCTTTCGGGTTCAGGGCGAGAGAGGATGGCGTACTTGTTCGATGAATAGCGGGGGAAGAGTTCTATCATGCGGGCTACGGGGATGCTTGGGCCATTCTCGCGGCCTTGTGGAGTGAGGCGGAAGGATTCGGCAAAGGCTTGGAAGGTTACTACGGTTCGAGATGGCACGGAGGGGAAGATCCATTTTCGCTAAGTGATGGGGGATTGGGCGATGGCAGGTATGATCTGCGTGAAAAAGGGATGGGCTTCCACTGAGTGCCAAGGCAGCTCAGCGAAGTTGGCCAACCCATGGGTGCGCAAGTATTCTCCTACCTCGGTAGGGATACCATCACGGAAGGCTGCGTAATTCACCAATGCTTCCATGGCGCACATGAAAATAGAGCACAGAACACGGATACACAGAACACAGTGGGCGCACGGATTACAAACACAAAAACACAATAGCGATTTTTGGCGCAACAGAAGAGATTAAGTAGAGACATCACGGTGGGGGGGGGGGTAGGAAGTGATGGTTAACCTTGTGCGGTGTTGGAATGATACTGCTTTCAATTTGGCGTGCATGCTCGAGTAACTGGTAAGGAGGGCAGCTTATGACATAAAGATTTTCGTTCTTTAAAAACGCGGCTATTTACAAAAAGAAAAAGAAAGAACAGAAGGAAAAGTAAAGTAAAAACCAAAAAACGCGGTCCACCACCGAATGTTTTAATGCGGGCTAGCAGCGTGTTGATACGGCCGCAGCTTCAAACCGTTGATTGCTTTTGGAAGTGGGTTTCTGGTCAACGTAGTCAACCGAAAAGTTGCTGGACCGATTTGCTCTGAGATCTTGTAAGGGCCGAACCACCGTAATTTGAATTCACCTGCGGATCTATTTGACTTTGCATTATAGAAAAGTACAAGCTGTCCCACCAAAAAAACTGGAGTCTTCAAGTGTCGATCGTGCATCTTAGCCTGTCTTAGTTGGACTTCGTGCATGGTTAAAAAACTGAGCCATCGGTGCTCGTCTAACTCTCTAAGTGTGTCCAACCGAAATGACAGTGAGTCTTCCGATAGTAGTTTCTGAGCGATTGCTACTCGTAAACTTGGTATAACTATCTCCATTGGTGCTATTGCTTCTAATCCATAAGCTAGTTTGAAAGGTGTCAATCCTGTTGTTACCTTGTATGTAGTCCGGTAGGCCCATAACATTGCAGGTAGCAGTTGATCCCATCTTTCCGGTGCTTCCATGATCAATTTTCGAAGCATATTCAGCAGAGATTTGTTTGTACTTTCGGCCAAACCATTAGCACAAGGATAATAAGGAGAACTAAATTTATGTGTGACCTTGAACGACTGTGTAAGTGCCTTCATTAAATTGTTTACAAAATGAGTGCCTTGATCTGAGACAAGTTCCAGTGGTAAACCAAAACGTGGAAAGACATCGGTTAGCAGACATTTTGCTACCGCAACTGCTATAGCAGACCGTAAAGCCCAGGCTTCTGTCCATCTGGTTGCATAGTCTGTACAGGTCAGTATGTAACGGTTGTTACTGAAGACTGCTGGAGGTGTAATCGGACCGATAAAATCTAGACCCCACTTCTGGAAAGGTTCCAATGGTAAGATGGGTTGCAGAGGAAAAAGATGACGTTGCAAGGGCTGTCCAGATCTTTGACAAGTATCACATTGTTTGACAAACTGTGATATATCTCTGTACATAGTTGGCCACCAGAGACCACTCTGCAGAATTTTTCGGTGTGTTAAGTCTGCTGCAAAATGGCCACCGAAAGGAATCGAGTGAGCCAAAGTAATAACTGAGTTAACTTCATGCGGTGGAATACATCGAAGTAGAATTCCGATATGATCCACATAGTATAATTCTCCAGCAATTATCCAAAATTGGCTGCTAAAGACTGCAATTTTCCTGCGTACTGCCGTAGAAATCTGAGATGGAAGGCAGCCATCAATAAGAAAGGTCAGGATCTGATCATAATATGTAGATGGTGTAGGTGGGTCTGTAATTTCATCATTCGCTGGTTCAGAGCTATAAATCGCTGGAGTTGTGTCATCTATGCCTACCGGAGCTTCACCGGAATCTAAGCGGGATAAGAAATCTGCTAAGGCATATGAACTGCCTGGCCGATGAATGACTTCATAGTCAAATTCCTGTAAAAGTAGAACCCATCGTGCTAATCGTCCACCTAGATGTTGTTGCCGAACTAGATAGACAAGTGCAGCATGATCTACATGAAATGTGAATTTACGGCCCAGTAAGTAATGTCTGAATTTTTTGACAGAATATACTAGCCCTAAACATTCTCGTTCTGTTACCGAGTAGTTCTTTTTAGCAGGCGCAAGTCTCCTGCTAGCATAATAAACAGGTCGGAACCACTTATCTATTTGTTGCATCAGAATACTGCCAATGGCAATGTCTGAAGCGTCGACGAAAACATGAAACGGGTTATCCCAGTCCGGAGGTTGTAAGATTGGGACTTGGGTCAATAAACACTTTAGTCGATCAAATGCGGTCTGACACTCTTGAGTCCACTCAAACTGTCGGGGGGTTTTGGTGATCAGCTTGTTCAGTGGTATTGCCAAATGAGCAAGCCACCGTAAGTGTCGTCCATGCCATCTTACTTGGCCCATGAAGCGCATAACTTCCTTCGGTGTAGTGGGCACCGGAGCTTCTAATACTGCTGAAATTTTATCTGGATCCACATGTATACCTTATGCAGATACAATGTGACCAAGTAGCTTGTTAAATGAAACCGCAAACATGGATTTGTTTGGGTTTAAGCAGAGTCTGTATTCTCTGCATTTCTAGAAGCAGCACCGTAAATGGAACAGGTGTGCTATCATCTTACCAAAAATTGAAAAATCATCAAGGTAAACTTGCATAAAAGAGGTGAGATAAGGAGAAAATATTTCCTGCATACATCTTTGAAATGTACTTGGGGCATTTCTTAATCCAAACCACATTACCCTACAAGCAAATACACCCTAGTTGGTAATGAATGCAGTTTTCAGTATATCTTCTTCAGCCATTCTAACTTGATTATACCCACTGTACCCATCTAAAAATGAATACATTTCATGTCCTGCTACTCTATCAAGCATTGTATCAAGAAAAGGGATCGGAAAAGGATCAGGCACTGTAGCTACGTTCAGTTTTCGGTAATCTACACATATTCGTAATTGCTTGTTTTTTTTCGTACAATAACAATCGGAGAGATCCATTCAGCATGCTCTACTGGCACAATGAATCCAACTTTCAATAACCTATCAAGTTCTGCCTTTACCTGCAATGCATAGTTGGGATTCATCCGGTAGCTGGGTTGCTTTATCAGTCTTGATTCTGGCTTCAGCATGACCTTGTGCTGGTAAATGCGGGGGTCCAACCCTTTCATGTCCTTGTAGTCCCATGCAAACACATCGGAAAATTCGCGGAGTAGTTGGATTAGATCAGCTTCAAATAATTCCGGTAAATTTTGCTTTATCTTTACAGGACGCGGGTGATCTTCATCTCCTAAATTGTAAGTGATCAGCTGATCTTTGGGGACATAGAACTGTTGAGGTTTCTCTGTGTCGTCTGTTGGTTTAAGAAGTTGCTGCAGTTCATCGTCATGTGTCGAAACAGTGTCTTCCTTCTTAGCCTCTTCTGTGATGGGTATTACTGTACAGACTGAAGCGTTCCAATTATCTACAACGGACTGTAGATCAACAGTCCCTAAGGAAATTAAGTCAGCGTTACTCTTCAGAAACTCTTCTTCTTCATCATCTGACAATCCATCTAGCATATGGACTGGTTCAGCAAAATACGGTCTAGCATGTAGCTCGCAAGGTTGTATAGCATCTAATTTTACCACATATCTACGATTGGCATCTTTAAACGTAAGCTCTTGTGCAGACCAGTCCTGTATTACCTTCGCATGCTTCAGCCAAGGTCGGCCGAAAATAAGGTTGTAATCCAAAGTGGATTCCGACAGATCTAGTATAACAAAGGTCATTTTAAAGGTCGTACCTTGTAAAGTGATGGGTACATTCTGCACAAGTCCTAAGGGATGGACTCTTGATTGATCTGCCATTCTGACAAAAAATTGAACTGGTTCGATTTCGGTCCATCCTAACCTTTTGCATAATGCCGCAGTCGCAATGTTAACACCAGAGCCTCCATCAATTAGTACCTGCGTAATCTTATGATTCTTATACCATACTGTAATCAAGGGAACTGAGTGATCAACCGTAGAATCAGGTTCCGGTTGAACTGCTGCTGTCGCTGGAATACAAGAAGGCACCGGACTGAACTGTTGTTGGAACTGTTGTCGAATTCCACGTACTAATGCCAGTAGTTGGCCCAGAGGCAGGGTGATAGATGCCTTATATAAGATTTACCAGGCCTGTTGAGATTGGTTGACAGGCTCCACCGATGTTGAAGTTGATGCCTCTGCTGATGCGGAGGTGTCTACTGTTGGTAATGTGTCTGCTGCTGATGATGTTCCCGCTGCTGACTCTCGTTTTTGTGTTCCTTCCTTTGTTAATGAGGGCTGGGTTACCGGAATAGGCTCTGGGAAGACTGATGGTTCTGCTGTGGTCCATTGACTAGCCTTGTTATACATTCTGTGTTGTTCACGTATCCCTGGTTCAAATATTTCTGCTACCGGCTGCAGTTGTTTACTGGATCGGGTCTGGACTGCAGTAGCATGTGTTTCCACCCGTGTGATTTGTACCATGTTGGCCATTGGATTTTGACGTTCCTTCTTCCTTTGATCATACTCAGCTGCATCCTTGCAAAATCTCCTAATATGTCCAAATTCACCACAAAAATGGCAGCGTGGTGGTGGTAAATTGGGATTTTCCGGTGGTGGTCCGTTCTGCCAGCGGTTTGTATTATAGTTGTTATTCCTCTGTCCTCTGTAATTTCGATATCCTTGCTGCTGGTTGTTTCTCATTTGCGGAGGCACATAGTGGTTGGCTGGCTGCCCTTGTTCCTGGATAATTGCATTGACAATCGTTGTTCCCTGTACTCTAGCATTGTATGAGCAGTTTTCGGTGGTGTGTCCGGCAGTGTTGCAGATAGCGCAGAATGTCTGATTAAGTGCACAATTCCCACTAGTATGTCCTGAATTTTTGCATGTGATGCAGTATACTTGTCTGGTCATATCTTCGGCAAAATTTTTGTTTGTTTTTAACCACTCCAGATCTTCTGTAAATCCGCCGACTTTGTTTTCCAGTTGCAGAGCCATTGCGATGACTGCATCGAGTGTCATAGCTCCGACACATCTTATGATCATGATCTGCTTAAGTTGTGGAGTCAAGCCATTGATGAACCACTGAGTGATAACGTCATCTGGTAAGTTAGCATGGGCCGGTGGTAGCTGCCTTAAGTGCGTTCTGAAGAGAGTAGCATACTCCTGTACGGTTTGATTTGCCTTCTGTCTGTTGTTCTGTAGATAGTCAAAAATTTTGGCTGGATTCTTTTTTAGCCTGAATCCCTGCAGAAAAGCATCTCGTACTGCTTCATAGGTGCCAAAGTGATTAATATCATATTCTGTAAGCCATCTAGCTGCTTCATTGACCAGTGTAGCTTGAAAAACAATAGCCTTATAGGCCTGATCCGGTGGATGGTTGAGAACTGTGTAGCTTATCTCGAAAGTGCGTACGTGAGCATCCGGATCATCTCCTAGGAATCCACCGAATTTCGTGTACGTCACTCTTGTTGGAGGCGGCCTGGGTGGACATAACTGTTGTTGTTGTTGTTGTTGCCCGTTCATCGTGAGTGTATTATACCTTCCTTCTGTATCTCGGGGCTAAATGTTTGAACTATTGGAATTCGTATCGTCGGATGGTGCACTTTCCGGTGCGATGATCTTGCTTAATATGCTTAGACTCTCTATTTCAAACAGCTTTCCTTCCTTCTTGATGTCTAGTGTATGGGAACTTGCTTCCAAGCGCGGTGGTTGGGCTGAGAATTCAGCAGAAAATGCCAAACCGTCACTGAAAAATTGTGATTCTGTTACCGAAATATCACCGGAATGAACCGAAATTATGCCAGAATACGGTGTTTTTTCGCTTTCGCCGATTTCTTTGACTAGAGTGCTTCTAATCGTAGATAAATCTGAATCTTTATCCAAGATTGTTAAACTAGTTGACTACGTCTTGGTAGGTTCTGGAATTACTATATCTTCGACAGACTGTGTCGAAATAGCATCGGAATGTACTAGAGGCGTAACACATTCCACCGGAATATGACCGAAGTCAATTCTAACGTTCTTGACTTTCTTGACAACTGGGTCAGACCGAGTTGTATCTTTTTCTCCCAGAGTTGTCTTTAGTACATTAAGTACTCCAGACTGATGATTCTTGGGATACGTTTCACCGGATCGAGTAATCGGCATGTATCATCTTTTGTACTAATCGCGTAGTATTACTATCGCTAAAATTTTATAATCACGTTTCCACAGCAAGTTTGCAACAATTTGAGTCTGTTGCTACTTCCGACAAACGATCGGTAATCTTGATGTTCGATCCTGACAGACGAATGACGATCTTGATGCCACTTTCCCACAGACGGCGCCAAATGTTAAGTGTAAAAGTGTTAAGTGTAAAACTTGTTAAATCGCTTCGTTCTAACTATCAGAAGAGTGTTTAACCAACTTGAGTGGGTTCTTGGGAGTGGTAGGGGTCTGTTAGACAGAGGCCCTGTACTTAATTCCCAAATCTTCGTCACAACAACAAAAGCACTAATACACGTCTTAGCTCAGTTACTAGCATCAAATGGACAATACTCGATTTCTATGTACCTGGGTGCCGACTTCTTCAGATTGACCTGTTATTGGAACAGAGCAGTAGTCCGATCTCTACCACGACAATACTCACAATTAATAATAGAGTTATCGAGAATACTGTACTAGTGCAAGTCAACACTAGCCCAACTTCTACACGACGTTCTTAGGTGCAGAATATCATACTCACACAGACTCAACAGTATGTAGTAAATCAACCAGAGAGAACACTATAACCGACAGATTCATTCGTCACAACACTTTACAGTGATCTTCAGATAAAGGTTCACGTTTACTGAAGGTACTAGTTCTTCCTCGTATTCGGGGTCAACAGATAATAATACCAAAATGCGATGAATCAGGTAGAACAAACAGAACACACTACCGCAACGCTTCAAGTTGCCTATTCAAACTCACACAGTAATATAGCTACTCAAAACGACTTAGAGTACTTAAACAACTGAAGAACACACAACAATGCAACACGACGACAGTAATCACACACACAATCCGTTACTTCAACACTCGTTACGATGAACTACAGTATGAGCAGACGATGCGGAACGTACTCAACACCAACAGTACTCAAGATTTCACAACAGTGTTAAACAATGTTCTCACAAACATTCAGACGACCAGTCTCGCAATTCCAAAAAAACGTTCCCCCCTCTTCTCTTCTTTTTTTTTTTGACCACCCTCTTTACATTGCTTTATAAAGATTTTACAAGATGCGCGTAACAACTTTTCGTGCGTGTTTCAAAAAAAATCCGTTACATGTGACATCCGTTACATCTGTCCCACTCCGACAGCCGACTAACAGTCCGTAATCTCTGTATGCACGTGAGCAAGATCCTGACAACATGTTGCTCATGAGAAGTACATTGACTAATTTAAGGCTGATTTACATGCATCTTTTGAGATGTTAGATTTGGGGCATTCACATCATTATTTAGGCATTCAATTTATGCAATTTGATGGAGGAATAAATTCGTGTCAAACAAAATATATTGACACATTATTGCAATGTTTTAGCCTTAAAGATTGCAAATCTATTGCCACCCCCATGAAAACATGTTTATGATTGAATCTTCATGATGTTAGAGATGCATTTGATGTTGTTGTTTATCAGCAAGTTATTGGATGCTTCATTAAGTTGTGCATAACACGGTTTGATATTCAATTTGTTGTCTTTGAGATGAACAAGTTTATGCATTTCCCAAGTGTCAACCATTGGTAGGTGATTAAGTGCATCTTTCACTAATTGAGTGGTACCCATCTACTTGGATTGTTTTATCCAAGGGGGGATCATTACTGCCAAATTTACGTGATTTTTCTGACTCAAACTCGACTAGTTGGTATGACACTCATGTGTCCACCAATGGTTTTTGCTTCATGCTTAGTAGCTCATGCATATCTTGGTTAAGCAAGAAGCAACCTACTATGACCACTTCTAGTTGTGAGGCTAAGTGTAGGGCAACTTTCACAACAATTGTTGAGTGTGTGTGACTCAGATGCCCTTTGGATCATTTGGGTGTTGGGGAGTCTTATGCCACCAGCATCTTCACTCACAGTGAGAGCACATTGGCAGTTGGGAGGAATCCTATGTTCCATGTTCACACAAAGCACATTGAGGTGCACTATCATTATGTTAGGGAGAGGTTCTATGCTATAGAGAGATCAATTTGGCTTATGTTCCCTTCAAGGTAATGTTGCAGACCTTTTCATAAAGGCTCTGCTTAGGGAAAAAATTTAAGCTTTTCATAAAGCCTTGGGCTTACTTCCTTTTGTGTATTGATCTCTTTCCACATAGTTTGACACGTCCTTATACATGACTGCCAACTCCTTGTTACCACATCAATCTTAGGGAGGATTTGTTGATACATCTCAATAGTCATGTATGAAAACACATGTAGGATTGTTAGGGCACTTTTTCCCTCTTTAGGAGGTTTTTGTCCCCCATATTGTATATACACCTATAACCCTAACATGTCGCTTATCTTTTGTAAATTCACTTCTTAATACATTCTATATTGTGTTGTGCTCCAAGCTTCTTCTTCTTCTTCCTCTTCCAAATGTTGTTCATGTGCTTCTGCAAACCTCAAACTCCAACAAAGCATACTTAATCATGAGGGCCTCAATCATGTTGTATACAAGGATGACATGATCCCCAAATAGAATCCTTCATGCTCTAAAGTTGAGTATTGCATACTATTGAAGTTTTTGGGGTAGAATTTGATCATATATTTACACATCATGATATACAAAATATCTTGTGCCAAGTAATACTTATTTATGAATGCACTACCTATCTATAGAATCTATTTGTTCGACCACCATTTTCCTTGAGGGGGTGCCAAAAACTTAGGATAATCTAGCCATGTGTGATGGCCCAATTTTTCATGCAATTTTTGAAACATATTCCACGGTTGACATTATCATATAGGAAAATAGATAGGATCTATGTTTAGGCATAGTGGTGTTAACATCTAGATATTCATACAATTAGCATGTGTAGTCAAAAAATTAATCTACAACTATTGATTGTTCCACTCATATTTTTGTTCAAGGCATCTTCTTCACCACATTCGTCTTTATCATATTCCAAGTAGAGGTTTGAATATTTTCCTTTTATTTCCCTTTTGATAAATCTTCATAAGTTGCTTATGGATTCATGAAGGTGTCTCCATCATTATGTTGACTATCATGGTCTCATCTTGTTTTGATTGGTGATTTTGATATGCCTTATAACAATTGTCTTTGAATTGGAGAAAGATCTCTTTGAGTAATTGGATTCAAGCAACTCGATTAATGTGTAGATTTTCTACTAATTCCTCATCAGTTTCACTATCTTCTATTTGATGCTCTTGCTATCATGGTGGTATGGGCCGCACATTTTTTATAGGTGATCCTTCGTTCTATTCCTACTCTTATGTTGTGGAGCTATGTTTTGTCATTTGATCCTGTAGCTTGGCCAAATCTTTTGTGTCCTTATGCGTAGTCCTCATTTCTTCAAGCTTTTCAACATGCCATCTAGTTGGTTGTTGAGTAATTTCTCAACTACATGTTGAGTAGAACCTCCCATGGTTCTCATTGACCTTTATTTATTGGCTCCTTATTTGCTCTATTCTTTTGTAAGGATTGGATGATAACAAAAACTTACTCATCATGATCTTTCTTTTCTCATATGAGTTTCATATTATAGCCTTTTTCTACCATTTTCTCTTTAATTTCTTCTCTTCTTTGTAGATTGAGTACGTTACTTTGCACCAATTCCTTTCTTACCTCTTGGTGCTTCTATTGGAGGGTGGCTAGTGTAGCTTGTGCTTGAATTTTGTCCAAAACTTTGAATGCTAATTGAGATCAATTTTATTTCTTTTGGTGTCTTAATTTGGGTCTTTGGCTCAGCATGTGCAAAAGTTTCTATAAAATTCATTGTTGTTTACATAACACTCCCTATAAACTACATTAATCTCTTTTTGCAATCTCTTGTTTTAAGGAGTCAACCTTTAGATTTCATTAATGAGGTTATAGTGCTGATTGGATGACTATGAAACTTATTTTGCTCACTCTTCCAAGGCATGTTTAATTGCCAAAAAAATTGATGATTTTTACTTTAAATGGATCATATAGATCATTGAGTTGATTTTGGAAAATTAGAATTAAGTCATGTTCAATATATTGATGGTTACACCGACTCCATTCTTGCGTTATGTATATAATTTGTGAAACGGTTAAAGAGAGATGAACATCAAGGGTGGTTTTGATCATGATTATTCAAGCAAGATGACTTGGTGGAGTATGAGCACCTCCTTGCAACAAAGACAAAGTTGGTTGTGGTGATGGTCAACAAGAGTGGTGAATGAATGGTGAAAACATAGACTTGATATTCCTAATGGTTCTTGTGATATTTACAAGTTTGATTGCAAGGACAAAGTTGGATTCTTGTTCTTCAAATGTTTGTGTTCTACGAGGTTCTGGTTGGCTTGTATGCTCTTGTTCCTTCTTTGTTTCAACTTCTTTATTTTGCTCTTCCTACGTCTTTGGTCTTTCACTTATCTCTTCCTATTAAGTATAAAAGGAACAATTTTATGTAATATTGAAAAGCTAATGGAAGTTGTTTGTTTTCCTATGGATTGATAGAGTCGTAAAATGAAGTGGTTTCAAACTAAGATTACTTCGCAAATTTTTGATTCTTTGATAAGCCAACTCATGTACTTTATAGAGAACAAACCACCAAACATACCCGAAAAACTGGGTACATATATATGCCTATGTTTGTAGGCACATACTCACACATGTGCACATGTGAATCCTTTACCTTGTACTTGCCATTCTCAATAATTTTCGTTAATGATCAAGAAAAGCTAATCAAGACAAGTACTAAACGTTGGGCACAAGTATCATGGCACTCTTGACTAATATAGAATGCATCAATGGATTAGTTGGATTATGATTGCTTAATGATTGGACAATTGACAATTCAAAGTTTGTCATACATAGGTTTTATTCTATTCCATCTCATCCAAAACTCCATGTTCTTATTGGAAATGTGCAACAAAAATCAGGTAAAATAACTCTATTTGGTCTCCCATCTCGAGTATTAGTCAAATGACTCTTCATAGAGGTATATGGACCGATGCCAAAGCGAACAAATTCTATGATTTCCTCAGTGTAAGTGTTGCCTCAAGATGCAAGAACACATTGGCCATATTTTCTTCTCCATGCCAACAACAATTGGGTGTTTAGAATATGCTCAAGTTGGATCATCTGATCAACTAGAAGCAAGCTCGTATGGGGGAGGCAATAAATTGCATTACCATCCTCTAGAATGTGATCAAACAAGAGACCCTTTGAAAAATCTAGAAGGAAAGATGTGATAAAAACTTTGATGATTCTTCAAAGAAGTGGTCTATACAAAAAAATCCCTAAATTACTTGAGTATAATTAGAAGTCACAAAACTAAACCTCCATCTACGCACAAAAAATTTTTTGTTATTCAAGGCAACCAACTTAAGAGTAAATTGATCCCACATGAAGGGAAGCAAAACACTCATCATCATAGTCCCACACCGCTTATCTGGGTGGTTGGGCCTCTTGCCTCTTGAGGCGGGGGTGAGGGTTCAACCCCCACCTACACCATGTAAGGGACATGTTTAACATGGAAAGTTGTATCGTGTGGCTGATGTGCCACCATTTATCCTACCTTGCAATAGTTGTGACCGCAGTTTAACCCTACCCCGCGGTAGTTGTGACCATAGTTTAACCCAGCTATGTAAACCCCTATTCTTGTGGGATAAGGGAGATCCCATGGGTACTATGCCCTTCCTTGTACAGTTGCAATTTCAAAGTTAAAGCCTAGAGGAGTAGGCTTCGGCCGAACCTCCATTTAAAAAAAAAGGGACTCATCATCTGCCTCTTCATATTTCTTGTCTCTTTTGTATTTCTCCTTTTAATATCATTTGAAGTTTTTGTTAAAACAATCATTGTCATCCATGTATTGAATCCTATCGTATACTCTCATAGTAAACTTCCACATTGGTTCAAAGACAAGTGCTTCAATCCTCACTTTATTTGCTTACAAGAGATTAAAATCGATGGAGAGGATCTCCAGAAACGGCTTAAATGCATTTCTCCGAATCACCTTTGGTTCTCCACTTCTCACCCTAGGGGGACGGGGGGGGGGGGGGGGGGGGGGGGGCTTCTATCGGTATTAGTCACTCCTTGTCTGGCAATGTGACCTCGACTTTTGAAGGTCGGAATCATCGTTGGATTGCTGCCTCTATCGGGTTCCCTTTCCCGTTCACTGTGGTCTCAATTTATGCCCCTAATGGAGAAGCAGATAGAATGGATACTTGGACTTCCCTCGACTCCCTTTCACATAATGTTCTGATTTGTGGGGACTTCAACATGGTTGAGTTTCCTGAGGACCGATGGAATAACAAAGGGAAAATTATTGACGGTCAGGATAAAGAGATATGGGATAAAATCAAGCTCCATCTCGACCTAGTCGAGGTGAAAGACATGAAGGGGTTCTCCTGGTCAAATCTCCAATTAGGGGACTCTTTGAGGAAAGCAAGACTTGATAGATGTTACATCGATCAGAACACCATCCTTCAGTGGGGTATTCCTTCGATTTCCCAACACATGGACCTGACTATCTCGGACCATTACCCGATTACTCTGTCTTTCAAACCAATCCCCATGTTCCAGAAGGCCCCTTGGTTTCATGCTTGTGAGACATCGTTTTCCCTCCCCTCTGTCCAAGAAATTTTTGAGGTGTGGGCGGAAGCCTTTGCTTATTGTAATGAACCGGCTAAGTGTTGGAGAAGCACGGTGGAAAGGACTCGAAAAATTCTAATCAGGACTCAAAAGGCTATAAGAGATATCCGAAAAAATAGAAGAGAAACAGTGTACCGGAGGCTCTCGCGGCTTGAAGAAGAGGTGAACAAAGGTAAGTTACATTGCCAACAAGGTCTTTTGAAAATCAAGGGAAGACTAAGATTAGAGGAGGAGGTTCAAAGGAAAAATCTACAAATTTTCTTCAAAGACTGGTGGGCGGGGAAGGCCGACAAACCATCGAAAGAGATGTGTAACATCCTCAAAAGGAAACAAGCTAGGGAATCCATCCCCCTATTGGTCGATAACAATGGAACCGAATGCTGCACGGAAGTGGAGAATAGATCTATCATCGTCGAGCACTTTACCAATCTTCTCGGGGTCTCGACTCCTCCTTCCCCCCACAAGCACGACTCCATGGCAACCATCTCAAGGGTTGCTCAAACCAGAATCCCACAGAACTTGATTGCTCTACTGGATGCTAATATCTCCGAGAATGAAATTATAGAGGTTATTTATGCCCTTCCCAATGGGAAAAGTCCGGGTCCGGATGGCCTCACCAATGAGTTTTTCAAGTCCTTCAAACATGAGGTGGCCACCCCACTACGTCTCGTGTGGCAGGAGGCTCTCTCATTCGGTGCCCTCCCTGAGTGTCTTAATAATGGCGTCATCAAGTTAATCCACAAAACGGGAGATAAGAACAAAATCAAAAACTGGCGTCCGATTACCATGCTCCAAACAGGATACAAGATAATTGCAAAAGTTATCGCCAACAGAATCTCTTGTCATTTAAAGTCATGGCTGTGTGAGGACCAGAAAGGTTTTATCAAAGGTAGATCTATACTTGAAGCAATTGTCGATATTTGGGAAGGCCTCGCTTTTGCTGAGGAGTCTGCTCAAGATCTGGTATTCATTAAGATCGACTTCGACAAAGCGTATGACAAATTGGAATGGGACTTTATTCTTCAATCACTAAAAGACCTTGGATGTAGTCAAAAGTTCACGAAGATGGTTTCCACTCTTCTTGGAAATGCTTCAACTAGAATAAATATCAACGGTAAACTCTCTGAGCCCATTCATTTAAAAAAGATCAATTAGGCAAGGCTTCCCTCTAGCTCCTTTACTATTCGCTATCGCCTCGAATGGACTCAGTTGCCTATTAAAGCATCACATGGATGCTGGCAATCTCAAGGGTCTTTCCCTACCTCTAAATCACAGCCAAATGATTGCGAGACTTTTCACTGATGACATGAATGCTTTTGTGCATAACGATATAAACAGCATTGAGGTGTTTTGGTGGTGCTTCGATACCTTTTGTGTGGCGTCAGGTTCAAAAATCAACCATGCTAAAATTGCTTTTAGAGCAATCAACGGACCTACTCCCCAATTGTTGGTGGATAAGGGATGTCACGTTATCCCTAGCGGTCAAGTCTTCCGTCTCCTTGGCATTCCGATGGGATTCGACATCTCAATGGACCAACGCTGGAACTGGGTGCTATCCAAGCTAGATAGCAAGCTGAATCATTGGAAAGGTATGCAAGTCAACTTGGCAGGACGTGCTATGGTTGTTAACACATTTATGTTGTCTACAATTATTTACTTTATCTCATGTTGGAGACCTAAGGAGAAAGACTTGGCCAAAGTGGAAAGAATCTGCAGAAACTTCCTTTGGACTGGGGACCCCAACAGGAGGGGGATTCCCAAAATCAAATGAGAAACTTGCACTAGCCCTAAAGACTCAGGGGGCTTGGGAATTCTGGATATTGTTGGGTTGGCTGACAAGCTGGCGGCAAAGTGGCTTATCAAGGCTTGGAGCAATAGGGAGTCCTCTTGGGCTAAATTGATCTTGAGAAACACGGAAGACCTTACCTTAGTTGGCCATCTTGGTTGGAAGGACATAGGGATTCTCACGCTTTTGTTCTCCCCCCAACCGGTGTCCCCTAAAGGCTCTAGCCTCGTGTGTTCCTTATGGAAGAATTGGAACAAGGCCAAACAGTTCATCAGAATCAGTGATGAGTGGAAGTGGGCGGCTGAGATAAGACAAAATGACTCTATTTGGTTCCCGATCAGCGGCATTAGGGGGGTGGAGTCTTGGAACCTCCAAATTGCAAAGCGGTTATGGAACAAGGGGTTCAAACAGTGGAAACAACTTTGGAAACAAGAGACCAGCCAGTGGATTAGGTTCGAAGAATTGGATCCGAGACTTAGAGTTACCTTTGAGGAATGGACTCTTCTTCAAAGCAGGTGTTTAGCTTGGGACCGGTCAACTACCTGCCTGCTCTGCGGTCAGGATCTTCCTTGCCTGGAGGGCCTCAAATGGAGCAATGGTAAGAAGCTATCCAGAACCCCCAACTTCAAAGAGGATTTAGTTGTTCACCACACTCTTAACAAGAGATGGTGCCTTTCTTGGACCAAACTTCGGTGGGAACTAAAATTCATGTCTATTTGGCACCCCCTAATTGAGGTCAAAAAGTCCGTTCTCATGTGGCAGATCTTGCATAAAGGTATCTGGTCCAATGCAAGGGCTAACAAAATCTATGGTGTGCCGCCATGGTGCAAGCATTGCCATCGGTGCATCGAAGATTTAGCTCACCTGTTCTTCGACCGCCCCAAGTCCCGTGTTATTTGGTGCCACGTGACCCAAGTATTGAGACTCTCGAGCCAAATCAACAGGCAACAGGCGATGTTAGGTGAGGCGGTTGGTTGCTCATCGAGGTTGTGGAATGCCATCAGAGGTGAGACCCTCTGGAAGATTTGGAGGGAGCGATGTGCTGTCAATTTTGGCCAAACTCCTAAGGAACAGTCGATCGAGAAATCCTTGTTTATCTTAGGTAAAAGAATCTCCCGAGATAAGAGATCTCCACCGTTTAGACATCATTGTATTTATCTCCTTGAAAACAACAAGTTGAAACCCAAATGGGTCCCACATGAGGGTGATGATAAATTTATCCGCCTCATTTGTAATGCCCTCTAGTTTGCCGTACTCCTCCCCTACATTGTGGGATTTGGGGGGTCCCATGGGCACTAGTCCCATTCACTTGTAACTTTTTTTCTTTATTTTAATTAAAGTCCGGGAGATTAGGCTAAGGTCAAACTTCCTTTTATTAAAAAAAAAAAACTTCCACATCGGTCATGTGTAACAATTTACTACTATGATCCATGTGATCGGTTTCTCGGACATAGCTGCATCATCATCTTCTGAGTCCCATTAAAAGATGTCTTATACCATTTTTATGACATTTGTAGTTTAATCCTCTCACATGTGAAGTGCAATCTGATTGACGTTAGAAAAAATTCTACACACGTACTGCACACGTATATATACTTGTCTCTAATGTCAGATATAAATAGCACGGTATACATGGGACGAAGCCCTCCTCCCCTAAACAAGATACATGTTTCTCGAGCAATGGGTGAAGGCTGAACGACCAATTTCGATCCACACACCACCGTCTGCTATACATCAGACAAAAAATTGAGATGAAAAGGATTCTCAAAGAGCAGAACTTTGCTCATGTCTTTTGCCACAATCCCAGGCATGATGGCAATCCAGACGAGTTCCAAACCAATGAACTAAGAACGACTTTAAGTGTTCTCACTTCATCTCCCCATATGCTGTAAAAACATACCCTTGTGCACCAGCCAACTCTGAAGGAATAGTCTTTCCTTCTGATATTTTCCTGGAATATGGAGAGCCTTCACCGGGAAGCTGCTGTTTTTAGGCAGAAATCTTTTCAGACAAAGGATGTGAGACCTGTAAAACCATGGTCCCAAACATGTGATGCAGTGCTTGTTCAAAAACATATTGGCATAGGTCACCGTATGATCATTCAAACCACAATCATGTTTTACGCAAGGGAATCCTCTATTTCATGGCTCTGTTTGTGTTGCTTCATCAGGAAAAGCATGTGATGCAGAGCTCGTTCATGGTGAGACCTGTAAAACCATGGTCCCAAACATGTGATGCAGAGCTCGTTCAAAAACATATTGGCATAGGTCACTGTATGATAATTGAAACCACAATCATCTTTTACGCAAGGGAATCCTCTATTTCATGGCTCTGGTTGTGTTGCTTCATCAGGAAAGACATGACAGCATGGTAAGGGCTTTTCGATTTTATCTCCCCTCATTGACAACAGCTCTCTTTCGAGATGACTGCAGTAGCCTTGATATGTCATCGAAGTGACATGCAGCCGGAATTTGAGCCTGAATAAGAAGTCGACTTCTAAATAGTTAAGCTCCAGCACACTGATGCCACCCACCTTTGCATAGAAGGCATTGTTGAAATGCCTGTGAGAGACACATGCAAACACATCAAAACATAAAAAATCCTATATGAAAAAATGAATCTTGCAAAAGCCAAATTGCTGGAAATTTGATGCTAGAATCCGCAGATTGATCAAGGATCCACCTTTCATATGCCATTCTCATATTATTTAATCCACACATCATAGTTCCACACCACCTGATTATTGGCAGCAGTATCTCGAGTACAAGTATTCTTTCCCACCGTTTCTGCCTGTAATATTGAGCTCTCCAATAAGAGCCACAACATTGACAGCCCTAACTTAGAGAAAACTTTCCTCACCCCCTAACTCAACCTCCTCCCACATGATTCAAGAGTCCACCATATCTATCTGGTTTCAAAACATAAGTCCCTATTTTGCATGAGCTCAAAATGTTGATCACCATGCAGTAAATACTGACGACCATATCTCTCATGGCAGGAATACCACGTATGCATCTCATGGCAGTAAATGCCCAGTTTGTAAATACTGACGATACATAAACAATCCGTACGTTCACATCCGCGCATACAACTCACACACACATTCTCATGAAGCGTATTCACGGATACATTCCTGCACAAAATGCTACCATAAACGGCAATGTAAGATCGTGGCAGAGACTCATACTTGAGCATCATTGTTGCAGTACATCCAACATGATTATATTAGCGAATACAATACAAATATAAATAATCTCGGTAGAGCACTCCAAGCGCATGCATATGCACACAAATACACATTACTCCAGCATTCACTAAGTGTACATATGCCCAAAACACAATCAACAACCAGCTAGCCAAGATTAAACAATCAGAGAGGAAGTATCGCATATTTTACTGGTACAGAGAGGTGACTGCGCTCTATTTAGATGTAAAGGGATAGACATTGAACCCACTGGGAGCACGCATTTGAGAAAATCCTGTAAACTTACACGTCGTCCAGAAATTTCGTAGCTACCATAATGCTCGTCAGAAGAAGCCGATGGACGTTGATTCGAACAAGGGGAAAGTCGGGCTGTCTGTGAATCAGCTGATCGATGAAGACAAATCCAGTGACAAAGCACGAAAGGCTGCACTGAGTGTAGCGATGGATACGTTGGAGGTATTTACTAATACTTATGTCAGGTGCATGTGTGCCCTCATACAAGCCGTTTGTCCCAGTAGTGGGCAGAAGCTCAATACACTCCTCATTTCTTGTTACTAATCGCTCGATCTTAGAACTGAGGGCAAACAAAAGCCTTGAAGGGTTATCCTCTGATGTTCCAGTTGAATCTGTCTTTACGTTGCCCGCAAACTCCATATTAGGTCGCGATCCCCTTTGGCAACAATCCACGAGCATAAGGGTGAGTGTATCTGTATGTCAGGATATATAACCTGGGATAGAAATGAGACAACCCCACAGGATGACCATTGGCACGTGCCATACTCCAGGTAATAAAACGGTAATTAAACAGCTAAAATGATAGATGACTTGTAAAGAGATTCTGCTTTAAGATTATTTAAATAGAAAACGACTTCCTCTCTCTCTCTCTCTCTCTCTCTCTCTCTCTCTCTCTCTCCAGTTGAGTGAACTTCTGCGGGAGGTCGATGACGAATATCCATTCAAATATATATGGTGCGGGATTGATGCTGCAACTGGTCGAGCCGCGAGCTTCTCTTCAACAGAACTACGCTAATCATGCAAAGCTTACTGTGGAGAAGGCATCCATCCAAGCTTCAAGGGCCCCTCTCCCGGCAAAAGATTGGCATCAACGTCATCGCCAGATAACGTTCTCCGTTCTTCAATGCTCCGAAAGAAAAATGCCCATCAACGACCAGGACTTGTCTACTAAAAGATTTAATGTATTTCTTTCCCGAGGAAAAGAGAAATTAGTCCAGCCGGCTTGGCGTCGTGGTTGAAAACCTACGCAGATCGATGGAAGAACAGGTTCCCTACCCTTATGGAGGCACATGGTTCGGGGACGGTGAGACACAAAGCAGCGCTTCGAGTGTGTGCTGCGTATTTCATGCCGGGCGGGCCTTGGCAATGTAGCACACCCGACATTCCAATGGTAAAGGAGGATCTGCAATAGGTATTATCCTTGTGGAGGAAGTGCTTCAAATTTCATATGACACTAATCAATGGGTTTTTTCTTTATATAAATAAATGGAGGTTTGGTCGAGGCTTACTCTCCAGGCTTTAACTTTGAAATTGCAACTGTACAAGGAAGGCATAGTACCCATGGGGCCCCCCTTATCCCACAAACAGTGTTGATTTTTGATGGCCGTATTGTTTTGGCCTTTTTTTACCATAAAATACAGTCAAAAACATTTTTGACCTTTAAAAACTACATTAAAAATAGTAAATACAAGTAGGATCTCTAGATAACCTTCAAAACTGACGGGCATAGTAGACCGTCGAAATACAACACTGCCCACAAGAACAGGGGTTTACATAGCAGGGTTAAACTGTGGTCACATCTAATGCGAGGCATGACAAACGGTGGCACATCAGCCACAAGGTACAACTTTCCAAGTTAAACATGTCCCTTACATGGTGTTAGTGAGGATTGAACCCTTGCCCCACCTCAAGAGGCGAGAGGCCCAACCAGCCAACCAAGCGGCTTGGGACTACTAATCAATGGGTTGCCATAAAGTGTACTCATCCCATTAATTTCACTTTGGTTAGTTTGTATGATTTCAACTCTCACATGGATAGAGTTGCTTGTTGGGAAGAATTATCTAGGTTACTTGGTGATGTTGTTCTTAGAGGTGACTTTAACATGGTGCTGAAGAGTTTTGATAGGAAAGGTAATAAAGACAATGTTATTCAAGGTAGAGAGAAACGAAGCTAGTATCACATGACTAATGCTCTTAATCTTATTGAATGTTCTGTTAACTTTGGTCATACCTAGAATAATAGAAGTGTTAATAACTACTTGTCTGCTAGACTTGACAGAATTTACATGAGTGTTTCTAGATATCAGGATCTTTGGGATTTTAGTTGTGACCAAGACTCGTCTCTCCAGCTCTCTAACCATGTTCATTTGATTATCAAGATGTTTAGCAATTGTCCTGATCACAAAGCTGGTCGGCCTCATGTTGATGCCTCTTTGCTCAAGATCCCCTGTGTTAAGAAAGAGACCATCAATATTTTTAGCTTCCACTTTGCCTCGAACATTTCCCCTTTTTCTGCTTGGGAGAGGTCTATCAAAGACATTCAAAAGTTGTTCGCTAGATATAAGTCCAAGGCTAAGGAGATACGGCTCAAAAGAAGGATGATGTCATCAAGAGATAGAGAATATTAAGAGCTCTCATGATGGGAGCAATGATACTTGTCACAGGGTCCTAGACCTTCAAAATAGGTTGAGATGTGAGGACTACCTCTTAGCTAGTGGTGCCCTTGCTATGTCAAGAGAATTTTGGGCATGTAAAGTGGATAAGCGTAATAAGCACATGTTTGAGTTACTAAAGAAAAAGAAAGCTAGAGGTTTTGTTCCTATGTTGAAAAGGAGTTCAGGAGACTATGCTACCACTATTAACAACAACTTGCAGGAGGTTGTTAGCTTCTTTACCAATGTTTTCTCTAGGCCTCCCAAGGAAGGGGGAGGATATCCAGAGAGCGAGAGCCATGATAGCTATAAAGAGAAAAAAAATGATCTCTTAGTCTCTAGCCTTGGTCCTGGTCCTACCCCTCTCTGTCAGTGAGGTTGGAGAAACCATTAGTAAATTGAAACCTTGCAAGTTGCTTGGTTATGATGGCATACCAAATGAATTCTTTCAAGAGCTTGTTGATTTTTCTTGTGCCCATTATTCTCTTGATCTGGCGAGAATCCATGAGGAGAGGTTCCCTCTCATTCTTCATCAATTATGGAGTGATTAAATTGATTCATAAAAAAGGGCCTAAGGATGACCTGAACAATTGGAGACCTATCTCTTGTCTGACTTTGCTCTATAAAATTTATGCCTCCTCCCTGGCTAGAAGACTTAGCCCTATTATGAATAGTATTATTCTCCCCGAGCAAAAAGGGTTCATCAAAGGTAGATTTATCTTTGATGTCATTATTTCTATTTGGGAGTGTCTTGAGTATGCTAAGGAGTGTAAGCTTGATACTTTTTTTTTTCAAAGTGGACTTTGACAAAGCCTATGATCGAATTGATTGGGATTTCATTCTCCAATCCCTTTATGATATAGGGGTTGGGAAAAGGTTCATCAAGTACACCAGCATCTTATTTGGAAATGCTAACTCTAGAGTTGCCATGAGTGGCCAAATTTCTAATCCCTTTAGACTTTATAGATCCATTAGACAAGGGTGTCCTCTTGTGCCTCTCATGTTTTCCATTTCCAATGATGCCCTTGGTTGGTTGGTGAGGGATTACATGAGTCATGGTTCCATTAGAGGTATTTAGATCCCTGATGCCCCTCTCAGCTTGGCCTTCAAATGTTTGCTGATGACACTAACATGATCACTTTGGTCGATGACTTGTCTGTCGATTCCTTTCTTTCTTTTTTAAATATGTTTTGCTTGGCTAGTGGTTCAGTTGTTAATCATGAGAAAATTGGTTTTTTTTTCTTCTAATAAAACCATTCCTACTTGTGTGTCTTCTTGTGGCTATGATATCATCAAGGAAGGGGAGGTGTTTTGGTTATTGGGCATTCGCATGGATTCGGTATTTCCTATAATTAGAGATGGTCTTGGGTTTTTGATAAATTCAGAAATAAAGTGTTTAGATGGATGAACCTTCAACAAAATCTTTCCCAAAGAGTGTTTGTTCTTAATCATTATATCCTCCCTACCCTTACTTACTTTTTTGCTTGTTGGAAACCTAGTAAAAGGCACATGGCTTAGTCCATTGCCTTATCTAGGAGGTTCCTATGGGGTGCTTTCCAATTCCCCTAACAAGATGACTAAGGTGGCTTGGAATATTTGCTATATGAGGAAGGAGGAGGGAGGGCTTGGGGATTATATGTCCCTCCAAGATGACCACTTAAATGGCTACCAAGTAGATCATGAGGGCCACTGACTCTGTTGATTTCTGGTCTTGTCTTATCAAAAGGAATATTGCTAGTTTTCACATTGATAAATGCAAAAGCTGGAATAATCTTGATCTTTAGGACATCATCACTTCTCCCTTTATGTTTTCCCCCAAAGGTAGCAGCTTGATGTGTTCTTTTTGGAACTCTTGGATGAAGGTAAAAGCTAATTATAAATTGCCTGCTACTTTTTATACTAATCTTTCTTTTCAACTTCAGGGTTCTGCTTGGATTGGTTGGAAGGATGAGCCTCCTGATTACCAGTTCACCATCAAAATGAAAAAATACAAAAAATATGGCTTCTCCAAATGGCATCACTTCATAAAAAACAATTAGGTAATAATTGAAGATGTCATCATGAATACTCATGGCATTTCTTTGGCTTGTAAACAGATATTGAAAGAAAAGAGGAATTCCTCACTAGAGAGAACTATTTATCAACCGCCCAAATGCTCAGAGATTCGGGAAACATATAAATCTTTTTTGTGCTCTCAATGGCTTGCCCAAGTTGGGTTACGGAGAAATTTTGTTGGGTACCTGCTACAAACTTGATGTACCTCTATGGCAACTCCTCAGAGACCACATCCTGTGGTATATTTGGAGGAGCAGGAATCATTAATTGTTCTCTAGAACTCCAAAGGACTTCATGTACACTTGTAATCAGGGTATAAAAAAATTTTTGTATCTCTGTAATACTGTTGTCACGGAAGCACCTGATAGGACTACAACATGCATGCTATTTTGAGAAGTAACGAGTATAGAAAGTGGAAATCTTTGTTGTTGGCCATGTACTCTAGCCTAAGGCACAATATGTGCTCATTCTTGGTCAATGTTGTATAACTACCCACCCTATGGGGGTTATGGCTATTTGCTATAACCTTTTTTTGACCTTTTCTAATATTAACCTTCTTTGTTGTATAAAAAAAAAATGTAGCATCATGAAAGGGATTGGTTTGATCGTTTGTAGGAGCTGGTTATGGGAGTGATCTATGTTCTTCTTCCCTTTCACCGATTAATCATTGCCTCATGCAAACCTATACTCTTATTCATGATGGCTCATGAAGTTCATTGAATCTTGAGTTCAAGCATATATAGGTTCAATCTATTTTCTCACGAGAGTTTGTGAGTCTCTAAGGAAGCCTCCTTGTGTTGTTTTGTCCTCTCTTAGAAGTTTGTCTATGGCGTTCCATTCTTAGTCCTATGCAGATTCCCTACATTCGCCATCGAAGTCACCTCATGTACTTCTTCTTCGACTCCAAGATAAGCTCAAGTTTCTGGGAGTCACCAGATAGGGGATGAACAAAAGAGTGGTAAGATCAAGTCCCTTCCAATTCAAAAGGCCCACCCACTTAAGAGAGCTCTTGTTTCTATAAATTACTTTGGCCCAAAAGGCTTCACTGTTGCTCCACACTTCAATTCACTCTTTGGCCCCGCCAACTTATTGGCCATTCCTTTAATGTCAACAATGCCAAAACCACCTTAATCTTTTTGTCTTATGGAAGTAGCCCATTTAATTTTTGATACACCCCTCATGTTAGGATCTCTCATACAGAGAAAGTTTCTGCAAATTCTTTCTAATTTGGAAATCTCTTGGTCCTTCAGTCTTCAATAGTATAAAAAGTAAATAATTGAAGAAAGAAGGAATGTGTTAACCACCATAGATCACTTTTCTAGGTTGATCTTCATACCTTTCTAGTAGCCCAACTTCTTGTTGAGCTTAGAAAGAGTCTAGTTCCATAGTTGATCCATCAAAATGTTGAATCCCATCGAAATACCTAACAGGTAGAAGATTTGACCCCAGGGCATCAACTAATGGCCATTATCAATCAAAATTTGAGATGGATGCCCAATGCTAGCCATGAAAGTGGTTTTCTAGTGGTTAATTTTGGAGCCCGATTCCTCACAATAAGTATTTAGGCAACACCAAAAGGTATAAATGCTAGCCAGATTGTTATGCACAAAAGCATTCGTGTCATCGACAAAGAGTCTCATGATCATCTGGTTTGGATTGAGGGGATGAACAAGGCCTTGAATAAGACCAAAGCATGCGTGATGTTTAATTAGGTAGCTAAGACCATCAGTAGCAATTGAAAAAAGAAGAAGAGCCAAGGGGCATCCTTGTCTGATAGACTATTTTAAATGAATAGCTTGAGAAAGCTAGCCATTAATGTTTATATGAGCTAAAGCATTTCCGAGCAATGTAGAGATCATCTTAATAATTTATTGGCTGCAACCAATTTCTTTTCAAGATTGGAGAATGAATTCCCACTTCAATCTATCATAAGCTTTGTTGAAGTCAATCTTAAGGAAGAGGACATGTTGAGCAAACTCTTCAGCAAAAGCCAGGCCTTCCCACACATCAATGATAGCCCCAAGGATGGACCTCCCCTTGATGAACCCCTTCCAATCTTCACTGATGCAGTTTTGAAGGTGACACGCATTGTGATTAGCGATAACCTTAGCGAGGATTTCTTAACCGATTTGTAGCATTGTGATTGGATGACAATTTTCAATCCTATTTTTGCTTCCTACTTTATGAATAAGCTTGATAATGCCTTCATTGAGGCAATCAGGCAGTGCACCAAAAGATACGGCCTCTTGCCACACCAAACATAACAAAATAGTCACCACACACTTGAACGTCTTGAAAAATGCATTGGTAAGGCCATCTAGTCTTGGGCTTTTGCCATTAATAAGTGCATCAATGGCTTCAAAAATATCATCATCCAAAACAAGAGCTTCAAGAAGAGGATTATTATTTGTAGAATTCTTTTGGTTCTAACTGTAGAGGTGGCCACCATGCTATCACATCTATGAGGCGAAAGAGGTGTGGATACCCCCAAAAGTTGGGTGAAGTGATTGACAATCAACATACTATTTTCTTCTTTCGTCTTGCACCCAACATCATCGATATCCATCATGAAAGGGATCATTTCCTTCTATTAATACTTCTTCTTAAGAAGGCCGCACATCTCTTTAGTAGGTTGGTCCGCTTTTTCAGCCCATCAATCTTCAAGGTATATCTAGGAGATTTTTTCTTTGTGTTTCCTCTTCATATCTCAACATGCTTCTAATTTTTCAGAGCCTTGTCTAGTATTGACATGGCCTTTATCAACTTCTTTATCAAGGATGCCTCAACCTTCTATAAAGATTTTCCTTTCTATCTCAATGAATGTTTTGAAGATTCTTCGGAGTCCTTATCAAGATGTGTTGTGTCTTCAAGACCACCATCCTCCAACACTTGGCTGGAGATGAGTGGGTGGCAAAGGCCCATTTCCAAGAAGCTTCAATCTCCTGTTGGACCGAGGGGAATGAGAAGGTTGTCAGATTAGCATGAAACAAGGGGGCTTCCTTGAGATTCATGTATGGCTTGAAGGTAAGCACCATCTAGCTATGGTCAGAGATCATAGGATCCATAAGTCGGGAGAGTGAAGGGGGTCACACTTGTTAATGATATTCAGTGTAATATAGCTCCTATCAAGTCTAGTTTCTTGAAGTCAATTCCCTCTATGTTGCTTGCATTGCCTAGAAGGGCATTGAAAGAACAATTGGGAAGGCCCTAGCTAGTGAAAAAGCTCTCATGGTGAACTCGAGGTGGAAGCATGAGCTTCTCATTGAAATCAACTTGGAAGACTACCTTGCAAACAAAAAAAAGGAAATTACAAATGAAGAAGGAAACATTGATCATGTTCAAGAAATAGTTTATAAAAATCTCCCTAATTCTTGCTATATTTGCCATTGCTCTGGGTACCTTGCAAAAGATTCTCCCTTAGAAAGAAGCACAAGGTCCTTCCCTGAGAAAGGACTCCCCCCAACTCTCAAAAGACCCAAAAAATTCCAATGCAAGCCTCACTACTATTAAAAGAAGTTCTACTACAACACATAAATGTAAGAGCTACACTACTCCTCACCCCTCATCTTCCCCCTCTTCAAACCCTCTCAGTTCTTTCACTCTCCTTAAAAATAATGCTCTTTCATATTATGAGGAAGATGAAAACTATGTTGATGTAGTGGAATGTCACTCCATTATCTCATATTCAGACAAGGAAGAAGAACTTATTTGTTCCTCTCTCCTTCACCCCACCCCTAATGATACAATAATATCTGAATAATCTTATCAGAAGGCAAGTGAAGAACAAGATCTACCTCACGCCCCTGAGGACCTCAAATAACCCCCCCCCCCCTTTTTTTTTAATTCTTGTTATGGATTGCTTCTTTTTGAATTGCAAAGGCTTTCCAAGCCTGGTAATTGAAGACTCATTCGCTCTTGGGTGAAAAATTATAACCTATCTAATGCTTGTATTTATCTCATGGAAATCAAAGTGCAAGGTCCTAAGCTCGATTGGAACCTAGAAATCATTTCCACCCCCCTCTGATGGTATTACACTAACCACCAACAAGGTAGTGGTGGTGTTGTTGTGGGTATCCCCCTGGCATGACTACCCTCTTGACTAATGTTCCTATTCTCTAATAGTAGATACATTTTTGCCTCTTTTGATAAACCTTCTAACTTGTCTATTGTCGCTTTGTATACCCTAAAGAGGGCCCTAGATATGGCCACTATTTGGGGCTCTCTGGCTTCGGTCTACACCTCGATTATTCTTGGAGGATACTTCAACATGGTCATTGATCATGGTGATAGAACCCAATGTAACATGATACTGCCCCACGGGTTGGATAAGGTCAAGTAGGACTCCCTCATCTCTTCCCTTGATCTTATGGATAAGTCCACTAAATCGGGAATCACCTAGTTTAACAACCTCCCCCCCCCCCCCCCTCCCATTTACACTCCATGGCTCAACCCCCCCCCCCCCCCCCCCCCGTTAGCTTCTCTATTAACACCAAGATGTTTAATAATATTATGGTCTCGAATCATTTACCCCTTCTTTGCACCCACAATCCCTCCTCCCTCTCTTTTAGGAGTGGTTGACCTTGTATCAATCGCATGCCCTTGCGTTTTGACTCTATTAGAATGTGTATTGCTTGCTACATTGATGATATGTATTGCTTGCTACATTGATGATGTTATGTCTTCAAGATTTTCCCTTGAGAAACAATGAACTCTTATTTCTAAATACATTAGAAATTTTCTCATCAAAGTCAATAAGAACCTCAAGGATTTTCGACAGCACAAGCTCTCCCTCAATTACAAGCCTACAACAAAGCTATCCTCCACAACAATTTAAACCTTGCTAATAGCCTTAGAACGCAAATAAGAGCCATTGAAATCCGAATTGCTAAAGAAAGCAGCTACTTCAACTATCCTTTGGGAAACCCACTCGGATAGACACTGCCCTAAAATGTTCCAAGTCATGAGGAAAAAACAAGGCTAAAGACTTTGTTCCTGACTTAGGCAACCCAATATGACTCACACAGAGTGAGATTAAGAGAGACATTATTTTTAGGCACTTCTCCTCTGTCTTCACTTTCCCTATGACCCTCCCCTATACTCAAAATAGTCTTGAGGAGGCTATGAAAATGTTGGAAATGTTGGATATCTTCTACTTATACAATGGATCTATTATTCACCACCTCAAAACTGGCTAGCCTTTCCATTCCCCGGACCCAACCCTCCTAACTAACCTTGGTTGCCAAGAAATCCTAGATGGTATTCCCATGGGACTTCATATCAGACCTAGGTGGACTTGGATGCTAAATAAGGTCCATTCCAAAACTAGCTCCTAGATGAGACATTTGAGCCTCCCCCATAGAGTCTTCATTTACAATAATTATCTGCCTCCTTCCTTCATCTACTATATGTCTTGTTGACCTACCAACTTAATCTCCTTTGGACAACCTTCAATACTTTTATCTAGGGCTCAACTTTGAGCACCCATAAATTGCACACGATGGATTAGGAAGTCTGCACCCTTAGGAAAGGCAAATGGGGACTTGGGCTCATGGACTTCAACCACATCTTTATCAAGCTAGGTGCTAGGTGGATCTATCGGGCTACTACTTAATATGATTTTTTGGCATGTCTCATCCATTTTTTTGGCTCTTTCCTTTTCCCTCCAAGACTGCCCTTAGTGGATAGTTTTAGACTTCCTTACCATTTCCCTTACCCAATGTAAGATTTATATTAAGGGTCAGTTCACATTGAGCGCCACATTTGTGATGATTGATTTTGAGTTCCATGGTCCACTATTCACAAAGAGTGGTGGCTTTGTTTAAAAAAGAAATTGGATCTGCATATTTGTTGTTTGAATGTTTGAGATAACCAATGAGAATGCATTGTTAGCTCGGTACATTTTTGTTTCGAGGGCGGGAGGTAGGCTCATTGTTTGGTGGACCCGGAACACTGTGTTCTTTTCATTAACCAATAAAACTTTAATAGCTCGAAGCACAAAGTGTGCCGCCAACTTGTGTAAACTCAACCTAAATGTTCCTCCCTCCTAAAAGCTTTTTGGACTTCCTAGCTCATATTCACATCTAGAGTTAGGTCTCATCCTATCCCCCTTGACGTACTAGAAGCATTCCTATTTGGTTTGGCACTTCTCCAACCCTGACTAAACTAATAAGCACAAAACCAATCTTAAGCTCTTTAAAAGAGGAATTGAAGATTCTTCCTCCCTTTTAGATGATAATGACCAACTCCTTGACTTTGAAAATCTTTTGCAAAGATTTCAAATCTACCCCCACCCTCACTTGCTCATTTTCAAACTTTATGGTCCATTCCTTCCATCTCAACCCCACTCCCCTTCTCGATCAGTGGAAATGAATGTACAAAAGAAGTTTAACTCTAAGTCCCTCACCATACCCTAATCCCTTTTGCATATCAAAGCACAACATGGTTATTGCAAAAGGAAGCAAAGTTGGCTCACTTTATCCTTTTTTTGTATCAGAAAGAATGTTTGTTAGCTGTCACTGAACAACCTATGGCTTGTATATGGAATGGCCATTGGGGCCACCTATCTCATTTTGGAATGGAAAATTTTTCTTGTTTTTTGGCTACTTACTTGTGTTATCTTCTTTGATTTTTCATTTTGTGAGCATTGTTGTTATGGAAAGAAAAATAGGAATATGCATAAAATGCACATTGACTCTTCAATTCAGGCTTTAGATCTAGTTCATAGAGATGTGTGTGGTCCTATGCCCACATGATCATTAGGTTTTTGTCTTTATTTTGTCACTTTCATAGATGATGCCACTAGAAAAGTCTTGGTATATCCTATTAAGACAAAGGATGAGGTATTCCCTACTTTTAGAAAATGGATTGCTTGAGTTGAGACTTAAAAAAGAACTAAGCTCAAGGCTCTATGTTCAAATAATAGAGGTGAGTATAGCTCACATGAATTCATCCTTTTCTTATAGTCTATCGAAATTTGTAGAGAGTTTACAGCTCCTTATACCCAACATAGAATGGCATACTTGAGAGGGTGAATATAACTATTTAGGATAGAGTAATTATTATGTTGCATCATGCAAACCTTTCATAAGGCTTTTGGGCAGAAGCAATATTGATTGTAGTTTATTTAATTCACCTAGTTATTGCCAAAGGACAAAAAGTGGCACAAGAGTTATGGATAGGGAAGCCATCATCTTATGATCATCTTTGAGTTTTTGGGCATAAAGCGTATGTTCATGTGCCCAAAAATCTTAGATAGAAAATGCATTTTTCTTGGATATGGCCAATATGGTCAATTTGGATATTGCTCATGGGATCCTAAGTCATGGCCAATAATGAGATGTAGTGACGTCATTTTTTAGTGAGTCTAAGATGCACAAATAAACCATTAAGGAGGTTCAAGTAAGAAGAGTGGTGCTTGATTCTACTAGCCCTCTAGTTAGCATGCATAAGAATGCTACATATAGGGATGTTTAGGAGAATATCCAACTAGATCAATTTGCAAATGCTCCTATTCAACAACCATTTAGATGTTCTACATGTGCCTCACATCCACCTGATAGATATGTTCTAGTTTTGGATTTTTTTAATGTTGACAAATTCTGGTGAGCCTTCTTACTACAAAGAGAACATGCAAACAAAGGATCATGTCAAGTGGGAGCATGCCATGAAGACTGAATTAGATTCTATTCATAAGAATGGTACTTGGTACTTGGTACCTTTGCCAAAGGGCACAAAAGCTTTACCATGTAATGGGTGTATAAGTTGAAATCGACATCGGATGGTGCTTCTCCAAAGTATAAAGCATGACTGGTTATGAATGCTTTTAAGCAACAACATGGTGTTGATTATGAGGAAATCTTCTCTCCAATATTCAAGATGACTAGACTATGCATCCTTCTTGGATTCGTTGTAATGGAGGACTTAGATATGGTCCAAATGGATGTGAAAATTGCTTTCTTCCATGGAGATCTTATAGGTGAGATCTATGTGGAACAACCAAAGGATTATATAGGTACTAGTAAAGAGATCTACTTTGTAAGCTAAAGAAGAGCTTATATGGACTTAAATAGTCCCCTAGACAATGGTAATAAAAGTTTGATGCTTTTACAAAGTCTCAAGGCTATTCTAAAAGCAATGAGGATCATTGTTTCTACACTAAGAGATGCTTAGATGACAACTTGATATGCTTGATACTTTATGGTGATGATATATTGATTGCTAGGAAGCCCTCTGATGACTTGTTATCACTCAAAAGGAAGTTGAGTGAGACATTGGATATGAGGGATTTGGGGGATGCCTAACATATGCTTGGCATGCACATTAATCATGATAGGATTAAAATATGCATATACTTGTCTCAGTGGTTCAATATGCAGGGTGGAAAGGCACTGAGTACACCTTTACCTACATATGTGAAATTGAGCAAGGATGATTGCCCCAAATTAGACAAGGAAAAAGAATTCATGAACAAAATTCCTTATCAGTCTATTGTTGGTAGTCTCATGTATGCTACGGTAGCTACAAGGCCCGACATTACATTTGCAATGGGAGGTGTGAGAAAAGACATATCCAATCCTTATAAGAAGCATTACAAAGTATTCAAGATGATTTTGAGATATCTGAGTGGCACTAAGGACAAGATTGGATATTCATTATTAATTATTAATGGGTAGAGGAGACATATCCATTATCAACTATAAAGATTCTGATTATGATGGTTTCTTAGGCGATCAAAAGTCTACATCATAGTTCATTTTTCACTTTGTTGGAGGTGCTATCTCTTGGAAATCATGTCTTGAAGAATGTACAATTGTTTTCACTAGAAACAAAGTATAGTGCAACTAGTGAGGCATGTAAGGAAGCATTGTGGTTTTCTCATCTTGCTTGTGATATGAGTCTACTTCAACATGTACCTTGTTTGCTAATTGATAGTTAGAGCACCATTAGTTTGGCTACAAATCTAGCCTATCATGCAAAGAACAAGCACATTGAGGTGAGGTATCTCTTCACTAGAGACTTCTTAGCCATTGAGTGCATTATTCTTGGGAAGGTTCATACTCGTGATAATGATCCAAATGCTTTGACTAAAGCTCTAGCACATGATACATTTCAATATTGTTTCACTTAATGGGGGTTACTTGATTCATGATCTTGCACAATTACTTGTACATTGTGTAACCGGCCCATCAGATGGGAGGTATAGTTTGTATTCTTGCACTCATGTATTCTTTATCATTCTTGATTTTCTCTTCCATAGTCATTTTGACCATATTCATCTTTATCGGGAGATTGTTACCATTAGTGTCCATGTGAAAGGCCAAATGTCCATCAAATACTTTTGTATATGTTTTTAAATATATGTAGTGATCTGATCAGCCACAAATTGAGAGTTGAATTGCATTTTGTAAAACCTATGAAATCTATGTTCAAGGTATCCATGTACTATGTAGTTTCTATGTGTTTAACAAGTTTGTGTAGAATACCATGTACATTATCCAGATCTCAGCTTTCCACTTTGAGGGCATTGTCATGAACCTCACACAAACGGAAATCCATCAATGTTCATTGCCATATGTGCCACTTCAGTTACAAAGGAGGCAAAGAAGAAAGAGGCTAGAATGGTTGTTGTAAAGGCATCTTTACCTAAAACAGAGCCTACTAATCTTGTTCATAGTGAAGAATGGGCATTTACTACTCATTCCAACTCTGAATTATATTCTCTTGAGTAGTGTATGTTTGTAGTAGACTCGTAGCTTTGCTACTTTGATAGTGGTGCAACCAAATGTATTACCTCACAACACACTTTCTTCACTTCACTTGATCATGATCCTAGAAGGAATACTATGTCATGTGCTAACAACTTCTCTTATGGTGTCATGCAAGTTAGAAAGATCATTTTCACTACTATTGATGGTAATCCTTTCACATTATAAGATGCCTTATATGCACCAAGGATCAAGAAGAATTATTATCTGTTTCAACACTATACAAGATTGGCTTAATTCTAAAATTTGTTGATGATAAAGGTACATTTCATGATCTCTCAAATGGTGATGTTATGCTTCCTTTTGGAATTTTATGTCATGGGATATATAAGCTCATAGATTATGCAAAATCTTAGAACAATTCAACATGTGTAGTTCATGATCCTCAAGCTGTTTCAGATACAAAGCTTTGACATGAACACTTTGTTCTATTGGAGTTCAAGGTTTGTGGAAGCATGTGAGTAGCACAAGAACAAAGAAGAAGCTTGGAGCACAACACACAATATTGAATGTATTACCACTAGAATGTACAAAGATAAGTAAACCGTTAGGGCTATAGGCATATATACAAGGCGGGGAAAAAAACCTCCTAAAGAAGGAAAAAAGTGTCCCATCGATCCTAGTGTGTTCACACACATCACTACCTAAATATATCAACAAATCTCCCCTAGGAGTGATGCGGTGAACAAGGAGCTAGCACTCATGTATAAGGAAGTGCCAAGCTATGTGGAATCAATCCACAAAAGGAAGTAAGCCCAAAGCCTTGCAAAAATCTTCAAACTTCTCCCTAGGCAACCTCTTTGTGAAAAGGTCTGCAATGTTCTCCTGTGTGGGCACATATGCCAAACTGATCTCTCTAGTAGAGAACCTCTCCTTGACATAATGATAATGGACCTCAATGTGCTTAGTGCGAGCATGGAACATAGGGTTCCTTGCAATTGCCAATGTGCTATGACTATCAGTGAAGATGGTGGTGGTAAAAGACTCACCAACACCCAAATCAGCCATAAGGCATCTGATCCACACACACTCAATAGTCGTTATGAAAGCTGTCTATACTCAGCCTCACAACTGGAAGTGACCACAATAGGTGTTACATTTATGTGTTCCTCGAGTAGCTTTGATGTGAACCTTTTCCCTATACATGGACACTTTTTACTCTAGTGCTGGCTAGAGGTTTTTTCCCCATGTTACCACATACATGATTCGCTCATATGTGGTGGTACTTTGTACTTAGGGATATTATTCAGCTCTTACTTCAGTTTTAGTTCATTGTTAATAGAGAGAGCTATTCCAGCCATCGTTTTCTCTATGTGTCTTGCTGCATTTGTGCCCCGTGTGTGTGCTTCTCGTGTGTCTCTTTCACTTCTACACACACCCAACAATGGTATCAGACCAGGTTCAGCTCCTTCTCAAGTTTCGGTTTTTCGCATCACAGCACGTGCGCACTTTAACTGTGCAAGTCGACTTTGGAGCATAGAACATTGAATTTCAGCAGCCAAGAGACATTTCCACCAGGTGCTCTTGGGTTTTACCCCCATTTTTGAAGCCATTTGTGCAGTTAGAATTGCCATCAGAGTGACGGTTTGTGAGCTGAAATTTTAGCATTCATTTTAGCTTTCATCGAAATGAAGATTTTTTCACATTCTTGTTCCTTTGTGAAACGGCAGGCAACAATGACTTATTTGGCATGCTTCAAGCTAAAGATAAGCTTGATGGACCAACTATCCGATGTGGTCTTACATGATGAAGCATGTTCTTGTTGCAAAACAACTTTGGAACATAGTGGCAGATGTATATCGAAAACCTGCAGGTTCTTCTACTTCACAGTCTACTGTCATAGATGGAGCTTCTTCTTCGAGTACAGTGGTTTCTCCTATACAGGAGCAGCTTAGATGGGATGGAAAAGATGCTCAAGCTCATGCTTTGATTGTGCTTTCAGTGAAGCATCATATAGTTTCACACATTCGTTCATGTTCTAGATTGAGACAGGCATGGGACCCTCTTGCTTCTTTGTATGCAGTGCATAATGAAGCATGCGTTGCATACTTGAGGAAGCAACTTGAGGATGTATGTATGGCTGAAAATGAGTCGGTGGATGTGTATGTGACACGCATCAATGACTTGAAAGAGCAATTGGCAAATATAGATGAGATTATTCCAGATGCATCACTCTACGTTGTTGAAAGGATTACCAGAATCTTTTCAAAGCTTTGCTACTACTCTCCGTTTGGTTGCAAAAGGAAATCCTAATATGTATGGATTTGATGAGGTTGTGTCTCTTCTTTTGCAAGAAGAGCAATTTAGAGTGAATAGGAGCGGTTTGATTGAGGGAACACAAGCACTTGCTATCTCACAAAAGGGGAAAAGCAAGTATGGTTCAGATTTGGGTTCATCAAAACCAAAGCCTCAAGCTTCCTCTTCCACTCATTCCTCTAATGATGCTGATTTGGAAAATAAGAAGAGATGCAAATATTGTCGGAAGGCTGGTCATACTATTGATGAGTGTAGAAAGCTTGCTAAACACAATGAAAAGAAGAAGGAATCTAGCATGTCTATTGTTGAAAATTCAGCAAATGTAAAGAATGATGAAGCTAACATGGCTCAAGATTTTTGGGCATGTGTTGTTACATGTCATTATGATACTTCTTTGCATTATAAATGTATGGTTGTGAGTGAGGCTGATTCGGATTGGTTCTTTGATAGTGGTGCTTCAAAGCACATAACATCATGCAAAATATTTTTTGCCTCTTTGAAAGATGCAGCCAAAAGAGGACATGTGGTGTGTGCAAACAATGCCTCTTATCCTATCATTGGAGTAGGAGAAATTGAGCTTACGGCTGCAAATGGAGGTGTGATTCTCTTGAAAAGTGCATTGTATGTGCCCGGTATCAAGAAGAACTTAATTTCAGTTCCGTTGATTTCCAAAGCTGGACTTCATGTACACTTTGTTGATGATAAGTGTATGGTTCATGATTTCAACAATGGCGATGTTATCGTGATGTCTGGTACATTATGTAATGGTTTGTATCGCATGGATACATACAAGAGGGCTACCTCAAATGCCTTGGTTTCTCATACTTCTTTCATGGCTGAAATGGAGCTTTGGCATGCTCGTTTTGGTCACTTGAACTTCAATAGTTTGCTTTACTTCCAAAAGAATGACATGGTTATTGGTTTTCCTACACTTGAGTCCATTGAAAAGCATACATGTGAAGGTTGCATTCTTGGAAAAATGCATCATGCTTCTTTTCCAAAAGATAGTCATACACACACTATAAGAAAATTGCAATTTGTTCATAATGATGTATGTGGTCCTGTCAAGACTCCACCTTTTGGGAAGCATGTATATTTTGTTACCTTCATTGATGATGCTACTCGCCGTACATGGGTGTATCCTATGAAAGCAAAGAATGAGGTGTTTTCTTGCTTCAAAGCATTTTTAGCTATGGCTGAAAAATTTTCTTCACAAAAGCTTTTGACTCTACGCATGGATCATGGTGGTGAATACATGTCACATGAGTTTAATGATTTTCTTAGTGAAAGAGGTATTTAACACCAATGTACGATGCCATATACACCTCAACAAAATGGTGTTACCGAGCGTAAAAATAGAACTCTACTCGAAATGGCACGATGTATGGTTAAAGTAAAGCATCTTCTTGATAAGTTTTGGATGGAAGCGGTCATGTGTGCAAATTATGTGTTGAATCACTACCCTACGAAAGCATTGAGAGTCGTCACTCCTTATGAGGCTTGGAATGGTCATAAGCCTATGTTTACTCATATGCGTGTGTTTGGTTGTTTGGCATATGCTCTTGTGCCATCACAACAACATCACAAACTTGATGACAAGGCAAAGAAATGTATATTCATTGGTTATAGTGTTGAAAGTAAGGGATATCATTTGTACCATCCATTAACGAACACAGTTATTGTGAGTCGAGATGTGGTATTTGCTGAAAATTCAGTTTTCCCTCTATTTGAATGCAAAAAACAGCCAACTGTTAGCTCACAAGATGTGTTCGATACACTCATGCCTTTGTTCCAAAATGGTGCGCTTGACTATGGCCATGTAGACCAGCCAACTGAGGCTCAAAGGGCTGAAAATTTCCAGCAAAATAATCAAATATTAATCTTGGAGAGAATAGTGTTTAAACTTTCTCTCAAAAGTAATTGCTTCATTCTATTGAGCTTATTTAGCTACTTTCCATGTTTGACTATAGGTTGGATCTTCTTTGCAACTTCCTTTCAAAGTTGAAATAAATTCACTTTGAATTTGTACAAAAATTAGGTTGTTCAATATAGGCATCCGACTTAAGGCGTCTGCCACTACATTGAACTTTCCTTTTCGGTACCTTAGTTCATAATCGAACTCTTGTAACTGTTTGGCCCATCTTGCTTTTCTACCTCTTAGATCTTGTTGGTTTGCAAAACACTTGATGCTCTCTTGATCAACGACTATGGTTAACTTTGATCCATAAAGATAATGGCGCCATTTCTTTAGAGAATTTATAATAGCGAACATCTCTCGTTCATAGGTAGAGTAGTTTTGTTGAGTAGGACTTAGCTTTCTACTCTCAAAAGCTATTGGTCGACTATCTTGGCTTAGTACTACTTCTACAATAGATGAACTTGCATCTGTTTCTAATTGGAAAGGCTTGTTTGGATCTATGATTTGTAGAACTAGGGCCAAAGCTAAAGCAAGTTTAAGTTCTTGAAACTCTTTGCTTTTTCCTCTTTCCATTTATCTTCTAATGCTTCCCTTTGAGTTAGTCTATCAAAGGTACTGCTAATTTGTCATACCCAGCCAATCCGAGAAATCTTTGTAATTCTCGATCAATCTTGGGCTCATGCTAGTTAAGAATTGCTTGGACTTTATCTAGGCCAACTTTGATTCCTTTCATGAAAATGATATGGCCTAGATACTTTACTTATGGGGTAAAGAATTTATATTTTGACTCTTTACCGTAAAGTTGATTATCGTGAAGTAATTCAAAGACTTTCTTCAAGTTCTCTAGATGATTTTCATGATCAGTACTGTAGATTAGTATATCATCGAGAAAATCAACTACAGATTTTCCCAAGCATGGCTTAAGCACTTGATTCATTAAAGTCATAAATGTTGTGGGTGCATTTGTCAACTCGAACGGCATCACTAAAAACTCGTAGTGACCACACTTAGTTTGAAAGGTTGTCTTGGGAATATCGTCATCTTTGATTCTGACATGATGATAAACTTGGCGTAAATCAATCTTTGAAAAGACTTTAGCTCCCTTTAGGTTGTCAAAAAGATCTTCAACTAGCGGCATGGGATACTTATTCTTTATAGTAAGATTGCTTAATGCCCTATAGTTGACACACAACCTTAAAGTTCCATCTTTCTTTTGCACAAGAAGGATGGGGCGACCCAAGAAGACTAGCTTGGTCGAATAAATCCTTTATCTAGATAGTCTTTAATATGTTTCTTGACTTCTAGATTTTGGACATAGGGGAGGCGGTAAGGGTTTTGAGATTTTGGCTTGGTTCTCGAAAACAAATCGATTGCATGATCAATATCTCCATGAGAGGGTGGCAAGCCGTGGGGAAGTTCCTTAGGGAACACATCTATAAATTCCTTCTTTAATTCATTGAATTTAACATACACTTCACGAGGAATAAAAGACGAGACATAAGAAACTTGATTTGTATTATCAAAATCAGTTACATCGGTGCTAATGACCAAAAAAACTTGGGTCCTAGCTTCATTGCTTACAAGTTTCTTTAATTCTATGTGTGAAATCAAAGGGGTGCTTGGAACGTTGTGTTCACCCTTGATCTTATACAACACACCGTCACGTTGGAATTCCAAAGTGTTTGTATAATAGCATATGGACAATGAAGGTCCAAGACTCCAAAGCCACTCTCTCCCTAGAACCAAATCTACATGCACTATGTTCATAATTTGGAAGTCCAATTTATCTTCATAATCTTGGATTTCTAGTTCCAAATTTGAAATCATGGTATCCCAAATGCGAGTATTTTGCCCATGCATCATAGGGACAACATATCTATGAGGAGAAGGACTCTGAAAAAGAGCCAAATTTTTCACAAGTGCATAATTTATAAAATTATATGTGGTCAAATCGTCCAACATAATCCAAATGGTGTGACCTTTGACTGACCCATGCAACTTGACCAAATTAGGTGGACCAAATTCTTGAGGTTGTCACATGTGTTTGGAGACTTGGCACTTATGGGTACTATCACAGTGCATGATCTAAACCTTCTTTGCACTTGAATTTTCATCCAAGTTCAAAGTTCAGGTCAGATGAATCTGTTGTTTCCCCTTACCTTTGTCAGTCAAAGAGGCCTTATTATCTCTTCCAACTGGATAGGCCCTATTGTGATGTCCTAACTTGAGGCATTTAAAACACAAATTTTCCTTTTGTGCTCTAACATGATCTTCTTGAGAAAGCGCACGTCTAAAAATACAAAGTTTTTTAGATATATGTTCAGCTGATCTTGGCCCTTTGACCTTGCGTTTAGTGTTATTATTTTGGGATTAAGCACTATCTTGCTAGACATCTAAATGGGAATTATCTTCATAAATTTGCGCAACCTTAATCGCTTCATCAATTGATTTAGGTGCGTGTCTCTTAACCTCATTACGGATTTGCTGATTAAGTCCTCTGACAAAACCACGAAGCCGATGGAAGTCATCAAGGTTTTTGAATTTTAGAATAATGTCTCGATATTCTGAAATGTAAACTGATAATGGTCTTCCTTTTTGTTGAATTCTATTCCATGCCTCCCAATTATGTTCCTCCTCATTCTCGGGGAGAAACTCTTTTTTAAAGAGACGTGTGAACTCAACCCAGGTTAAAGGTTTTTTATGAGTCTCAGAGAGACTCATCCACCACATATAAGCCTTAGGGCCTAGTGATAAACTGGCCTCTACCACTCTCATATGCTTGGGGGTGTTCTTAAGCTGGTGGACATCATGCCACTTCTCTAAGTATGCAAAACAACATCCTTATTCCTATCCTTAGCTTCACTTGAGAAGTAAGGTGGATGTAGATCTTTTCCTAAGGAAAGATCTATGGGACAACTTTGACCTACTACTTGCCCCCACATATTAGCAAAAAGTGGAGCGGTAGGAGTCATCAAACTAAGATGACTCATGCTACCAGTTAGGGGAAATAAGTCTGCTTGGAAATGGACATAATTGGATCTTTCTCCATCAAAACAGACATCAGTGAGGTTGCTATCATGTCAATATGGCTACCAAGAGTAGCCCTACCTACCTCCTTGGGCTTCTAGAGTAAGTCCAAAATAGCCCTAAGGTGACTTTGAATTCTGGCAAAAGATTGATGAAGGTTTGCAACTTCTGTCGGGACATTGGACAAATGTCCAAGGTCCTGCTCTACTCTCAACATCCTACCTTCAAGATCTTTCCTCTCGTTTAAGGTGGTGTTGATATCCCCTTGCAACGTGGTCCCCTCAACATCTAAATTTATTGCTGTTGTAACTATGTTCGATGTATCATGCACGACTAGGAATTGAATTCGTTTGTGCATATCTATGCAATGCACGTGATACTATTGGTGGTCTGGTCATGAATGAGGATGTTACTAAAATAGGAACTGAAACATACATCGAAGCGCTAGTACTACTCGTCAAAGCAGCATGGCTCAAAGTCCCTTCCATCACACACAGTCCTTATACAAACTTACTTAGATTCCCTAACATAAGTGGTGTGTGTGACAAAATTAAAAGTACGATGCACAAAATTCACAAGAAGACTTCCCTGTTTAATTTGTGCTTTGAAGTGGAATTGATTCTAGCAAAGAGTGCTAGAATAATGACGTAGCTGGATCCTCTAGGTCCACTTGTACTTCCTTCGATCTTCTCCAAAGACTTTAGCTATCTTTGACTTTAATCACCACGGATATGCAATAGGATTTGGTTCAAATCTTGTACGCGATCACAACGAGATATATCTTTTGATAATCTCTTCCTTCAAAGCTTCCAATGGCACCACCAAAAGAGAATCGACAGTGAATTTCAATGCAACGCCCGATAGAAAAAAGCTAGCACCACTCATGAAATTTTGGGATGAAGAAGACGAAGAGAAGCCGAGCTCTGATACCAATGCAACAGCGTAGCCACAAGAATTGCTCATGAATGAATGAATCTCCTCACAACCATATGCCTCTATATATAGCTCTCTCCAAGGTTTTGCCTTCTTGGGTAGGTGGATTCTAATCATCCAAGTGTTAGCTATGTAACTACATGTGCGCCAAGTGTCCCAATTAGCTAGAGTTAACTCAAGTGGATGCTTCTAGAAGGTTCTAGAGCTCTTTGGGCAAAACACTCTCCCAATGTACCCCATAGGGGTTGAACCCAGACCTCCTTCTTCACACCCTTGAGTCTTAACCACTAGGCTAAGTGGATCACTTGGTTACAAGAGTTCTTCTAGTAAGTGTAGACTCGAGATCTTTGGTCACACATACGGATGACCAAATGGTGTCTGATTTCAGACCTGTCTGAATCAGTTGGACCCTTAGATCATAGAGTTACTTTCTTACAGTGCTCTCAGTTGGACTATTCTCAAAACCATGTGCAATCAGATAGGCATGTATCATTTCATACCAAGCACGTGGTGCTTGCTTCAAACCACATAATGCCTTTTTCAATCTGCACACTTGGTTTTCATGCCTTTGTGCACAAAGCCACGGGGTTGAAAAACATACACTTCTTCATGCAAGTCACCATTTAGAAATGTAGTTCTGATGTCCAACTGATGTACATTCAAACCATGATGAGCTGCAAGTGCACATATTCTAGGAACAATAGTCATTCAACAAGTAGGAGAAAAGGTCTCATCAAAATCAATGCCTCTTTCATGAGCATAACCCTTTGCAACAAGCCTAGCCTTATACTTGTCAATTGTTCCGCCAGGCTTACACTTCATCTTGTATACCCACGCCAATGGCCTTCTTGCCAAGAGGCAAGTCACATAAAGGCCAGGTACCATTCTTCATTATAGCATCATATTCAGATTGCATAGCATCCATCCGATTTTCTAAATTTTGTGCTTCATCAAACGAAGCAGACTCATTCTCATCATAGAGACTAGAGGCAGCCATAGCATAACAATCTGATGCAAAAGAAGCACTATGAGCACCCGAACGAGTATAATATGATAGAGGTGCATCTAATTTGTTGTCATGCAAAGACTGCACCATCCATTTTGGCATATTTGCCTCCTCAATATTAGCTCTCTCATCAAGAAGTGCATCATGTAAATCTGCATTAGAAATGGACTGATCTGCATCATCACATGAAACCTGTGAAGACTGAGAAGTTGACTCATTAGGACTAACAGTAGATTGTCCACCCGTAAAGGGTCAACAAAGTATCATACATATCTTTGGAGCTAACAGATGTCTCCTTAGTACATGAAAGTAATGGCTGAATAGCATCTTCCACAAAAAAAACATCATGACTGACAAAAATGCTTTTAGTCTGTGGATGATACAATCAATAGCCTTTGCTTTCAGAACTGTACCCAATAAAAATTTGTTTCACTACTTTATCATCCAATTTCTTGCATTGTTGTTCAGGCACTAATGTATATGCCAAACAACCAAAAACATGCAAGTGAGCAACAAATGGCTTACGACCATGGCAAGCCTCATATGGAGTGATAGACTACAGTGCTTTAATGGGACACCTATTAAGTACATATGATGCACACATGATAGCCTCAAGCCAAAAAATATGTGGTAAAGCCTGACTCTTGACCATACACCTCGCCATCTCCATGAGTGACATGTTCTTGTGTTCAAAAACTCCATTTTGTTGAGGTGTATGTGGCACTGTACACTAATGTCTTATCTCACGTTCAACAAAAATGCATTAAAGTCAGAAGACATATACCCCCCTGGATCAGAATAGAAGGTGCCCATTTTACATGCTGATAAATTTTTACCCAAAACCAAAAATTGTTTAAAGCACATAAACACTTTGGAATTTGCTTTCAATGAATATACCCATGCATGCCTGGAAAAATCATTAATGAAATTCATGAAGTAATGATAGTTTTCAAAAGAGGGTGTCTGAATAGGACCACATACATCACTGTGAACGAGCTACAATTTTTGAGTAGCTCAAACTAAACCATCTTTGGGAATGAGGAACGCTGCATTTTGCCCAAAATACAGCCTTCACATGATTTTGCCCAAAATCATGTTTACCGGGTGCAAGCATAGCGAACTAGCAAAATTCAGATGACCAAAGTGTGTATGCCAAAGCTTTGCATTTGACATAGCATGAGAATCATGTATTGCACATGCTAAATCATTCAGAGATTTTTCATAGTCTATGAGCTTATACATCCCACAACATAAAATGCTAGAAGCAATAATGACATCACCATTTGACAGATCATGAACTGTACATCTATCATCAAGAAATTTCACAACCAAGCCAATCTTGGCTAATGCTGAAATTGATAACAAATTTTTCTTAATCTTTGGCACAAATAAAGCATCTAAAAATGTAAAAAGCTACCATCAGTAGTTGTCAGAATGATCTTACCAACTCCCATAACAAGATAAGAGGAGTTTTTGACACTGTGATAGTATTCCCTATAGGGTAGACTCGAGTGAAGTGAAAAAATTGTGCTGTGAGATAATATGTTTGGTCATCCCACTATCAAAGTACCAAATGTCTGAGTCTTTTATAGACATACACTATTCATGAGAAGATGGGTCATAACTGCAAACAGTGGTAAATGTCCATTCTTCATTCTCCACAAGATTAACAGACTTTGTTTTGGGTGTAGAGGCATCTGCAACAACCATTCCGGTTTGTTTCTTTGTTGTCTCTTTAGCACATGGTCATTTCCTTTATAGTATTTGCAAAACAATTTCAGCTGTTCTATTTTCTTCTCTTCTCTATCTTCCTTCTTGGATTGTGCAGAATTAGCAGATTTTTGCTTATTAGTAGAAGAGCTCCATTTACCTTTTCCCTTCTGATTAGCCAGGAAAGCTTGATTTGCAACATGCATAATGGATCTATTTTGCATAGAATGATCTTTTTGCAACAAAATAGAGACTAACTCTCCAAATGTTAAGGCATTTAGATTGCCTTTCATCATCAAACAAAAGTAGAAGGAAAAATCTGATATGAATCGAGAAGACCATTTAGAACAGTCTGCACAATTGAACTGTTAGGCAAGACTTCATCAACATGAATCAACTATTCTTACAAATCTTTGATCTTTTCCAGAAAACTATCCATGGAATCACCTTCATTCATGTGCTCATTCTCCAATTGTTTTCAGAGGTAAGCAACACAGGCCTCATTCCTTGCCTGGTATAAAGTGGTAAATGTATCCCAAGCATCCTTAGCTATTTTGCAAGAGTGAATGTGAGGAATAATGGCATGTTTGATAGAAAAGACTATCAATGCATGTGCATGAGCATCTCTACCATCCCAATGAATTTGCTCTATAGTAGGTGCAACAGGAACAACAACATGAATGGGAACATGAAGAATATCACCATCTTCAATGCCATCTGCATCACCTTCAACAACTGTGCTTGCATGTGAAATAGGATGTTTTTCAACACCCAACACAATATTCCACAGTCCTTTTGCAACCAATCATATAAGCCCACAATGGGTAATTGGTACAATCCAACTTATCCTCAACAACCAACATGCGAAATACATCACTGCTTTTAGCCATGGCCACTGACTAAAATACCATGATGTAGAAAAATGACTGTATCTGAAAAAGTTGAGCGGAATTACCCTAACGAGTTCTGCTAAACCTATAGTAGACTTTGAGGCACTTATATTAGCGAACCAAAACATATATATACCTTTGGCACAAAAAGACAAAATTGCTTGCACAAGCACTAGAATAGTTCATTTGGAGGCCGAAATGAGCTCAGATTGCAATTTCGGCACCACAAAGCGAAGTTTTTTTTTATCTCCTAAGCACCTTTAGTATGCTTACCAAATTTTTTGTGATTCTAACACTGTGATTAGAGGGGTGTCGAGGATGCCCTAGATGAAGCGGTGACCTGCTCTGATACCAATTATTGGAGTTCGAGGTCTACGGAAGCATGCGAGTAGCACAAGGAAGAAGAAGAAGCTTGAATCACAACACACAATACTAAATGTATTACCATTAAAATGTACAAAGATAAGTAAACCATTAGGGCCATAGGGGTATATACAAGACGGGGGAAAAAACCTCCTAAAGATGGAGAAAATTGCCCGAACGATCCTAGTGTGTTCACACACATCACTACCTAAATATATCAACATGGTCAATTGATTTTATGAAATGATGTTATCTCTACCCAAACTTGAGTAATCCTCCAAAAATTTCTATGAAGGCTGTACTTTGGGTAAAATGTAGCATTCTTCCTTCCCAAAAGACAAGTCAATTAGAGCTACACATAAATTGTAGCTTGTTCATAATGATGTCTATGGTCCTTTGTAGGCACCTTCATTTTGGCATTACCTATAGTTCTTGACTTTCATTGATGACTTTTTGAGGCATTCATGGGTTTACCCATTGAAGCTGAAGTCGGACATGTTATGTGCTTTAAACAATTCTTAGTTATGGTTGAAAATATGTTAGCATGTAAAATGGGCACCCTCCATTTTGATTGAGGGGGGAAGTATTATGTCTTTTGAATTTAATGTATTTTTGGTTGAGTGTGGGATAAAAAAACATTGAAAAATGCTATATATGCCTCAGCAAAATGATTTTCTAAAAGGAAGAACACGTCTCTCATGGAAATAGTGAGGTGTATGGTCAATAAGCAAGCTTTACCAAATAACTTATGGCTTGAGGCTGTTATGTGTGCAACATATGTACTTAACAAATGCCCCATCAAAGGATTGCGATCTATCACTCCATATGAGGCTTTGCATGATCACAAGTCATATGTTTCTCGTTCGCATGTTTTTTGGGCTTCTTGTATATGCATTAGTTCTTGAACAACAATTAAAACAATTGTATGATAAAGTACTGAAATGTGTTTTTGTTGGGTACAATTATGAAATCAAAGGCAATCTTCTATATCATCCACATCGTCTAAATGCATCTTGGCTATTCGTGATATTGTTTTTATGGAAGTTTCAATTCAGCCCTTACATTCAAGTACCAAGGAGAAATTAGTTACCTCAAAGGGTGTGTATGGTACTTTGCTACCTCTTTTTATAGGTGGACAATCAAGTATTGGTCCAAGTAAGGTAATTTCACAAACTTTATAGGTTTCAAATGATGATGTAGATATGTAGATTTTCATGATGCACTTATTGATGAGAGGGCAAACATAGAAGAGGCAAAAACTATGCTTCAATGGTTGGTGTAGAATTTGGGAGACAAAAAATTAAATACATCTTTATCATATAAGGCTTGTTGAAGTTCTCATAGTGTATCCTTTGCATCAGATAATTATGCAATGGCTATGTCTAGTATTTTTTATGAGAATGAGGCTATTTATTTTGATGAAGCACAAAATTCAAAAAAATGGATGGTTTTTATGTAGTTAGGATATGATGCTATTATGAAGAATGGTACTTGATCTTCATGTGATTTGCCTCCAGGCAAAAAGGCCACTGACACTAAATGATTATATAGGCTAAAACATATGGCTGATGGAACAATTGTATAAGTCTAGGCTTGTTGCCAAAGTTTATGCTCAAGAATAAAACATTGATTATGATGATACATTTGCTCCCACATGTCAAATGATCAATGTTGGTAGTATCTATGCACTTACAACTCATCATGATTGGAATGTAGTTGATTTGGTCATTTAAATTGCATTTCAAAATGGTGATTTACATGAAGAAGTGTATGTATTTTAGCCCCATGGTTTTGTGCAAAAAAGGCATGAAAACAAAGTATGCATGCTAAAAAAGGCATTCTATGGATATAATCAAGCACCACATGCTTGCTATTAAAAGATACATGCCTACTTGCTAGCACATGGGTTTGAGAACATTCCAACTGAAAACACGCCATATGTTAAGCATGCAGAGGATGTACTTCTTATCATTTTTTCATACATTGATGTTATTACTGCTCATTGGTTGTAATAAGAAGCATATTGCTAAATTTAAGGCTGATTTTCATGCCTCTTTTGAGATGGCAAATTGGGGAAGTTGCATCATTTTCTAGTCATTCAATTTATGAAATCTGATGGGGGAATAACTTTGTCTTAAGAAAAATACATTGACGCCATACCAACTTGTAGCATTTATTTTGTAACATCATTTGAACTTCGTTTTGACCTTCTTAAAGGGTTAGCAAATAGTGTTAGGACCCACAACATCTTCCTCTCTGAAACTAGTCTTCTCCTTCTCCTATCTTCGATCCACTTGATATCTCTCTCTATCCCTCCTTAAATGTATCTCCTTGTCATGCAGGTGCACACTTCCCAAAGGGCATATCTGAGGCAATCTCCAAAAGCACTCATGTAACTCAGTTTCCATGTCATCAGGATCTTATAGAGGTTTATCTCCAATGTATCAAGATGGAAGTGCAAGGTATGCTTATCATGACTTCAACAAGTTCATCTCCTCTTATTCTATATAAGTACAAAATAGAATGACACACTGACCAGGCAGATAGACATACAAACAAACAAATAGAAGGAAAGACTAAGAAAAGGGAGATCAACCTTTCAATATCCATTAGAACTTGCACTATCCATTAGAGACTAGTGTTATGGAACTCTTGCCCTTGGAAGGAGTGGTGCAAGGACCCTAGGGAGAAGCGTGGTAAGGAGTTGGTGCTCCTATGAGTTAGTGCCTAGACTAGCTTCACAAGGAGATCTATTGGTGCATTCCCCATTCTCAATTGTATTTAGCTGGTTAACTGTTGGTAGCAGTTAGGGCACTCAAGGATCTAAAAGAGAGGGAAGCCAACAAAAGGAGAGAAGGAACAAGTAGGAAAGGCAATCAACACAGATCCGACAAGTAGGCCAGTCAATTTTTCTGACCTAATCTCTCTTTAATAGTGATCTTCATCACTACATAAACATTGTGAATACCGCTTTTGGTAGATTTGACTCCATTTTGTTCAAGCTGAGGAGTCCTCGAGCTTGAGGAGTACTAGAAGTATTTATGTATCAATTTTCATAATTTTTAGAGCTCGTTTGAACCTTCAAAAATAGCCTAGGAACCTAATTTTTAACTAGGTCGGACACTAGGTCTGGACAAGGCCATTAGCTAGTCAAAACTATAAAAGGAGCTAGAGAGCTCATTTTTGGGGGGAGAGAACAAATTGTAATTTGAAGTAAAAGAGCTCTTGTAATTGTGTTGTGATCTTAATCAAAGCTTCCATTGTCTCACTCTTTGCTCTTAGGTGTGCACACGTGTGTGTGCATGCTTGTGTGTTTCTCCTGTCGATCGCGATCGATGTGTCGGTCGCGATTGACTGATCCGTTTGGATCTATCCGTCATTGTTTCTCAATCGCGATTGACAGAAAATAGAGGAATTTGAAAAAATTAATCACACATTTAGGATCCCCTAGGCCTAAGCATCATGTTTATGTACTTTATTTAGCAAAATGGTCAATTTTTCTGTCGGTCATGATTGACAGAAGTCAACGCCTTGGGACTTGCACAATCAAAATTTTTTACCTGCTGAAGCTGGTACATCTACTAGAGATGATGATTCTTGCAAAAATCTCAAAAAACACACAGAAACAACAAGCACACAATCGCTCTCTCGCTCTCTCTCACAAGTGAAATGAGGAGAATGGGATGGGGAAGTGATATGACCAAAAAACTGAAAAATTTTGCAAAGGTGGAGATGGAGGTAGGAGATGGTGAAGATGATGATGGTGATGATGATGGTGAAGGAAATAAAAGAAAATAGAGAAAAGTGAAGAAAATACCTATGACTCCAACATCTCAACTCTACGTCTTACCATCACACGCTTGTACTCAAAGCTCGATCCTTGGCAACTGTTAGAAGATGCATTTTTGGAAGCCTTTTTGGAGAAAAATAATTGTAAAATGATAGAAATTTGTAAAAATATTTATGCAATTATTGTAAAAATAAGGAAGAGTCTTCCTTATGTAGGATAGAATCTTATGTAATTTTTCTAGAATTTTTGGAAACTCCTAGATAGCATATTTTTAGAATAATAGAGGAAAGGACCAAAATTCAAGTGTGAAAAGGGACACTTGAAAATGTATATAAGCTAATTTCCTCTATTATGAGGGGGTTGGTTAATCATTTTTTTACATGCTATCCAAGTGAATAGAGAAGGAGTTTTCTGTTGAAAATTGTGTTTTCTCCTCTTTTGTGTGGTTTCTTTGATTTGTGAGTCTTATTCTTGTGTATCCATGGAGATTTGTGAGCTTCTATTGTGTAAACCTGTTGAATGTGTATGAAGAGAGTTTAATACTGATGTGTTGAGTGATAAGTTGATGAAGAATGGTGCTGGAGATGAAAATCGTCTGATTTCACAGAATCACGATTGTCTCGTCTGTATGATACAGGTGATGTTTTTTTATTTTGACTTCATAATTGTGTTCTGCTGATAAAATAGCATGTAATAGACACCAAGATTGTAGAAAATGGTGAAGATTTGCTCAAGATAATCCAAACCCTAGAAATTCCTCTTCATTTTCACTATTCTCAGAAATCTAGCCATTATTCTCTTATTTCTTGGATTCTATCATCTTGAAGGGGCTGTGGTCTCAAGAATACTTCCAGGATTGACAAAATAAAGATGTCTTGTTGATTCTTTATGCTAAATGATTGGAGAGGACAACTCCAAAGATCAATAACAAACATTTTTTGGCGCCGTTGCCGGGGAGTATTTCAAAAGCTTCATTGAAGTTGGACCTTGCTGGATCTTCTATTGATGATGGTAACAAACACAAGGAAAAGGTAATACTCTTTAATCAAGAAATGTGAACATGAAAAGGTAGATGTCTTTGTTTGTCTTTTGGGAAAAGAAAGCAATAGATCATCTTTTAGAGTTGGAAGTGCTGAAATTTTTGTAAATTGATAGTTGCTCATTACATTGTTGAAGTAAAAGTGCAGGTGTGTGGAAAATTTGAATCAGGAAAGCTGAAGATGAGGTAACATGTGTCTATTCTTGTATTTTTAGAGTTCTTTTTGACCAAATACTAGGCAATATTGTTGATCTTGGGAAGATAACATGGTTGCACTAAGGAAAAGTCAGGTAAAGTAGCTAGATGCAAGTAGAGAAGATTCATTTGTTAACCAAATCAAAGCATAAATCTTGAGAAACAAAGCTGATCTGCATTTTGAAAAGAAATGTGTGATTGAGTTTATCTTTGCAAAAATTGATGCTTGCATTCCACAACACATTTTCTTTGGAAAGTTTTTCTCATGAATACTCAAATTTGCATAAAATCAGAAGTATAGGAAAAACACGATTTTCTGCACAAAATCGCGATTTTCTGAGTAAGATTGTGATTTTGGTGCAAAAGTACAGGAGTTTGGTGAATTACAAAGGGTAGAGGGTATTGAAAGAGAACAAGAGGAAAGAATACTCAAATTTGCACAAGATAATATCTACAAAAAAAACACGATTTTCTGCACAAAATCGCGATTTTCTGTAAAGAAAATTTTCTGGAATTTCTAGCATATTTTGGTTTTTTGAGAAAGATAATGGAAAGAGATGTCATCAAGATTGGGTAAGTAAAGATTGGACAAGTGGAAGAGTGAAAAACTGTGGAAATCACACAAAATCGCGATTTTCTGGACACTATAAAAACCTGGAATTGAAAGAAAAATTCATTTGAGTGAGAGTGAGAGAGAGAGAGAGCAAGCAAAAATCGCGACCTTCTGCAAAATTCAGATTTTGGAGAAATTTTCAACCAAGCAAGCAAGGTAAAGAGTCTCAACATTATTTTGAGTGCATATTCTTGCATTTTAGTGATCTTATAACACAAAAAATAGAAAATAGCCAAAATCACGAAATCACGATTTTCTGAGTTTTTGGTTTTCAGTAGGAAAAAATTATTTTCTAATAAATCTTTTTCATTGCATGTTAAAAACTCAATAAAGCGATTCTATTAGAAGAAAGAGAAATCTGAAAATCAACACTTCAAAAAATTCAAAAAAATATTCAAAATCGCGATTCTGTAGTCAAACACAAAATCGCGATTTTCTGAACTAAGGACAACATCGCGATTCCCAGAACACGATTTTCATAAGAAAATTGTGTTATTTACGATTGTGAGCAATCACGATTGTCTGGGAACAAAATCGTGAAAAACACGATTTGGGCACAGAATCGTGAAAAACACGATTTTGAGCACAGAATCGTGAAAAACACGATTTTGGGCACAGAATCATGAAAAACACGATTTTGGGCACAGAATCGTGAAAAACATGATTTTGGGCACAGAATCGTGAAAAACACGATTTTGCGCACAGAATTGTGAAAAACACGATTTTGGGCACAGAATCGTGAAAAACACGATTTTGGGCACAGAATCGTGAAAAACACGATTTTGAGCACAGAATCGTGAAAAACACGATTTTGAACACAGAATCGTGAAAAGCATGATTTTGAGTACAAAGTTGTGAAAAACATGATTTTTAATACAAAATCGTGAAAAAACACTAACTTAGTTAGAGAATCGTGAAAAACACGATTTTGGGCACAGAATCGTGAAAAACATGATTTTGGGCACAGAATCATGAAAAAACACGATTTTAAGAAGAAAATTGTGGAAAACATGATTTTAATCACAAAATCGTGAAAAAACATTATTTGGAACACAAAATCGTGGAAAACATGATTTTAGTCATAAAATCGTGAAAAAACACTATCCTAGTTAGAAAATCGTGAAAAACACGATTTTGAGTTCAAAATCGTGGAAAACACGATTTTGACCTCAGAATAGTGAAAATTAGGTGAATGATCCTTAGGTCTGGGAACAAACTAAATTCACATACTATGCAAGACCTAGGAAGGAAGGAGATAGAGTTAGTGGTAGGGCAAGGGCAAGAAAGAAATTTAGGGCAAGAAAACATGGAAAATTTAACTGAAACAAATGAGCCTATTGAAACTGGGGATTATAGAAATATCCTCAAATACATGTATACAAATAGGTTTGGCACCTATGTATATCAGGATGGAATGCATAAGTTTCTCATTAGACTGAGAAACTTAGAAGTTCCCCTAAACATAACACCAGTAGCTCAGTTGAAAGATGGTAGGTATGAGGATAGGCAAGGGTGTGTGTACATCTTCTCCTCAGACCCAGAAAATTCAAATGACTTAGGGCAATGTGCTGACAAAGGACCTTGGGAACATAACATGGGACAACCAGATTTACCTAGACCACATGAAAACTACACTAGTACTGAGCAACAACATGGGAGGAGGACACATGCTTCCCCAAATCCTTTTGATAAGGAACCAGAAGGTTATAATGAGTTTTCACTCAGAAGAAGACATCATTGGAAACCTCAGGGTAGAATGCTTAGACCATATCAAGTAGCCAAATGTATGAAAAATCAATATGAAGGGTATTCAGATCCTCATGCTCATGCTGCAGAGTTTAGGCAATTAATTAGAGCTGAGGAGGTGGAAGATTACAAAGTTCAATTTGAGGCATTTGGTCTAACCCTAACAGGACCAGCATTATCTTGGTTCATCCCTTTGAGAAAAGAAATGTACCTAGATATTGAATCCTTCCTAGAAGCCTTTATTGGAGAATTCTCAAAGACCGGAATAAAACATAGCACAGCCACTCTGATACACAGTTTTAAACAACAAAAAGATGAAAATGCCAGAGAGGCAGCCAGGAGATTTAAGCAATATATTGACAGATGTCCTAAAGAAGAAGTACCTTCCATGGCCAGACAAGTATCCCTATTCATAGAAGGGTTGAGAAGTGCTCAATTAAGAACCCTAGTGTACTACAGGAGATGCCCTGATCTAGGAGCTTGTGTGAAAGAAGCAATAGATTTGGAAGATAACAGAGGCCAAGATCTGTTAGCATTTGATCAACCCAAATCAAATGAAGATAAAATTCCTCCAGCAGAAGAATTGGCTCAGGCCATTGCTAAAGCCCTAGAGGTAAGCACTAAAACCGACTTGATAAACTCTAGGATAAACACAAATAAAAAATGCTACAATTGTGGAGAAAGTCATCTGATACAACATTGCCCATATAAAAAACCTCCACATTTGCAAGATAGAAAGACACTCAAATATTGTACACTAGAGAGGAAATGGACCAACCATACTAGGGAGGAATGCTTCTATAATAAACAACCCATAAAGGAGAGAGACTATGGGAGTCAAAGAGAATCAGTGTATATTGAGCAACCAAGACCTGTGCTTGGGCAACAACCTCCTATACCAACAAATGTGGTACCAATCAAATACACACCAACAGAGGAGGGAAACTCAAGAACAAAGTCATCATACAAGGAGGATTATCAATGGAATGAAGGATATCAAGAAGAATGGGAAGGTTATGAACCAAGAGAGCCAGAATTACAAGTCTTAGACTTGGGAAATGGAAGAATTGAGATGGACACTGCCACTTTCATGTATATAACCAATAATTACATGTCCAATCAAAAACCTCAATTCAAAGGAGGACCAAAGATAACTTGTTATAGGTGTGGGGGAGATCATTTCATTAGAGACTGTCCACAACCTCCTACATTAAGAATAGAAGGAGCATATTGCAAGGATTGTGGCAGGGAGCATTTGATTAAGGATTGCCCAAAAAATCCTCAAAAACAACAAAACACACCTAATAACATACCACTAAAAGCAGTCAGTATCATGGAACAGGAAGAATTGAGTGACATTGACCAAGTGAATGTAAATGCTATAACAAGGTCACAAACAAAACAACAAAGAACAACTAAGGAACAAAATGAAGGTTCAATCTCAAAGGTAAAGAAAAATAGACAAAAAGGGAAATGGGAGAGGAAGCAAAAAATGAGTAAAAATATTGAAGAAGAAAATAGGGAACAATTAAACAGTACTTCTCCTCAAAAGACACAAACCCAGTTGGAAATAGGAAATTCACAAAGTCTAGATACTCTGATAAAAGCATACAAAGGAAGAATTCAAGAGGGACCAAGCCCTGCTGATCATACAATGGCTTATCCTATGCCAGACTTAGAACATGAAAGAATGCAGAAGTGTAAACAGATCATTCGAGAAGTACAACTCAATATGGGGGAAGAAGACAATTCTCAAAAAACAGTGGAGGAATCTGAGACAGCAAAAACAAGAGGAAATATTATTAGGGAAGAAAACCCCCAAGTAACACTCCAGGTGAATATAGATAAACGATGCACAATTCTGTATCACACCACATGGGAAGATTTAATAAAACAAAATCCTCACCTACAGAACCAAGTGAAAAAATGGGAGACAACACTAGAAAATCTTCACCCACAACTACAGGAAATGGAGGAGTTGTGGTATATTCCCATTGATAAGATAGGGGGATATTGTGAGGGAGAAGAGGGAAACTCAACTTTAAAAATACAATTTGGTAAAAACCAAGCCAAAGCTATTTTGGATAGTGGATCAGGAGTGGCCATCATGACTAAACAAACTTGGGAGAAATGGGGAAAAAATGAATTATTACCCACAAAAATGAGATTGCAACTTGCAGATGGACATATAGAAAAACCCTTAGGAATATGGGAAAAAGTGATTGTGGAGATATGTGGGATAGAGATAGAACATACCTTTGCTATAGTTGAATTCCCACAATCTACTTCATATGAAATTATCCTAGGAAGACCATTCATGAGACAAATGCAAATTGTGCAAGATTGGGGTAATGATTGCTTATACCTGCAGAGCAAAGGAAGAATAACCAAAGTGAATCTAAGAAATGGACACTACTGTGACATATCTCCTCAAGAATGGTATAAAATTCATCAGAATCAAGAGTTGAGTGAGGAATCAGAGATGGAGGACCAGGATGAGGCTGAATCATTAGTATGGAAGTGCAATATGATAAGAAATCTGACCAATAGGAAAAGGAGATTAAGAAGAGAGGATTGTGTGGAAGAAAGGAGGTTACAAGATGAGAATTATGTACCTCAACAATTCAAGGATGAGGAATTTGAGCCCTATGGGTGGAATCAAATCTTGGCTACCATGGATCTAGCCAGTGATGAATATGTAGGAGTGGAATTTCAAAATGAAGAAGGATATGATATTTTCCACATTGGAATACAAATGATAAAGGTATCCAGAACAGAAGAGGATATAGAAGCAGAAATGATATTAGAAAAAGGAAAGACACAATTTTTAGAGGAAGTAAAAGCTGAAGATGCTATTAAGGATAAAATCTCAGGTAAGTACAAGAAAAACAAACACAAAGAAATAGAACAAAATCAGGAAAATGAGAAAAAGACAAGGGAAATGAACAAAGATCAACAGTTTGATGTACCAGAAAATTTCAAGACTGATGAAGTAGAAAATAGATTACTTCTCAGAAGGAAACCAAAGAGGGAAAAGAAGAAAGGAGAGGCTTATGATAATGAGGAAGAAACTAAAAAGATCATGATCACTCAGGAGGAGGGAGAAGAAAGACACATTGTAGTGGCGGATGACATGACAACTCAAGAAGAAGAGGCACTAAGAAACTTGGCAAGAAACTATAGGGATGTATTTGCTTATAGCTACAAGGATTTGAAAGGTATTGATCCTAAAATCTGTGAGCATAAGATTCCTATTACACCTGAAGCAAAACCTAGTAAACAGAGACATTACACATTTAATGATAAATACTCTGCTAAGATAAAGGAAGAAATTGACAAGATATTAGCTGCCAATTTCATCTATGAAATTGAGTATACAGAATGGATATCTCCTATAGTTGTGGTACCAAAAAAGAATGGGAAACTTAGGGTATGCATTAACTTGAAAAAGGTAAATGCAGCAACTATAAGGGATAACTATCCACTGCCTATAACAGATCATCTTCTAGAAAGAGTTGCAGGGAAGGAGGTTTATAGTTTTCTAGATGGTTTTTCAGGGTACAACCAGGTTCCTATAGCATTGGAAGAACAACATAAAACTGCCTTCTCCACAGAATGGGGAATTTATGCCTTTAGGGTTATGCCCTTTGGATTAACTAATGCTCCAGCAACTTTTCAGAGATTGATGTGTCATATCTTCAAAGAGTTTCTGAGAAAGGTAATGGAAATCTATGTAGATGATCTTTGTACTTTTTCATTAAAGAGACAAGATCACTTGCAGGATTTAGAAAATATATTCAAGAAATGCAGAACCTACAGAGTATGTTTAAATCCAGAAAAGTGTGTATTCTTTGTGAGACAAGGAAGAATGCTGGGTCATATAGTCTCTAAAAATGGAATTTCAACTGATGAGAAGAAAATAAAGGCCATAATAGAGCTTCCAAGACCGACAAGTGTAAAGGAACTTCAAACTTTCATGGGACATTGTGGGTACTATAGGAAATTTGTACACAAATTTGCTGACATAGCAAAACCCTTATATGCCCTAATTACAAAGTTTGAGTGGACTAAGGAGTGTGACCAAGCCTTTGAAACTCTAAAAACTTGTTTGGTAACAGCCCCAATTCTGAAAACACCTCAATGGGACAAAATTTTTCATGTTCATGTGGATGCTTCAAATTATGCTTTGGGATGTGTGTTAGCACAACCAATAGAAGGAAGCAAGTTAGATTTTCCAGTGGCCTATGCTAGTAGACAATTGAATCTAGCAGAGAAAAATTACACAACCACTGAAAGAGAGGGATTGGGCATGGTATTTGCTGTAAAAAAATACAGACATTACCTTTTGGCCAACAAGTTTAAGTTCTTTGTAGACCATCAAGCTCTGTTATATTTGGTAAATAAACCTTGTCACACAGGGAGAATAGTCAGATGGTTTCTTTTGCTAATGGAATTTGAGTTTGAAGTGGTGGTCAGACAAGGGAAAACACACTTGAGAGCAGATCATTTATCTCGAATTCAGTCTGAAGAACCCAGTTCACCTTTAGATGACAATCTGCCAGACACTTATCTGTTCAAGGTAGAGAGTGTTCCTGAGTGGGCCATGACTTTAGTACCATTATTAACCATGGGACCTTGTAGAACAGTTGGGAACAATGCACACTTAGTATTGCAAAGCAGGAACTTTATGTTACTAGCTGGGCATTTGTACCATCTCAACCACACAGGCATATTAGAATATTGCACTCCTGAGGAGGAGCAACAAGAATATCTGAGGAGAGCTCATCATTGGAACCCTTGCACTCATGCTTCTAGGGTAGTCACCCTAAGTAATCTCAATAGGATGGGGGTACATTGGCCTAATAAAATTCAAGATGTATCAAAATACATTGCCAATTGTAAGAAGTGCCAAATATTGCAAGATTCAGAATTCATAACTCTATATTGGTTCCAGAAAAATCCAGATTGGAGTGAAAATATCATTGAAGAATTGAGAAGGAAGGAGAAAGGAAAACAAGTGATAGCTTGTACAGATTCAAAAAATTTACAAGTAATCTCTGAGGAATATCAATTGATAGGGGAACAATTGTATAAGAGAGGAATGGATGGATACCTAAGGATTTGTGTTCGTGAGAATAAATATATGGAAATGTTGGAAATGGCACACTCTGGAGTGGCAGGAGGACACTTCTCAAGTGACAGAACTGCTAAACTCATTTTATATTCTGGCTTTTGGTGGCCAACGCTATTTCCTGATGCAAGAACCTATGTAAAAAGGTGTGATGTCTGTCAAAGGGTAAGTCAACCAAATAGAAGAAATGATATGCCATTGGTTCCATTAATTTCAGCCAGAGCCTTTAGTAAATGGGGATTGGATTTCATTGGACCTATACATCCTCCAGCAAAACAATCCCATACTGAATATATCATAGTGGCTACAGACTACCTGACAAAGTGGGCTGAGGCCAAAGCCACAAAAAGAAATGATGCTAATACTACTGCCAGATTCCTATATGAAAACATTATCACCAGATTTAGACTTCCAATTGAACTAGTAAGTGATAGGGGGACCCATTTTGTAAACCAGATCATAGAAAACATCACTAAATATTTCCTGATTAGTCATAGAAAGTCAGCCCCATATCACCCACAAGCCAATGGGTTAGCAAAAAGTACCAATAAAGTACTTTGTACTGTACTATCAAAATTAGTGAACACAAACAGGAATGATTGGGATCTACAACTTAATCATGTCCTGTGGGCTTATAGGGTGGCTTACAAAACTGCAATAGGGAGCACACCATTCAATCTAGTATATGGACAAAATGCAGTTTTACCTATGGAATTCCTTATTCCAACATTAAAAGTAGGAAGTCACTACAATTGGACTGGACATGAACTATCAGAGAGAGTAATGGAATTGGAAAAGTTGGGAGCATCTAGATTCCAAGCCATTATGAGTTTATATGTGGACAAGAAAAGGCAAAAAGCTTATCATGATGTTCACATAAAAGAGAAAGATCTACAGGTAGGAGATCTAGTGTTGGCTTACACAGTCAGAGAACATCAGAAAAAGTTCCAGAAAAAAGGACATGGACCATATATTATACATCAGATAAGCAACAGTGGAGCCATTCAACTAGCTAACATAGACGGAGAAATCATGCCAAACTTTATAAGTGGATGTAGAGTTAAGAGGTATGATTGCCCATTAACTATTGATGAATGGAGAAGGTTGCAACAAGCTCAAAACAGGAAAAGAGAAGAGGAAGACATTAGAAAAGAAGCTCAACAGGAAGCTATGGAAAGGATAAGAAAAATCAATGAGCTTAGGGAAGTCTGTCTATGTGAAACTCCTCTCAAACCAAAGGAACATGTCCCTGTGATGATAATGGACTTTCAAAATGAAAGCATTAGGGTTTTGATAGATTCTGGAGCACAAGTAAATCTGATTAGTTCAGCTTTGGTAAGTAAATTCAACATAAAAAGAACTAAAAGTAGAACCCTAATCAAAACTTTGGAGGGTCAAATAGTACAGAGCATGTCTTCACTGACTATTGAAGTAAAGTTTAATGAAGAATATATGAAAATAGACTGTGAAGAATGGCCAGATAATTTGATGGCTGAAAAAGTGATTTTAGGTCAACCATGGCTTCAACAAGGTAAAGTGATTTTGGATTTTGAAAAAATGAAGCTTAAATTGAACATAAATGACAAAAGGTTTTTAATATTTTTCTTGAGTAATGAGAAACAGGAAATTCAATCAGATGTGCATGATATACATTTGGAAGGATTCATGTTGGAAGCAGTCAGAGGCACAGACGCCACGGAAGCATGTGAAGACGAGCCAGGCGGATCAATCTTTTAAACAAATACATGTCTTATTAATTTTCCCAAAACATTCAACAGTGATTATTATCACTAATTGTAACATATGTATCATAGAAAACCCCATTTTGTAATCCATAGCTCCATTTTGTGCAAGCCGAGGAGTCCTCGAGCTTGAGGAGCTTAGGTAGAATGCTCGTACCAAATTTCGTTATTTTTAGACATCGTTTACCCTTCCAAATAGCCTCTAGGACCTATTTTTTAACTAGGCCGGTCATTAGATGTGAAACCGGTCAAAACTAGTCTAGAAACTATAAAAAGAGCTAGAGAGCTCATTTTTGAGGTTGGTTCATTGTAGCTTGTTGGAGCAAAGAAGAGAGTAGAGCTAGTTTGAGCTTGTAAGAGTATTCTTGAGTAATAGAGCTAATTTCCCACCTTCCATTGTGTCTTGCTTGTCTCTTCATTGTGTGTGTGTATGTGTGTGTGCATCTTTGTGCTTCTCACCTTCACTCTCACATCTTCTCACATTCACGATCTTCATATCACTCCTACCTCTCCCTCGGATTGACATTAAGGAGGTGAAGCTTCTTAACGTGGTTCTCACCATTGTGCTAGAGCAACACCAAATTTGGCGCCGTTGCCGGGGATCGAGTCTAGGACGAATGTGTGATGGTAAGAGTATAGCAAGAAGTGGCGTTGGAAGGTAAAAATTTCAGTTTTTGTTGTTGTTTTTACTTAGTTTTTAGTGTTTTTCACCTCCCCCACACTCCATCTTCATCATCGCATCATCATCTTCATTTCCAAAAAAATCAGAAAATTCACCATATTCACCCATTCACCTCATTTCCCCTCATTTGTGCGTGCGAGAGAGCGAGAGAGAGTTTTCGCGCTTGTATGCACTTGTGTTTTCTTGAGTTTTCTTGCAGGTACAGAGCTTCAGAGCATCAGGAGAGCTTCCAAAAGGTAAAACATGTACTTTCTGTCAGAAATTTCCGAGCAGGGCGGACCATCGCGATGGTCTGCACTTTTCGGTTTTTGAGGTAGGCGACCACACCACTAGATAGGCGACCCTTGCGCATACACGGAACCAAAGTTGCATTTTGAAAATTCATTGTTTGGTGGACCATCGCGATTGGCTCGGACCATCGCGATTGTGTCGCACCATCGCGATAGGCTCACGCCATCGCGACGGTTCGCTTTTTCGGACCATCGCGACGGTTCACTTGAGCCATCGCGACGGTCCACTTGGACCATCGCGACGGTTCACTTGACCCCGGACCATCGCGATTGGCTTATGCCATCGCCACGACAGTGCCACGTGTCACGATAGACCATCGCGACGGTTCAACTTTTGGACCATCGCGACAGCCCAAAATCGGACCATCGCGATTGGCTCAAGCCATCGCATCGCGGACCATCGCGACGGTTCACTTCGGACCATCGCGATTGTCCACCGTTGACCGTTGACCGCGCCATCGCGATTGTCCGCCCAATCACGCCATCGCGACGGTTCATTTTTTGGACCATCGCGGCGGTTCGACCTCACGCCATCGCGATCGTTCACTTCGAGCCATCGCGACGGTTCGCTTTTTCGGGCCATCGCGATTGTCCAAATTCCACGCCATCGCGACGGTTCGCTTGGACCATCGCGACGGTCCCAGACCATCGCGATTGCCCACCCCCATCGCAAATTTTGGACTTCAATTTTTGACCAATTTTGAGGGTATTTTTGGAAAATTTTTGGACCATTAGACTCATAGGAGACCCCTTAGCTCATTTTTGAGGGAAAACTTGATTGTCAGTTTTTACCCCCCAGGGCCTGAACGCTCATAACTTTTTCATCCGAAGTCCGTTTTTTGAGCTTAATAGCTCGTTAGAAAGCTCGTGACGAGTACTACGTGACCTCAACTGTTTTTTTCATAAAGTATACGTCTATTTTTTGGATAGGCTAATTTGAGGTTCACCTAGTCTGGGACTAGGAAGTCAGGGGGCACACATTGAAAATTTGAGCTAAAAAGGTGTATATACTCAAGTGTTTAATCATCTTGTGAATTGGTCTAACATTGGAATTTTCCAGGTCTAGCAAGGGCAATCCAAGGCAAGCAAGCAAGGCAGTGGAGACAGCAGAGCTTGGGAAGCACGGCTTCTTGGGCAACAGGACATCAGAGCAATCAGAAAAGCCGACTCGAGGTTGGAAGATTACTCAACCCCCTCAGTCAATTTTTAGCTTAGGCTAAACGGTAGTTGTGGATTAACGACGATAGGAACGCCTCAAGTTCAAGATACCTAATTCTTTCAAGTTTAAGACTAAAAGTAAAGGTGTGTGTGACGCGAAAACCTAAAGAAAAGAACCTAGGTCTGACGGAACGAGAACCCAAAACTATAACGGAAAGTCGAATTCCTGACGCATATATTAAGACAAGAATCCAAAGAAAAATTAAAAAGAACCAGAATTAATCACAAAGAACCATTGACGATCTAAGTGTGTAATTGAGCGTGCAAGGAAGGAAATTAATGAACCTTAGATCAGGGAAACATATAGGTAAGTCGGACAGAAGAAGCCTTAGATCATCAGAGGCTAGTGTAAGAACCACTGCACGATCTTGGGCTCAGCAATTGAATAATAGTTATCCCTACGAGAGCTCAGAAACTAGCGAATCAGAAATGGCATTTAGCACAGACAGACCAGCAGGAGGGTCTAACGTAGCATACTTAGAAAAACCTGAAGGACCCTATAGAACGCAATTAGAGTTTCTCCGAACCAACCGACTAGGTGCTCGCATCTATGAGGACGGGTTGCAAAGGCAAGTGGTGCAACTGCACAACCCTGATCAACCCATTGGATTGGAAAGACCAGTGGTGAAATTTGAGAGAGACGCTTACATAGACAAAGAAGGAACCATGTACGTCCTGAGTACGCAGCCAAACGATACTAATGAGTTTGGCACAATTCAATTAGAGACGGAAGCGAAATTTCAAGGAAAAGAACCGTTAGAAGAACCTAGAACACCTAGAGGGAAATCCGTATTAACAAGAGTACTCATCCCAGAGTGGATCCCTCAAGACAACAGGAGCACCGAGTTGTTCGTAAATAAAGAAACAGACGAAGCCTTTTGGAGGTACAGAAAGGAAAACCCCAGTGAGGTAGGCATCATTACAATCTATGAATTCAAGGACCCAGATACACCTGGAAAGGTTGTATACCTGGATGAGACTTCAGAAAGAGTCTTTGTGGTGCCTGAGCGCGCTAAAAACACATACACATGGAGAGGTGAATTGATATTCCCTCCATCTAGAACGAACATGAATATAAATCAACAAGGGGCAGGAACATCCTCAGCCCATGGAAATCAAAGAGAAGGAAATCACGAGAGACCAGAAGTGAGCTTCAATCACCCCATAGGGAGAGATAGAACAACCACGAACACTAATAGGACGGATAGACAAAGAGAACATGGAATACCAGGTGGTAGAGATGATTTTCCTCTACCTAGACCACGCGAGCACGCAAGAGTATTGAGGCCCACGCAATTAGTGAAATCAATGAAAAATTATTTTGATGGGACAGGAGATCCCTATGACCATGTCGCAGAATTCAAGCAAGTACTAAGAGCAGAACAAGTTGAAGACATGTTCACGCAGTACAACGCATTTGGACTAACGTTAAAGAATACCGCTTTAACTTGGTTCCAACCACTGCAACAAAGGCAATTTAGAGACATCCATCACTTTTTAGAGTCATTCATCACTGAATTCTCTAAAAGTGGGGTTAGACATGACACGTCTTCGCTGATTCATAGTTTTAAACAAACCCCTCAGGAAACAGTAAGACTGGCAGGTCGTAGGTTCAGACAATATGTTGAGCGATGTCCAATGCAAGAGCTACCCTCACAAGCCAAACAAGTATCACTGTTCTTAGATGGCTTGTTGAGCGCTAAACTACGCTCTTATGTGTACCTAAAAGAACCCAGAACACTAGAGGAGTGTGTAAGAATATGTATAGACATTGAGGATAACCTAGGAGATGAATTAGAACTCTCAAAGGTCTATAAGGACTCAGATTGTTCTTCTCTAGCATCCACAAAATTGTCTAATTCGATAGAGGACCTAGCAGAAAAAGTGGCCCAAAAACTAGGAGTTTCTAGTAAACAGGTGCCCAAGCTACCGATGAACGTACGTTGTTACACTTGTGGTGGAAATCATTTGGCAAACATGTGCCCCAATGCACCTCAACCTCATGTCAACCCTAGTGGCCAATATTGCACAATTGAGAGAAGATACACGAATCATACGGCTCAGGACTGCCCATACAACAAACAAACTGTGAGACAGAACTACCCGCAAACATACCAGCAGCCAGGTAGGTATCAAGGCCAATACAATGCTCAGCCTTATTACTATAGGCCTCCTCAGAACTACCCATACCAGGCTCAACAGAGACCTCAACCTGTCTTAGCTCAACAGCCACCCCCACCAGCGAATGTCATCTCAGTCAAATATGCGGCTGCAGAAGAGAACCTAAGTAGGGCCTTAGTGCCTTCTTCACCCCTGATCACCGAAAGTGACCCAAACTCAAACAGTTTTGACTCTACTCATGTAACTAGTCCACCCGCTTATTACACGGAGTCACCAGAACATGTGGAGACATATCATTATGATAGTCCACCAATGGAACCTAGTTGGGAGTCAGATTATACTAATGTGATGTACACAAACCCAAACCCAAACCCACGGCCCCAACTGAGACAACAGAGACCACAGGGCCCTAGAGGACCATGCTTTAGGTGCCAAGGAGATCACTTCATAAAGGACTGCCCACATCCCCCAATAGCAAGGCAATCACAGTACTACAGCATCCAAGGCTTTTGCGCCGATTGTGGCAAAGAACACATAATCAAAGATTGTCCTAAGAACCCAGTTAACACTTCAAATGTGACATCGATCAACGTGATAGGTATTGTAAACAACGCAGATGCATCCAACCCTACGTACGTGCCTATCCAAGCTATAACCAGAGCCCAGGCGCTCTTGCAAAACCAACAGCTTAATCAAGAGAAAGTAGCCGAAACTAGTGAAGTTGCAGAATCGAGTAGTAAAAAGACAAAATCTTGGAAAGATTCTAGAGAAAGGATAAAGAGAAAATGGAGTAAAAAGATAAGTGAGTTGGAAGGAAGTCTAAGAGAATCTAGAGCCAAAATACAAGAATTGGCTTCACAAGAATCAAACCAAGAAATCCCAGCTCAGAAATCAGGATCAGTCTTAGCGGAACCCATACCGGAAGATCTAGACATGATGTTTCGTGCATATCAGGCTAGAATAAAAGAAGGACCTCAAGTAACGGAAATGAGTAAAAACTACCCTCGAGCTGATCTAGAGATTGAGAGAACTAAACTTTGCATGAAAATGGTAGAGTTAGCACAAGCCTTGTTTGAAGCCTCTAGATATCTTAATTGGAATAACATGGCAAAACCAGAACTACACTTTCAAGGACTAATGGAGAGGCTAGAACACTTGATAGAAAGCAAAGAGAAAAAGAATCAGTCTAGGAACCCTACTGTCCCAGAGACACAGGAAAGGAATCCACCATCCCTGTCTCAAGTACCCAATACAGAGAGTCAAGATAACCTATCCTCCATACATAGGTACTCACATGAATTTTTAAGAGAAATACAAGAAGAGAAATGGAGAAAAGAACAAGGAACTCATCCTCCTATTCAAGAAATAGACGACTTGCAGGAACAATTTCCCCAAGACATCCCCTCTATATATGATGAGGTAGAGGTGGAACACCTGAGTGAACCCACAGGATTTGAATCTAATTCTTTACAAGAATTACCTCAGTTCACAGGACCTTGGGAAGCAAAGTCTATTAGTATGAGAGCACCCACAATAATAGTGAGGAATGAAGAATCAGTGATCCCTAGAAATACGGAAGTGATCAAGAATACGAAAGTACAGTGTAATCTCACCATGGAGGAATTGTTAAAGGTAAAACCAGAATTGTGGAAGCATGTAGCAAATCAATTCCCTGAGCTAGCTACCACACCCTCTCAGATAGGATCACATAAGAAGGTACCAGAGATACCCGTGGAAAAGATTGGAGACGTAAGCGAAGGAGAGGAAGGTAACACATATCTCCCAATAACCCATCAGGGCTACACCACGAAAGCCATCTTAGATTCAGGAGCCGGAGTAGCCATCGCTACTACCGCCTTATGGAAACGTTGGGGTAAGCCAGCACTCAGACCCACCAGGATGAAGCTACAAATGGCCGATGGACACATAGAAAAACCGTTAGGCTTACTAGAAGGAATATCTCTCACCACTTGTGGTGTAGAATTTGAGCATACCTTTGCCATTTGCGACTTTGCGAAAAATCATGCGTATGAGATGATATTGGGACGACCATTCATGCGTCAGTTGCAAATTGTACAAGATTGGGGAACTAATTCTTTGTACTTGCAACATTTGGGAGTGACTACTAAAGTCAATCTTAAAGACTATTCACATAGAGATGTACCCCCAATACAATGGAATACCATCCATAAAACACCAGTAGAGACGGAATCCGTACACTCATTAGAATCAGATCCTTCTTGGTTGCATGAGGATACCCATTTATGGATGTGCAAAGTAGCCAAACAAGAGGAAGAACGATTAGAAGCCAGGACCTTAGGTGCAGAACAACATCCACGAACCCTTCAAGATCCAGCATATGCACCTGTAGTATTCCCAGACGAGGAGTTTGAACCCCATGGTTGGGCGGAAATACTAGCAACCATGGATGTAGCCATCAATGAAGAACAATGGACACCCCACTGTGACGAGGATGGCTATGACATTTCGGTTTTCACGATAGAGCCAATCATGTGCGATGCAATTTTAGAAGAGTGTGAACCGAACACTGATGCATTTGAGGATGCAAGTGATGTTGATTTGGAATCAATTATTATGGACTCTCCATTCGCATCAGAGGAAGAATATTTCTACGAAGTAGAGACTCACGCTCAGAAACACGAGGAAATTACAAACGAGGTAAGACTAGCCACGGAAGTGACTACCAAGAGTGAAGGAAAGAAAAGAAAGAAGAAAGAAACCATGTCAGAAAAAAAAGAATCTTTATTCGAAGTACCCGAGAACTTCAAGAAATATGAAATTGAAGATAGAAGAATCATGGTACGAATGCCCAATAGAAAGGCGAATGACGGACAAGTATATGATAACCGAGAGAAAACCAAGAAAATAATAGTTGCCATAGAAGGAGAAGAAGAAAAATGTACATACATAGGGCATGATTTGACGACTGAAGAAGAAGAAGAGTTAGTTGCCCTATTGCGTGAATATAGAGATGTTTTTGCTTGGAGTTACAAAGATTTGAAAGGAGTAGACCCGGATATATGTTCTCATAGAATCCCTATGACTCCAGATGCGAAACCGACAAAACAGAAACCTTACACGTATAATGATAATTACGCTGCGAAGATTAAAGAGGAGATAGATCGGTTGATAGAAGCAGGATTCATTTACGAAATTGAGCATACCGAATGGGTATCCCCCATTGTGGTTGTGCCCAAGAAGAATGGAAAATTGCGTGTGTGTATTAACCTTAAAAAAGTTAATGCCGCCACGATTAGAGATAGTTATCCTCTTCCTATCACGGAACACCTATTGGAAAGAGTTGCGGGCAAGGAAGTTTACAGCTTTCTTGATGGATTCTCAGGCTACAACCAAGTAGCCATTGCTCCAGAAGACCAACACAAGACGGCATTTGCCACAGAATGGGGCATATTTGCATTTCGTGTGATGCCATTCGGCTTGACAAATGCACCCGCGACTTTCCAGCGACTTATGTGTCATGTTTTTAAGGAATTCTTACGCAAGAGCTTGGAAGTTTACGTCGATGACTTATGTGCTCACTCAAATGTAAGGCAGACACATATCCCAGAGTTAAGACAAATATTTGACAAATGCCGAGAGTATCAGGTTTGTTTGAACCCAGAAAAATGCGTTTTCATGGTCAGACAAGGCAAAATTCTAGGACACATCGTGTCAAAAAATGGAATCTCTACGGACGAGGAAAAGGTGAAGGTAATTGCAGAATTACCTAGACCAACTAATGTGAAAGAGGTACAGGCGTTTATGGGCCATTGCGGCTATTATAGGAGATTCATACACATGTATGCAATCATAGCCAAGCCTCTGTACTCTCTTTTGACCAATTTTGAGTGGACAGATGAATGCGAAAATTCATTCAATGAACTTAAACGACGCTTGTGCTCAGCACCTATACTGACCACTCCAGATTGGAGTAAGCCATTCCATGTACATGTGGATGCATCCAATTACGCCATAGGATGTGTGTTAGCACAACCCACGACTGAAGGTAACATAGATCTCCCCATAGCTTACGCTAGCAGACAATTGAACGCAGCAGAAAGAAATTACACCACGACGGAACGAGAAGGATTAGGGATGATCTACGCGGTAAAGAAGTTTAGGCACTACTTGTTGGCCAACAAATTCAAGTTCTTTACAGATCATCAAGCCCTATTATATTTAGTCAACAAACCATGCAACACAGGACGATTGATACGCTGGTTTCTATTACTCATGGAGTATGATTTTGAAGTGGTAGTTAGGAAAGGAAAGACGCATCTTAGAGCTGACCACCTCTCAAGATTAACCTCAGGAGAAGCTCCTCAAGGAGTAGCAGATGAATTACCAGATACATACTTGTTTAACCTTGAGATAGCACCAGAATGGGCTAAGCCGTTAGTCCCTATTCTGACATACGGACCCAAGAGCCCTAGGATAAAGATCAAAGAAGGAGAGATTACCAAATCTCAGAGGTACCAAATAATGGCAGGAAGCATATATAAACAGGATAATCAAAAGATTCTTGCTTGTTGTGTAGATGAATCAGAACATGCGAATTGGTTGCAATTAGCACACATAGGTGCACTAAGGCAACATCATTCGAAACAACGGACATTACAGACTCTGCATAGATTGGGAGTATATTGGCCTACGATGGAAGCAGAAGTCTACAAGTTGTGTAAGGAATGCAGTGTTTGCTGTGAAAGACCACCGGTAGAGCATGCGACGTTATATCACGTGTCTCTCACACCAGACTGGAGTGAACCTTTAGTGACATACTTGAGGACGAACACATTCCCTCAAGGCATGACTTTAGCTCGACAACGCAGTCTAGAGCAGGAAGCTCAAGACTATTCACTTATTGGCGATAACTTATACAAAAGAGGACGAGATGGATATCTAAGACAATGTGTTCATGAGAGCGATTATCTGAGAATACTAGAGACTGCACACCAAGGTGTTGCAGGAGGTCATTTTGGACCAGATAGGATAATCAAAGCCATCCTCTTTGCAGGATTATGGTGGCCCACTCTTCACAGGGATGCACATACCTATGTAAAGAGATGTGATGTGTGCCAAAGAACTCAGTTTCCTACTCGCAGAGATGAAATGCCATTGAAACCCATGATGGGCGGACGTGCATTTTCTAAGTGGGGTATAGACTTTGTAGGACCCATTAACCCCCCTGCAAAAGGTACACATGCGGAATACATTATTGTTGCCACAGATTATTTAACCAAATGGGTAGAGGCAAAGGCTACAAAAAAGAATGATGCTCACACGACTGCAAAATTCTTATTTGAAAATGTCTTTACAAGATATGGATTGCCTATAGAGTTGGTGAGCGATCGAGGCACTCACTTTCTAAACCAAGTCATTGAATATTTGTTACAGGATTTTATGGTGATTCACAAGAAATCTGCACCATATCATCCTCAGGCCAATGGTCAAGCTGAAAGCACTAACAAGATACTTTGTACCGTACTGACGAAACTCGTGAACAATAAACGTTCAGATTGGGACAAACAGCTACACCACGCTGTTTGGGCATATCGAGTGGCCTACAAGACCGTACTCAATGCAACTCCCTTTCAGATGGTTTTTGGTCAGAATGCAGTGCTCCCTTTGGACTTCTTGATACCGACCCTTAAGGTTGCACAAGAACATCAGTGGACCGGCCACGAATTATCAGCAAGAATAATGGACTTGGAACGATTAGGAGAAACCAGGCTGAAAGCAGCAGCAGGAATATACGCTGCGAAGAAGCGACAGAAAGCATATTTTGATGCACATGTGAAAGATAAAGGCCTAAAAGAAGGAGATTTAGTTCTAGTGTATACGCTGAAACAGCATGCACGCAAGTTAGAAAAGCGAGGTTATGGACCTATGATCATTAACAGACTCTCGACTAGTGGAGCAGTGCAGTTAGCCACCTTAGAAGGACATATAATGCCTAATTACATTAGTGGCTGTAGAGTCAGGCTATATCAAGAACCTCTTACTGAGGATATGCTTAGACGACTCACGTTGGCAAAGAAGCGTAAGGAGGAAGAAAATAGAATACGAGCAGAAGCTCAGGCAGAAGCCATAGAACGCATTAAGCGCATGAAGCTAAGAAGACAAGGACTAGGGAGAGAACATTATAACCATCTGGAAACATCACCCAGATACCCTATGGCCATGTGTCAAGTAAAGTCAACCACTCATCCTAGCATAGTGGACAGGAGACCATTCGTTACAGTTAGACTAGAGCACGGTAAACATAGCCAAGAACTCAGGGCTTTGATTGACTCAGGTGCTGCGACTAGTGCGATTAGATGGTCCCACTATAAGGATTCAGGAATAGAAATGCGGCCAATTGAGGCATACCTCATAGGCCTAGGAGGCATGGAAACCCCTTGCATGGGTGAGGTGGACCTTCCTATCCTCGTTAAGGAGGTGACCATGACAGCAAAGCTATTAGTGTGCCATGATGACGACCTGATAGAACCCCTAATCCTTGGCCAAGATTGGCTATACGATCACTCAGTGGACCTAAATCTTAGACAAGGCTCCTTACAGATTGGAACCTTAGAGCAGAAGCGAGTGATACCGCTTGACTTCCTTAACGGCATTCCGCTTGACGGTTGTGACCCTAGACCCTATGAAACGCATGCGACGGAAGACCGGAAGATCTTTAATCCGACCAGTCACGTTACATCTACACCAACCCACTCGGGCTTGGCTATAGACAGTTGTCAGTCAGAAGAACGACAGGAGATCTTCCCTGGGACTTCCTGCAAACTAGAAGCGACAGTTACCCAAACGCAAGGACAGAAGGGCACAATCAGAGGTCAGGTGGGTTGCATCAGCGGCCAAATGAGCACGACACCCTACGGTGCTCATCCTTCCAAGCTTGTTGCGGACTGGCCTAGATTAAAGTTACAAAAGGCATCACTTCCTAATGGGCAGGTCACGCAAGTGTTGGAACTCCCTTCTTTTCCAAAGCAGAGTGTCCATCCGACCTCTCAACCCCAGCAACAACAAAACGGTCAACCACGACAAAGGAACCCAGACCGACGACAATATCAGAGGAAACAACATGGAAAGCAGTTTAGGCCTCCCAAAGGAAGCGGTACCAGACAAATATGGGTGCCAAAAGGACAAAAAGCACCAAAGAACTCCAGCCAAGCAGAAATCGACAAAAAAAGGGCAGAACAGAAACAGAATCGATCTCCACCATCCCCTCGACCTTCTTCTACAGGTCCAACCATTCGACAAATGTGGATCGCCAAGAAGTACCTTACCCATAGACCCACGCCCACGCAGATTTGGGTACCCAAACCATGTATCATAGCTCAACCCTTATGCCATGTAATACATAATCCTTACAAACCTTTTCATCCCTCGACACCACCACACCCGATACAACCTTTTACCCCTCAGCAGAAACCCACCACCCACTCAAAGATCTTTAAGAATTGGATACCGAAACGTGTCCAACCGTCTTCCCCTAACCCGTTGTCTAACTACCCCCCGACTAACCTACAACCTTGTACTCAATTACTAACCTTTAAACCTTGTATAAATTCACACACCATCATCACGCACGACTCGTAATCTCATCTCATCAAGAAATGTATGCATGATCTGAAACATATAGGTGTCTAGAGACCTGCACTATTGCTGCAAGAAACATTGCATCCATCACATCACAGCACTTGGCTACGCGGGTTACGCATCAGTTATGGAAAGGGATTGCGGTCTCACTGTAATGGGATCATGATTAATTTCCATGCTAATGTGTTAATCTTTTGTAGCAGATCTTTCTCACTAGCGCACCAGCCACCATGCAAACTGACGAAGGAACATCAGGTGTAGGCCCCAGTGTAGCAGCAGTACCACTCAACGTGCTACGAGCAGAGTCCCACCCTACTGCTCCACCGCCGGAATTTCAGGGATTTCCAGGGCCCATGCCTATCGATAACCCCCCTATGGGCTACACCGAAAAGATACACAGGAACTCTCATTGGTTTCAGGGCCTGGCAGGACCCCTCGCTGACGCAGACTTTATATTTGAATCCTCTCTGACTTTTGATGACCGCACGTGGGGAAAGTACCAGTTTTTCTCCAGAGAATTCGAAGCCCTACAAAGCACCCAGGATTTAACTCATGTTTGGGCCAGAGCCGGCTTCACAGAATACTTCAGTGATCCTTTACCCAAACCGGATTTTTATAGGTGCTATTATTTGATCACTACCTTACTGGCATCAGAGAATAAGGACATCCCAGGAACCTTCATCTTGCCTACCCTAGTGGACGATCCACCTTACAAGAGATTTTATCTCTCTAAGGACCTAATCAGAGCAGCCATCAAGATTCATGGAACCCACACTCCCACGGACCGAGAGAGATTGATTCCAGAACCAATGAAACGTGGGGATGTCACGAAGTGGGAAGAGATTTCGGCCATCACACCTGAGTTGTCAAAGCCACTAAGAATATGCATGCAACACTTTGCCTTTCCGGCTCAGGACAGATTTACCATGCCACACAAAAGAATATGGTTTGGATTATATTTGGCATGTACGGGACCTCAAACAGTTGATCTGGCAAGCTGGATCATAGATCAGATGTACCTGGCACAGCACAGATGGGAGCGTAAAAAAGTGCTTAACGGATGTTGTGCACTCACAAGAATTGTGTATATGTGTTTGGCTTATGACTTGCCCATCGAGCGTGCATTAACAGGAGAGGAATTGAAGGCATTCAAGAGCACAGCGAAGAAAGCTAGGAAGCCCAGTAGGACACGGGCAGGGAAGCGCATGCGAGGCACCATCCCTTGCCTCCAAGTGCCAGAGTCGCCATCACCCCAACCCTCTCCCGAGCGCCCACAGACAGAAGCTGCTCCCACTGTACAACCTATTCGCATACGGTTGTCCAGACCAGTAATTACGGAGGTCACCACGAGTACCGCTGCACCTCAGGCAGCTACCACCACAGAACCCCTCACCACAACTGCAGAAGCTCCCACCACTATTGGTGCGGAAGCGTTTTCTTTCCCGATACCACATATGGAGGCCGACCCCATAAACACGACATTTGATTTTGAGATGCCTGATGCATTCTCAAACGAGTTCCAGTATTCAGAAGCACCACTGTTCTCCCAGGAATATGAACGCCCCAGCTACCCTACTACGCCGCGAGACTTGCCACAGGGACAAGCTGTGTCGGGCTCTGAAGAAGAAAGAACTGAAACAGACGACGATCAAGGCGACGATGAGGCCAGCCAGGGCTCACCCGACGAACAGGCAGAGGGGCAAGGCCAACAAACCGACACGCACGGCGACACCAGCACATATGAAGATGAAACTTTCGAAGCCGCAGCATACACATTGGCCATAAAGAAATTATATCGTACCATGGAGAAAGTCTGGGCACGAAAGAAGTTAACTGAAGAGGAGAGCCAGGCATTAATTGAACAGGAACTCATCTCCGGAGGATTCGAAGACGCCTATATCAGAGGGTTCAGAGAGTTAGTCCAATCAGTAGGCTCCCATGAAGCACTCAGGTTTTTACAAAGAAAGCAACTACCACAGTTTGATCCCCGCCGAGTGCGACTACTCTCAAAACCCGGGGAGTATATTCGTGTACCAACAGGAGCCCAATCTTCAGCACAAGCCAGGGAGGCACGCCTCGCCCCCGAACGTTCAGTAACCGCAGAAACCATTCTTGTAGATTCGCCACCCCGTACCACCATTGTACATCCACTACAATCCTCGAAATAACCTCCACCCCTTCGACTCCTCTTTCACCTCATCTTTCACCAACCCATCCTGTATCACCCGCACACCCACCTGCTTTCCCCACATCCACACCTGTACAAAGCAACGTAGCCACAACCCCTTCCTTACCCATTCATACCACCAGGCCCACACCCAACCCTCTGCATCCCTATGTTAACCCCTTCACCCCTTCATCCTTCCCAGCGTTTCCCCCACCTCTAAGACCACCATTCCCCTTCCTAACCCCACTAACCTTCTCACCAGTCTCACCTCCCCAACCTACCCTAACCCCTATTTCCCCGTTTCACCAAGCCGCTCCAACCATCCCCCCTGTAAACTACTCTACGTTTGTAAATCCCGTATTCACACCTACGCAACCACCCACAATCACACCACTTTTCGCAGTCACAACATTAAACACGTCCAATGGCATGGACATATCACCACCCACCTCACCACCACCCACTCCACTCACAGTACCCTCACATTTAGGCACTTCTCAATTTTCCACAATCACCACTGCATCCACAGTCCCAACCCCGCTCCCCATTCCCACTGCATCTACCATCACTGCATCCTCATTTAGCACTTCACTACTACTATCGCCCACCATAGACACAGCATTTCAACACATGTTCGCATGCATGATGCAAGTCCGCGATGAGTTTGCATCACTCGGAACCAACTATCAACAGCTGCAGAAAACGACGAACGATTTACAAACGCAGCTTAATTTGTTATCAATTGAGAACGCCTCACTGAACAGCCGGTACCAAGAGTTACGAGAGGCTTATCACAAGTTAGAAATAGAAAGTGAGGAAAAAAGCAAAGAGGCCACCGCGGATTTAGATAATCTACTTAGAGCCCAGACTGTCCGCAATGCAACGCTCACTAGAAATATGGGCTTACTAAGAAGACACTTAGCCGCAGCAAAAGAGGAGAACCAGCGACTCCAAGAGCAGAACAGAGAGAACTTGGAGGCGGCTTTAGATCATCCAGAACAGCCACTAAGTCCGAGCAGATTCAAGGCAATCCCATCTGAGTCGATGCGGATGTTGCTAGACGACCATGTTAGATTGCTCGAGGACTATGACCGTATGAACGAAGAACATCAAAAGTTAAAGGAAGATCACAAACTGCTACAACTCAGAGAACCAGCAACACAACAGGTACCAGTAGCAGCGGAATTACCAGCGCCTGTGGACCCTGCCCCTGAAGTTTTAGAGGAACTCAACGCACTCCGGGCCCAGGTAGTGAATCTTGAATCTCGAATCGCCATCTATGAAGCACCACCAAGGCCAGACTCCCCACCTGAGCTACCAGCTGAGGAAGAAACAGTCACTATCCCGGTGGAGGAGACCTTCGAAGAGGCTTATGAACCGATACCCATCCCAGGCGGACGTGTCACGGCCGAAGGCCAGATGACCTACGAATTACCTACCCCCGCGTGGATGAAGACAGTAGAAGAACTCGGAACGACACACTCGGCCAGAGTAGAGGCACAGCTACATGCCATGGCCATAATTGAAGAAAAAATTTTACAATCACCATTCTTTGCTCAAATGGCCCCGCGACGATACATATCCGGGCATGAGCTTCAGTATAAACCATACTTCATGTTAATGGCAGAATATCAGTTAACCATCGAGAAAGAAACCGGCATGAAACCAACGCATGCCACTCAATTCGAGCCAGAGGATTTGCCACCAAGGGCGCAGAGAGGTGAAATTCTTCAACCAGACTGGCGCAAAGATTTACTGCAAAATTATCCAGAGATGATGAGCACGTGGGTAAAAGCGCCGCTTCACTTAAAATTTAATCCGTGCTGGGGACCAGTACCACGACGCCGCTCTTGGACTGCCTTCGCTATAAAGCTACAAAACAATAAGCAGTGCCAAGACTGGTTGAACTACCCCTACTTCAAGCCACCAGTCGCGTTACCCACAGTAGGCTACATGATGGCGACGATCCGCCACTGGCTCCCTCGATTAAAACCTATGGATGATATTGCCGCGCACATGACTGTCAAAATCTTTGACATGATGCAGATGGTCTTTAAAGTCTTCCGGCGCATCAAGGCTCCCCATGTCAACACCCCGGGCTTTGAGCATGGCAACTTGGATTTAGTCTATGATATGAGCACAACGCCATCGCTACGGGTGTGTTACGCCTGGCACTGCAGGATCAAATATCTACCGGCCTGTTACAAGCAAACATTCGAAGAAATGTTCACCACCGGTTTTTGGGAGTACCATTCAGAAGTATTCATAAGCAGGCCCACACACTTATTGCAATTATTTGCCTGTGAACGAATGGTGTACTCCACACACTATCAGCTCCCACCACCAGACGAGCCGCAACCTATCGACTGGGAGAAACTCGAGGCTGATCTAGCCCGAGGTATTCGTGTATCAGAGCACACCCTCGCGCAAGACCTCCTACAGAATTACATCCGGCAGACCTCACAACAAGGTTCTGTCAGGGACGACAGAAGCGAGAGGGAGGGGGGTGTTGGAAGCAGTCAGAGGCACAGACGCCACGGAAGCATGTGAAGACGAGCCAGGCGGATCAATCTTTTAAACAAATACATGTCTTATTAATTTTCCCAAAACATTCAACAGTGATTATTATCACTAATTGTAACATATGTATCATAGAAAACCCCATTTTGTAATCCATAGCTCCATTTTGTGCAAGCCGAGGAGTCCTCGAGCTTGAGGAGCTTAGGTAGAATGCTCGTACCAAATTTCGTTATTTTTAGACATCGTTTACCCTTCCAAATAGCCTCTAGGACCTATTTTTTAACTAGGCCGGTCATTAGATGTGAAACCGGTCAAAACTAGTCTAGAAACTATAAAAAGAGCTAGAGAGCTCATTTTTGAGGTTGGTTCATTGTAGCTTGTTGGAGCAAAGAAGAGAGTAGAGCTAGTTTGAGCTTGTAAGAGTATTCTTGAGTAATAGAGCTAATTTCCCACCTTCCATTGTGTCTTGCTTGTCTCTTCATTGTGTGTGTGTATGTGTGTGTGCATCTTTGTGCTTCTCACCTTCACTCTCACATCTTCTCACATTCACGATCTTCATATCACTCCTACCTCTCCCTCGGATTGACATTAAGGAGGTGAAGCTTCTTAACGTGGTTCTCACCATTGTGCTAGAGCAACAATTCACTTTTGCATTTGAAGATACACAGACATTACCAATACAAATGTTAAATGATCAAGCTTCATATAATCAAAATCAGCAAAAGATTGGAAGAACAAAGAGGGGTGGAGAGATAGGAAGAAGATGGCATAACATGTTGAAAAATTATGAAAAAATATATATTAGACCTGATTTTCTTTTCTAAAAAAGAGAATGAGGGGAAGAAAAGAAATAAAAAAAATTGTTTATTTTTTGTTGTCTTTACAAAAATTATATAGCACGAAGCAAGATCTAGGTAGAAGAATAGTAGAGATCTATTTATTTTTTATTTTTTATTAATTAGATTTTGTTTTCTATCATTGATAAATGATTTGTTTTTCCAAAAAGAATGGTTAGGGAAAGGGACTGCACTAGACATCTTGCTACACCTGTAATGATCACTTTTTGAGTCTTTTTTGGAGAAATAGAATTTATTTTGGATTTTATTTTCATTCTTATGTCATGACATCTCAAAATAAAGCCCTACATATTACTTTTTGACTTCTGGTAACTTATGTGGGTAGAGTTTTTCTTTGCACATTTTTGTTTTCCTCTGAATGGTGATTACAAAGGAGTTGCCGATACATGACTTCAAGGCAGAATCAGTAACTTTGTCAAGAGGCCATTGGTTCCTAGACAGTGAAGCTGTGGAGGAACAGGTGGACCTAGAGTCAGATGAAGAGTCAGAAATTCCAGAAGCTGAGAAGGTGGTGAAGGAACTTAAGGAGACTCTAAACATCATTGGTCAACACATATTCACAGTGGGAGTAGGAGGATATAAGTATACAATGTTGTGCCAGGAGTTCTACAGGTTCCAAAGAGTGGCAATCAATATGAAAAGATGGAAGGCAGTAGGACTGCACAGAATATTGGAGGAGCCTATCTTTTTCATTGATTTTGAGAGAGTAGCACAAGTAATGAGCAGTTTGATGGAAATAGGAAGAGGGAATGATGCCTATTTCAGGTGCAAAGTCAAAAACAAGGATAATCAGGAAGTAGGTATCAGTATCAAGGCGGAACATATCAGAGCAGCATTGCAATTCTACACAATGGGAACCAAACTTGACCCGAGCTTTGTCAAAAAGAATAAAGAAACTTATAGAGGATATGCAAGATTCACTGACTTTAAAGGAAGGGAGAATGAAGAATATGCCATAAGGATGTTCTTACAGTACTTTTGCTTTCCAAAACTACCAAGGTATACCATGCCACATAAGTCAGTGACACTATTGATGTTCAACAACAAGGATAGAACCAAAACCTTTGGAGTAATGGATGTCTCACCTTACATCCATGAACAGCTGAAAGAAGCAGCAAAACACTGGGAATAGAGGAAGTTCATGAATGGAGCCCAGTTCTTAACAAGAATCATTTATCATGTTCTGGGGATGGAAGATCAATTGAAATTGGCTCTAGAGGCACAGTATTTCAGAAGTCTTATGGCTGGAATCAAGAGTCCTCCAAGGAAAATGGCTGAAAGGGAAACAGAAGGACAAACCCGCATGAGGGGAACAGGTATGAAAAGGAAGATGATATCTGAGGAAGTAATTCCTGTAAAGAAAAGAAGGTTGGACCCAAGGAAGGTTGAACTAGAAATGGAGGAAGTTACAAAAGAGGAACATGAGGAGGCACAGAAACAGGTTCAATCCTCTAGTGAACCTCATCCACCCCAAACAAGCAAAGAGCAATTATACACCTATTTAACCCAAGGGAATAACAAAAGAGCTATGTATGAGGCACAATATCAGAAAATGCTGGAAGATTATTCATGCAAAGCTACAGATTGGGTTCAAGAGGAGGTGGAACACTATGAAGCACTCCATGATCAAATGATGACAGCCGAAACAGAAGAAGTGTTTGTCAGAAAAGAGGTTGAGTTGCTAGCTTACTTCAAGGAATTGCAAGGACCTCCAGAGACCAGAACCACTATTGTGGTGAAAAAGAAGGTTCCAAAGAAACCAGTACAAAAGAAGAAATTGACCAAGAAGGGAAAGGGAAAATCCATAGTTGAAACTGTTATTACCAAAGAAAGGGAGGAAGTTATAATGGAAGAAACACAGAAGCCATCCACTGTGGAAGAAGCATCAAGACCCACAAAACCAGAAAAAGGAGGACCTTCACACTTTTCATCTGATTCTGAAAGTGACATTGAGAGCTTTTTGCTAAAAAGTCTAAATTTGTCAATACCAAATACTCCTAATGTAATTACACAGGCCTCTGAGAAACAGAAAACACCTGAGGAATTGAAGAAGAAGTCTCAGGAGAAGCCAAGTTAGGAACAGGCAAGAAAACAGCTCGGTATGGAAGATGAAAGAAGGTTGATGAAGGGAAAAGCAGCTATGATAGAACATGCAAGTGAGATAAGGGAAGAAGTTAGTTGTGGACTAGTGCATACTGGGATGAAATCCATATGGACAAAACCCTCACAAACCTACTTCAAACTAGAAGAGAGCATAGAAGAAATAGCCAAGAAGGCACAGATAAACAGTTCAGTCATAAATAAAAAAGGTACAGATCAAGATCCAATTCAGCAAGCAGAGGAAGTAGTTGTGAAAGGCAATATTCAAGAAGTCACAGGGGGAGTAGTGGAAAAGGAGATCATCCAGAGCATAAAGGATGTACTGCATGATTTGAAGAACAATGAGGAATTTACATCCAATGAGGATCAAGAACAAGAGGTAGCAATGGACCTCATGAACATTGATGAGCAAGAAGAAGAACACAAAGAGGAAAGAAGTAATGATCAGGTCAAAGATTTTGAAGTAACTGAATCAGTTCTAGCCCAGGAAAAGGAAAGACAGGAAGAACAAACAGGTGAATGTCAGGGAAATTTTGGTAGGGAAACTGAATATACTCTGTTCCAGGAAACTTTAAGCCAGGAAAAGGAGATACAAATAAAGGAAGGACACCTCTCTGAAGACAAGCAACAGGTGTTGGAGAAGGAAAAGGTACAGGAAATAAAGCTGATCTCAGATGTTTTAGAGCAAAAGAATTCAGGTGTTCAAGAAGACATGGTAGATTCAGAAACACTGGACACTCATCCAAGCAATGAAGAAAACAAGGCCAAGATTATAGAATATGAAGAAGAAGAAGAAGAGGAGAGTGAATGCAAAGAGGACAAACAACTAGAAACCAAACAAATGGAAATGGAAGGGGGATTGGAAAGAATACCAAAGAGTATAAGATCAGCATGTCAGATCATTATGAATAACATTGAACAGTTTAGACCTTCTAGCCGGAACATGATCATTTCAGGGATGGTGGCAGAGTCAGAATTTGAAAAAGGCAGTATGATTATTAAAGAGCATAAAAGGGAGAAGGAGCAGATGTCAGAGCAATTGAGGAAGGTACAAGAGAAAAATGAGGAATTTACCAATAAAATAATTTCTTTGGAAGAACTAGAAGTGCAAAAGCAGAATAAGATTCAATATCTAGAAGAAAAGAGTGCAAAACTAACAGAGCAGAACACTAAATTGGAAAAGGAGTTGAGAAAGATTGAGGGAAGATATAGGACTCTACAAACCTCTTATCAAATTTTGACTAAAGCAAATGAAGAAATTAACAAGTTACTATTGGAGGAAGGGCAGTTGAAGGAGGAAAGTCAGACAGCCCAGATGACAGAGGAAGAAAAGGAAGGATTACATAAAGAGATTCAGAGATTACAAAGAGAATTAAAAGAAGCCAAGGAATTAGAAAAGCAGGCTAGTACACATGTTGCTACATCTATGAGAGGCTATAATAAGCTACACCTGGATATGGAAAAGGAAAGAAGTGACTGGTAGACAAGGAGAGAAAAGGAACAGAATGAATGGAAAAAAGAAAGAGAATTATGGGCACAACAGAATGGGAGTCTGATGATGACTATAGAGGAATTACAGAAAAAATTGGATAAACCACAAATCCAGGAAGAAACACATGTGGAAACCACATATACAGAAGAATATGGGGTAGAAAATACTGACGGAATACAACATGACAGTGAACCAGCAGATAAAAGATCAGAAGGAGAATATTCAGAAGATTTTGTAAAAAAATTGCTGACAAATAGAGATTCCAGAATGGAGTTTATCAGGAAGATGCATGATGAGTATGAAGAACAAATTGTCACGTTTGCATTAAATAAGGGAATCAATCCAGATCAGCATCATTGGGCCACAGATGGATTGGGAATACCATTGTGTATGATTATGGAGAGTATAAAGAACTATCAAATGGCCAGAGTTGGGCTACCTCCAAACAAATATCTTGAGTATGAAGAGGACATCAATGTGACTAAAGAACTATTTGAAAGAGCCAATCCAAAGTGGAGAAATAAATGGGTGGATGCCAACAAAGAATGTGGAAAATTTGGAAGGAGGCACCTCTTCATTTAAAAATCAATCCAGCTTACTGTCCAGTGGCACGGAGGGAATGGACAATTTTTTGGGAAAGACGAAGAGAAGGACAAATTCCACCTAAGTGGTTGAATTTCCCAAAAATAGCAGGTCCAAAGGCAGGCACATGGCCTACAAAGAGTTACATGGTGAATACTGCTGAGTCCGTAATAGCTACATACAAGGATGTAAATGACCCTGCGTGCATTCTACTTATCAGAATAATGAGATTAATTTTGGCCTGTATAGAAACATACACCGACACAGATATCAGAACTCTAAATTATATCGGCTTTAATTCTCCAACAGACGCATTATTATTTGATTTGAGCGAAACACCTGATAGAATCTGCTTAATGGCATACTACAGCAGAGTGATATTTTTGGGCAGTCATTTCTTATAAATTTTTGAAGACGCATTCGATTACGGGTTTTTTGAAAGAGAATCAGAGATTTTTGGAAATCTGTCAGTTGTTACTAAGTCCAGACTTACAGCATATGAAGTCGCCTATACAGAGTATTTAAAAAAGGATGTCATTGATAGACCGGAAGCTGCAGTACAGTGGAGAAAGGCATTATTTGAAATGGTCAATAATCTAAATGTTACAGAAAGGAAAAGTCATGATTTGCTATCACAAGTATATCAAAGAAAGAAGAAATGAAGAAAAGTGATCAGTACAGAGGAGCAGGAAAGTCTTTTGTTAGGAGCCAAAAGGTTTAGGAGGGGAAGGATGTTAGAAGATGCATTTTTGGAAGCCTTTATGGAGAAAAATAATTGTAAAATGATAGAAATTTGTAAAAATATTTATGCAATTGTTGTAAAAATAAGGAAGAGTCTTCCTTATATAGGATAGAATCTTATGTAATTTTTCTAGAATTTTTGGAAACTCCTAGATAGCATATTTTTAGAATAATAGAGGAAAGGACCAAAATTCAAGTGTGAAAAGGGACACTTGAAAATGTATATAAGCTAATTTCCTCTATTATGAGGGGGTTGGTTAATCATTTGTTTACATGCTATCCAAGTGAATAGAGAAGGAGTTTTCTGCTGAAAATCGTGTTTTCTCCTCTTTTGTGTGGTTTCTTTGATTTGTGAGTCTTATTCTTGTGTATCCATGGAGATTTGTGAGCTTCTATTGTGTAAACCTGTTGAATGTGTATGAAGAGAGTTGAATACTGATGTGTTGAGTGATAAGTTGATGAAGAATGGTGCTGGAGATGAAAATCGTCTGATTTCACAGAATCGCGATTGTCTCGTCTGTATGATACAGGTGATGTTTTTTGATTTTGACTTCATAATTGTGTTCTGCTGATAAAATAGCATGTAATAGACACCAAGATTGTAGAAAATGGTGAAGATTTGCTCAAGATAATCCAAACCCTAGAAATTCCTCTTCATTTTCACTATTCTCAGAAATCTAGCCATTATTCTCTTATTTCTTGGATTCTATCATCTTGAAGGGGCTGTGGTCTCAAGAATACTTCCAGGATTGACAAAATAAAGATGTCTTGTGTCACATAATCCTAGTAGGAGATGGTTGAACCACGCCTTAAGAGAGAGGATTAGGAAGTAATCCTCAACCATGGCTTTTGGGGCAAGTGGTTAGCCCATCGCACTCCTAAACGGGAGGTCGTGAGTTCAATTCCCAACATTGGTATCAGAGCCTAGTTGAGAAATTGGGTGATTTGGAGGTTCGCGCCTCATTCATGGGCACTTGGAAAAAGCACTTATCCGTGGCGAGTGTGAAACTGGCCTTGGATGAAGGTGCATGGTCATTTGGGCACCCACGGAGGGTGGGATAGGTCCAAATTTGGTCCATGTGCTGGAGTTTGAGGTTGGTGGAAACGCTCATGCATGGAAAGTGGGTCCAAGAGTTAGAAGGGTCCACAAGTGAGCATTGAGGACAATGCTCAGTCTAAGGGGAAAGGAATGTCACATAATCCTAGTAGGAGATGGTTGAACCATGCCTTAAGAGAGAGGATTAGCAAGTAATCCTCAACCATGGCTTTTGGGGCAAGTTGTTAGCCCATCGCACTCCTAACCGGGAGGTTGTGAGTTCAATTCCCAACATCTTGTTGATTCTTTATGCTAAATGATTGGAGAGGACAACTCCAAAGATCAATAACAAACAGCAACGGTGCCAAAATTTGGTGTAGCTCAGTGATGAGTAGCACCTCCTTTAATGTAAATCCGGGAATACATGAGGATGGTATGAAGAACTCGAGCAAGTGATGTGCACAAGTGTCCACATCTGATAGGGTCCACGATCGATTGACCACAATTGATAGAGCCATCGCGTGCCATATGTCAATCATGATCGACACATCAATCGTGACCAACAGCCCCGACGGACGTGTCCATCGTGACGAACCCATCAATCGCGATTGACCGAGTCAACAAATGTTTAACCACGATCGAATAAATTTTTGGGCCATGTGTCAATCGCAATTGACCTATCAATCACGACAGACAGCCACGATGGACCTGTTACTCGTGATCGACGAGTCTATCGTGACAGACACATCAATCGCGGCTGACAGACCAATCGCGCGCGATTGACGGGCAAATTGGGCATTTTTTTTCAAGGTTAAAAAAAATAGCTTATTTGTTGGCCAAAATTAGGAAAATTAAGGGCCAATAGAGCATAAAGAAACCTTAGAAAACATTGTGAGCTATTATTGAGTGCCTGCTTCACCTGTTTTGACTCCCAAGTGCCTGATTGGCTATAACTTCTTCATATGAACTCTATTTGCTACAATTTTGGTCCCATTGGAAAGCTCATTGAGAATCCTACGTGGATCCTCAGTTGGCACTAGGGAGTAAGAATAATTTTTAGGTCACAAAGGAAAGCAAATGTCTATACTTTTTAGTGTATGTGGAAGGGGGTTTTTGTCTGCCAATACATTGTGGTCAAATCCATTTTTTAACTGGTAAAATTTCACAGGTATGTGGTGTGCAAGCAAGGATTTCAAGCAACTTAAGCAAGGTGATCAAGGAGCTTGGGTGAGCGTGTCCTGGGCTTGACTAGCAATCAAAAGGGCAAAGGACTTGAGGTTGGAAATTCTCTTGAAACCCCCTCAGTCAATTCTGAGCTTGGGCCAAGAACGCATAGTATTAGGAGTAAGTTAGGACAGCGATAGGCATCTATCAAGTTGAAGACTCTTAAATACTCAAGTTCAAGCATAAATATAATCTCTTTGTGATCGATAGCTTTAAAGGAAGGAATTTAACATGGTACGATCAACTTAAAGTGCAGAAATTCACTCAAGTAGTCTTGATGATGTGATATTAGACAAGAGCATAAACATAATAACCAACTAAAAAAGAATCTAATGACTAATAGGAATTGATATGTAAAGAGGTTTTACTTGGGGTAAATTGAGGTTATTGAATCAGGCATATGAACCTTAGATCAGGACGACATCTAGGGAGAGATAGACAAAGCCTTATTAGATCCTCAGAGGCTAATTTCAATCACACTGCTAGGTCTTGGGCTCAACAGTTGAGCACTTATCCGCACTACCCTAGCTCTGAAAACTAGCAAATCAGAGATGTCTTATGGGATGGAGAGACCCGCAAGAAGTTCAGGTGTGGCTTACTTAGAGTGCAGATTAAAAGCTCTGATCAACCCCTTGGACTAGAACATCCAGTGGTCAAGTTTGAAAATGGTGCATACCTAGATAAGGAAGGAACAATGTACATAGTCACCACCCAACTAGATAGAACAAATGAATTTGGTAATGTGATTCCAGAGACAGACATAGGTGACATAGAGCAAGGGAACTTAGGAAGAGAGCCCAGAACTGCGCGAGGCAAATCAATCTTGACTAGAATCATCACTCTAGAGTGGGTTCCCCAGGACAATAAGAGCATAGATTTGCTCTTAAACCGAGAGACTGATGGGGCCTTTTGGAGGTATAAGTCTCACCAGTCTAATGAAGCCAGAATGCTCACAATCCATGATTTTAAGGATCTTGATAGCCTAGGCAAAGTGACCTATCTGAACAATACTTCAGAGATGATCTTTGTGGTCTTAGAGCATGCTAGGCATGCCTACACTTGGAAGGGTGAATTTGTTTTCCCCCAACCAAGATCTAATGTCTCTTATGGTCACCAAGGAGCTGGAACATCCCACGCTCATGGAGCTCAAAGGGATAGGAGTAGAGATAGGCCAGAAGTGAGCTTTGTTAACCCACTAGGAAGAGAGAGAACAAGAACAGAGACAGATAGAGTGGAAACTGAAAGACCTAGAGACCCAAGGAACTAAAGAAATGCAGATGATTTTCCTTTGCCAAGGCCTAGGGAACACATGAGGACCTTGAAGCCTACACAACTAGTGAAGTCCATGAAGAATTGCTTCGATGGCATAGGAGACCCATACGATCATGTAGTAGAAATTAGGCAAGTGTTGAACAAGTTGAAGACTTGTTCACTCAATATAATGCCTTTGGCCTAACTCTCAAGAACACAACCCTTACATGGTTTCAACTGCTTCACCAGGGTCAGTTCAGGAACATAGAACAACTCCTAGAAGCATTCATTACAGAAATTTCTAAGAGTGGCATACGGCACAATACTTCCTCACTGATACATAGCTTCAAGCAGACACCTCAAGAGACAGTAGACTTGCAGGAAGAAGATTTAGGCAATACCTGGAGAGATGCCCCATTCCTGAGTTACCCACACTAGCCAAACAAGTGGCTTTATTGTTGGACAGATTGCTAAGTACCAAATTGAGATCATATGTGTACTTGAAGGACCCTAGGACCATAGAAGAGTGTGTATGCATGTGCATAGACATTGAGGATAACCTAGGGGAGGAATTAAAGATTTCAAAAATCTACAAAAGATTCATATAGTTCTACTAGCCTCACTTCCACGCAATCCATATCTATTGAGGAACTTGCTAAGAAAGTAGCTCAGAAGCTAGGAGTCTCAAGCAAACAAATACCAAGGTTTGCCCCAATGAAAAGATGCTATACTTGTGGAGGTGAGCATATGGCGAATGTATGTCCCATTATCGCTCAACCCCAAGCAAACCCTAGCAGCCAATACTGCACCATAGAGCGAAGATACACTAACGACACTGCATAAGACTGTCTCTATAACAAACAAGCTATCAGACAAAATTATCCTTAGCCATATCCACAATAAGGAAGATACCAGAACTAGTACCCACCACAACAATATGGCAGACCACAACAACCCTACCAAACCCAACAAAGACCTCAACCTGTGTTAGCTCAACAACCTCCAACTCCAACCAATGTGATTCCAGTGAAGTACACAACTATAGAAGAAAATTTGAATAGAGCCATAGTGTCAGTAACAGCATTGCTTTCAGAAAGTGACCCCAGTGATCATAGTTTCAACTCTACTCATATTGATAGCCATCAGGCTTACTACATGTAGTCACCTGAGCATAATGAGTCATATTATTATGAAGACCCAAGCGAACCTAGTTGGGAGCCAGAGTATGCAAATGTCATGTATGCAAATCCCAACTCTAGACCTCAACTTGGGCAAGTAAGGTCCCCATTTCCTAGAGGACCATGCTACCGATATCAGGGAGATCACCTCATTCGTGATTGCCCTATGTCTGCACCTACACAACCCAAATCTGTGACAATTCAGGGTTTTTGTCCTGATTGTGGGAAAGAGCATCTCTTGCGAGATCGTCCTAAGAACCCCAACAATATGCCAAAAATCACTCCTATCAACGTTATTGGGTTAGTAGCATACTCTACAGGAAGTGTAACTTCCACTGCACCAGTGCAAGTGGTCACTAGAGCTCAAGCTTTGCAGCAAAACCAAGGTTTAGGCCAAGAAAAGAGTTTTGAGGTTAGTGAAACTGAGAGCATAACCAAGAAGAGGACCAGATCTTGGAAGGATAGTCGAGGTAGGATCGGTCTTAGTAGATTCCACTCCCGAGGACCTAGACATGATGCTTACAGCATATCAGGCCAGAATCCAAGAAGGGCCAAACATAACGGAACATGATGTTAGGCCGCCGGAATTGGATTGTATTTTTCATATATCACACGCACCGAAAAGGCGTAGCAAATAGATGTAACTTTTACCCATTAATGAAAAGGCATTACGGTGATTCTTCAGCATGGGAGAGATAGGTTTGTCAGATTGTCTGTTTGGGCGACCGTGCTGAGAAGATCATGTGCAAATTTGCAAAATTCCTGAGTACTGTATTTTGTTCGTTGAATTTCAGTCTTAAGTATTGAGAGTGAGCATATGAATCGAGGTGATTCTATGGATAGTTTTCTGACAAAGATCAAAGATTTGAAGGAATAGTTGGTTCTGCTGATGAAATTATACCAGATAGATCACTTGTGCAAACTGTTCTGAATGGTCTTCCTGATTCATATTAGATTTTTGCTTCTACTCTTTATTTGATGATGAAAGGCAATCCAAATGTCTTGACATTTGAGGAGCTAGTCTTTGTTATATTGTAGGAAGATCAGTCTAGGCACAACATGTCCATTATGCATGTTGCAGATCCAGATTTCCTGGCTAGTTAGAAGGGCAAAGGTAAATGGAGCTCATCTACTAGTAAGTAGAAATCTGCAAATGCTACACATTTGAAGAAGGAAGACAAAGATGAGAAGAAATCAAAAAAGAAAAAATTATTTTGTAAGTACTGTAAAGGAAACAATCATATCATAAAGAGCTGTCCAAAATTGGCTGCTAAAGAGGAAAAGAAAAAAGAGGTTGGAATGGTTGTTGCAGAGGCCTTTACACAAAAAACAAAGTATGCTAATCTAGTGCAGAATGAAGAATGGGTGTTTACTACTATTTGCAGTTTTGACCCATTTTCTCCTGAACGGTGTATGTCTATAGTAGACTCAGATGTTTGGTACTTTGATACTGGGGCAACTAAACATATTACCTTGTAACACAATTTCTTCACTTCACTCGAGCCTGCCCCTACAAGGAATATTGTCAGATGCACCAAGAACTCCTCTTATCTTGTCATGGGAGTTGGTAACATCATTCTGACTACTGCTAATGGTAGCTCTTTTACTTTGTTGGATGTTTTATTTGTGCCAGGGGCCAAGAAGAATATGTTATTAGTTTTAGCTTTAGACAAGATTGGCTTGGTTGTGAAATTTATTGATGAAAGATGTATATTTTATGATATGTCAGATGGCGATGTGATTATTGCTTCTGGCATTTTATGACATGGGTTGTATAAGGTTATAGACAATGAAGAATCTATCAATGATTTGGCATGTTCAGTACATGATTCTCATGCTATTTCAGATGCAAAGCTTTGGCATGCACTCTTTGGCCATCTGAATTTTGCTAGTTTGCTATGCCTAGAGAAATCTGAAATGATGACCTCTTTGCCCAAACTTGAGGCACCCGACAAACATGTATGTGAAGGCTGTATTTCAGGCAAAACGTAGTGTTCATCATTCCCAAAAGATGGTTTAGTTTGAGCTACTCAGAAATTGTTGCTTATTCATAGTGATGTTTGTGGTCCTATGTAGACACCCTCTTTTGGGAACTATCTTTACTTCGTGAATTTCATTGATGATTTTTCCAGGCATGCATGGGTATATCCACTCAAAGCAAAGTTTGAAGTGTCTATGTGCTTCAAAAAGTTTTTGGTTTTGGCTGAAAATCTGTGATCATGTAAAATGGGCACCTTTTGTTCTGATCAAGGGGGGAATATATGTCTTTTGAATTCAATGCATTTCTAGCTGAATGTGGGATAAAACATTAGTGTACAATGCCATATACACCTCAATAGAATGGATTTGCTAAATTAAATAATAGGTCACTCATGGAGATGGTGAGGTGTATGGTCAAGATTCAGGCTTTACCACATAGTTTCTGGCTTGAGGTTGTTATGTGTGCAATACATGTACTTAATAGGTGTCCCACTAAAGCATTGTAGTCTATCACTCCATATGAGGCTTTGCATGGTCGCAAGCAATCTGTTGCTCATCTGCATGTTTTTGGTTGTTTGGCATACACATTAGAGCCTGAACAACAACACAAAAAATTGGATGATAAAGTAGTGAAATGTATTTTTGTTGGGTATAGTTCTGAAAGTAAAGGTTATCATCTGTATCATCCATAGACTAAACACATTTTGGTTAGCTATGATGTTGTTTTTATAGAAGATGCTATTTAGCCATTACTTTCATGTACTAAGGAGACATTTGTTAGCTCCAAAGGCATGTATGATACTTTTTTGCCTCTCTTTACAGGTGGACAATCTTGTGCTGGTCCAAATGAGGGAACTTATCAGCCTTTACATGTTTCATGTGATGATGAAGATCATTCTATTTCTTATGTAGATTTACATGATGCACTTGTTGATGAGAGAGCTGATATTAAGGAAGCAAAAACTATGCCAAAATGGATAGTGCAGACTTTGCATGATAACAAATTAGATGCACCTCTATCATACTATACACATTTAGGCTCTCATAGTGCCTCTTTTGCATCAAATTTCTATGCTATGGCTGCCTCTAGTCTTTGTGATGAGAGTGAGCTTGTTTTGTTTGATGAAGCACAAAATTATGAACATTGGATGGCTACAATTCAATCTGAATTTGATGCTATCATGAAAAATGGTACCTAGTCTTTATGTGACTTTCCTCCTAGCAAGAAGGCCATTGGCACTAAGTGAGTATACAAGCTGAAGCATAAACATGATGGAACAATTGACATGTATAAGGCTAGGCTTGGTGCAAAGGGTTATGCATAGGAAAGAGGCATTGATTTTGATGAGAGATTTGCACCTACATGCCAAATGACTACTGTTTGTAGCATTTGTGCACTTGCAGCTGATCATGGTTGGAATGTACATCAGTTGGACATTAAAACTGCATTTCTAAATGGTGACTTGCATGAAGAAGTGTATGTTTTTCAACCCCATGGCTTTGTGCAGAAAGGGCATGAAAACCAGGTGTGCAGGTTAAAGAAGGCATTATATGGTTTAAAGCAAGCAGCACCTGATTGATATGAAAAGATACATGCCTATCTGCTTGCACATGGTTTTGAGAACAATCCAATTGAGAGCATCTTATATGTTAAGCGTGCAAATGATGTGCTTTGGATCATTGTTGTGTATGTTGATGACATGCTGGTTAGTGGTCCTCATGAGAAGCATATTACCAATTTCAAGGTTGATTTGCATGCCCATTCGAGAAGTTTGATTTGGGGCATTTGCATCATTATTTGGGCATTCATTTTATTCAAGTTGATGGTGGAATGGCTTTGTCTCAAACGAAATATATTGACACATTATTGTAGCGTTTTGACCTTGAAGATTGTAAACCTATTGCCACTCCTATGGAGATAGGTTTACGATTGAGTCTTCATGATGCTGGAGATGCATTTGATGTTTTTCTCTATCGGTAGGCTGTTGGATGCTTGATTTACTTATTCATTACTCCGCCAGATATTTAGTTTGTTATCTCATAGATGAGCAGGTTTATGCATTGCCTAGGTTTCAAGCATTGGCAAGCGGTTAAGCGCATCTTTCACTACTTGAGTGGTATCCGACTACTTGGATTGTTTTATCCCAAGGGGGGATCACTACCACCAGATTTACATGCTTTTTTTGGATGCTTGATTTACTTATGCATTACTCCGCCATATATTCAGTTTGTTATCTCACAGATGAGCAGGTTTATGCATTGCCTAGGTTTCAAGCATTGGCAAGCGGTTAAGCACATCTTTCACTACTTGAGTGGTATCCGACTACTTGGATTGTTTTATCCCAAGGGGGGATCACTACCACCAAATTTACATGCTTTTTTTGACTCTAACTGGGATGGTTGCTATGACACTCGTGTGTCCACTATTGGCTTTTGCTTCATGCTTGGTAGCTCATGTATATCTTGGTTGAGCAAGAAGCAGCCTACTGTGGCCACTTCCAGTTGTGAGGCTGAGAATAGGGTAGCTTTCACAACGACTGTTGAGTGTGTGTGGCTCAGACACCTTATGGCTAGTTTAGGTGTTGGTCAGTCTTTTACCACCACCATCTTCATTGAGAGTCAGAGCGCATTGGCGGTTGCAAGGAACCTTGTGTTCCATGCTTGCACTAAGCACATTGAGGTGCATTATCATTATGTCAGGGAGAGGTTCTGTGCTGGAGAGATCGCCTTGGCATATGTGCCCACACAGGAGAACATTGCATGCCTTTTCATGAAGGCTCTGCCTAGGGAGAAGTTTGAAGCTTTCCGCAAAGCTTTGGGCTTACTTCCTTTTGTGGATTGATTCCACATAGCTTGGCACTTACTTATACATGAGTGCTAGCTCCTTGCTCACCGCATCACTCCTAAGAGGGATTTATTGATATATTTAGGTAGTGATGTGTGTGAACACACTAGGACCACCGAGGCACTTTTTTCCCTCTTTAGGAGGTTCCCTCCCCCCTTGTATACATGCCTATTGCCCTAATGGGTTACTTATCTTTGTACATTCTAGTGGTAATACATTCAGTATTGTGTGTTGGGCTCCAAGCTTCTTCTTCTTCCTTGTGTTGTTTGCATGCTTCTGTAGACCTTGAACTCCAACATCTATATAGTTGCCATTCTCAACTTTATTGTAGCAGAAAGAGTGGGAAGGTGTTTTCATTGCCTCTTAAGCAAATAGAAAATCTCATCAACACATCTAGATAAATTGGTATTCATATCTGATTGATATATTAGAATCTCAAAATCATGTAATATTCATCGTTGATTTGAGACACTTATGCATATCATTGAAACTTGACATTTATGGGGAACTGTGTTTCACTTTGGTGTCACTTGACCTTAAGTCTCTTGATAAAGGATTACTTAAAATATTTTTACTTGCCTTTGATGACTTCACATTTTTATTTGATCTTACTAAGCCCAAGGATTTACTTGATCTCAAGTGCATGTATCAAATGAGTGCATGGCATAGATGGTTTTAAACCTTCTTTTCGTATTTCATTTGTTTATTTGGTTTTTACATAATTTTCTTTTGTCTTCATGTTTCTTTTCCTTCGTTTTAAAGGATTTCTGGATAATGAATTGTTATTCTAGTTATTATTGTTTGATCAATTTGACTCCTATTTGAAAAAAAAATGAAGAGAAGGAGAATACCAACTATGGGTCCACTTTTGGCGTGATTTCTCTTTAATCCTCACAACAACTCTCCCAAGTCAGTTATGGGAACATAATGAGGTAAGACACATGTCTAGTCACTCCTTTACTTTGCATATTAACTTTGATGATTATTAAGAAAAAAATCCCATTATTGAACGGGTAGATTCTCCTTCCAACATATACACCATCACAATTGTCAAAAAACTATGAAAATAAATGATGTCAAACAATTTTGAGACGATTTTCTTGCCTATGATTGCTCAAAGCAATCACCATCTTCAGTGGGTTAGGAAATCACAATTGCTCATGCCATGATTTCCCTATTTGTGATGTCTTGCCTTGCAATTTCTCTTTTATGATGCATAATAGATGATTTTGTTGAAATTTATGGAACTTGTGCAAGTTCCAATTGTTAGGCTTGAAACATGCTCACCTCTCATTATTTATCTCTTCATCATTTATGTATTTCATGTAAGCTCAAAAGGAAGCTATGCCTTGAAAATATAAAGACTACATTCATAACTTGAAGAGGGGTGCTCAAGTAAAGGCACAAATTTATTTATGGATTGAATAAAAGCCAAAGTATGATTGGTGAGTTGAATTACACAAAAAATGTGCAACCTTATCCATGTGGATTGATTTGAAGCACCATAATTCACCCAAGGCAATGGAAGGACAAAGGAAAAGAAGTTGAAGGTCAAGAGGTGAGAGAAGATGCAAGGGTAGGTGAAGAGACACAAACTCCCATGTACATATCTCTATATATAGAAGGATTTTGGACATGAAACTTTTTGGATATGACAAGGAGATGGTGCATATTCTGGTTATTCTCTCACCAATGGATATTAGAAGTGCCCTCAATAGTGTGCTATAATGGACATAGGTCTTCTAGCCACATACCTTTTTTACACAATCACCTTGTGAAGGTCACTTCTCTCTATGTATGTATCCACTTAATGCATATGATATGTTGCGGGAAAGCTTATCTCTCCTATGCTTTTGGGTGTAAATATTGCTACTACATTTGTATTTAGTGTTTATTGGGATAATTTCTTGTGAGCCTCAGTTTTCTGCTTCACCTCAGTTGATCAGTAGTCTCTTTTTATATAGTTTCTTGCCTGGTGATATGAACTCCAAAGAGAGGGATCTTTAACTTCTTTGAAATATAAGTGTTTCTACTATGTTTGGAAAAGATTGTAGATCCATTGGATCTCGAAGTGCTCAATGATCAGGTTTTAGTAAGCATGTGCCTAATAGGGTAGTTTGTAGAAGAGGTTCTCTAGCTTTCATTGTGCATATTGGAGTCATATTTCTCCACATTTGGGATCAGAGCTTTGGTATAGACCATTGGTATTAGAGCACATGGTTGCATAAGGAAGAGAACTTGAGGAAGATGTAGAGAAGACAAAGGAAAGCTTGGAGCTATGATCCTATGGAGTGTGCAACATTCATGCTATTGGAAAGCTATGGAGTTGACACTTTTTTATGTAAGACAACTTTGTTGTTTGATGCTATTTGAAGTCGTACACTCTCTTGTCCTACTCTCTACTACATATTCTTGATGATTGAATCATGAGATAAGTGATACTAACCACTTGTTTCAAGGGTTATGAGCAGCCTATAGAAGGAGAAAAGATTGAAAGTAAAGAATCTTGGATGCACAACTACTAGTTGCATATGAATATTGTATGAATGCTTTAGATATTGTGTTCAACTGAATGAAGTGCAATTCTCTATTATGTAAAAAGATGAATATTGAATCTTATATGTAAGATTGAGGATAACATTATATGCTTGTCACATGGTGCTAGAAATATATGCAATGAAGATGCTTATGTATGCATGTGAAGTCTATGCTCAAGATGAATGATAGTTTTGGACAATGCTTAGGCTGAATATAAGTTGAATTAAAAGTTTTTGATTGATGTCTAACATGAAAGAATGTATGCAAATCTTGTCAAGGTGATTAAATATACATGTTCCATGATGTGTGGATGAGTAATAGGCTATTTTGTAAAGCTTACACAAGCTGAATATTCTCAGCTTTATGTAGCCATATGAATTGACATAAAGAGAGATGAATATATGCTCAAATGATTGATGATTATGCTTATGTGGATTTGTTAGCATGATATTGAAGCTTTAAAGGTTGGTCATGTTCAACCATCTATGAGTAGAAAGAACATATCTTTAGATTCCATGAAGATTGGTAAGACACAAGGTTGTTATGTATGAAGTTTGTGGATGTATCTTGTTGTGGATAAAACCCATTGAGGTAAAGTTGCAAAAGCAAATATATATGCTCATGTTATGATAAATAAAAGTGGTTAATTCTTGAGTTGAGCTATAGGAAGTCAACTCAATTATTTGTACGAGTCAAAGCAAGGTGAACAAAGCTTGGATGAAGCAAGGAAACAAATCGTGGAGCCAATATGAAGGAAGGAGCCTAAGCTAAAAAGTTGTCAAACACTTGAAGTTTTGAAGACTTGAAGATTGGATCCAAAGCTGAAGGTGGTGAAAGTAAGGATTTCCATGAGAAGACTCTTGAAGATTTGGAGTTGAAGACATAGAAAACAAGGTTGAAGATTGCAAGAAGACAAGCAAGCTACCATTAAATTCAAAGTGGGCTACCATCAAGTTGAAGTTCATTTCGAGAAGATGAAGACATCAAAGAAGGTTGAAGCCTAGGACTGAGCTTCCCAACAAAGGGGGAGTAGAAGACTCCAAATAAGGGCATCCATAAAGTGTCAAAGTCTCAATAAGGCCTCTAAGACATTCCCCAAGGTTGCAAGGAGCAACAAGCAAGTGGCAAGCTAGAAGGAAGAGTCACTCACGAGAAGTGTGACAAATTGGTTGAAGATGAAAAAGGTAAAGAAGTCCATTTTCAAAGCTAAGGGCTGAAGTAAAGGGTAGAAAAAAATCCACATTGTGTTTGGTGGTAAGTTCCAAACAAAGACCAAGTGAAGGTCTAAGTAAGGTTGAGGCTACTAAGACCACTGAAGAGCGTGGAAAGCCTATGTATAGACAAGCAAGACCATCCCAAGAAGAGTGAAAAGCCTATTTGAAGGAAACTAAGACCATCCCAAGAGGAATGGCAAGCCTATGTAAAGGCAAGTAAGACCACAAGAGGAATGGCAAGCCTATGTAATGGCAAGTAAGACCATCCCAAGAGGAATGTCAAGCCTTGTTAGGTGAAAGAAGCACCAAAGACCAAGTCAAGGTCTAGTGAAAGGTTGAGGCTCTTAAGAACACCAAACAAAAAGGTAAGCATATCTAAAGGCAAGTAAGACCATCCCAAGAGAAATGGAAAGCCTTCTTAGGTGCAAGAAGCACCATTGTTGATATTGAGGGTGGTGTGAAGACCACAATGTTAATGTGGTAAGCTCTGGAGAGCATTTGAGCAATTGACATTAAATTCTTATAAGAAAAAAGACAACATGCAAAAGAGGAAATGAGGAGCTCATAGAAAAGTCTCCCATTGTGAACCTGAAGGGAGCATGTAGAGAGCATGTGAATGAGATCTCAATTATTGAGGATTTTTTGTCTTAATTTATAGGTGATGAAAAAAGATTAGAAGACATGGAATCTATGAATGCTTCACATGAAGAGGAACTCATGCAGCTCATGTATGATCAGCCCATTGATGATTTTGCAGGTATACAATTAGCCATGAAGAATGAAGCAAACATTATGAAACAAGGGGGAGTTAACTAGCAAGGATTGGAAGATCCAAGAAGAGTCCAAAGAAGAGAAAGTGTAGCCAAGATAATTTTCAGATTTGGAAGAGAAGTCACTCTCAAAGAAAGAGTAAGAGCATCCATCAAAGGCAATTTCAAAGGACTAGGAGTGGCCATCACTATGGAAAGAGTGCTTAGAAGGCAAGAAGCAGCCATGGTGCACAAAAGAAGACATGAAGACAAGTTGGAAGAAAGCATGACAACCATCACCATGTCAGAAGGAGAGCAAATTGAAACTATAGACAAGTCAATGATGATCCAAAGACAAAGGAGGATCAAAGATAAGCATGCAAGCTTAGAAGAATTGAAGTCATGAAGGTATAAAAAGAGAGAGAATTGCAAAGAAACGACAACAAGGAAGAGAGTGAAGTAACAAAGGCATATGAAGCCAAGGTGATCTCATTTCATTGTGTACGTTTGTATGAAGCATGGTTTATAATAGGGATTCAAGACGAGCTCTTGTGAAGAGCTAAAGAAGCAAAGATGAAGCTGGATAGAAGCCAAAGAAGCTTGAAAGCAAAGAATGAACTTGACCAACCTATCAAAGAATTATATAATAGGGCAACAAAAGCAAAAGATGAATAGGACAAGATTTGTAGAGCAGCATGAAATCCCAATTGTAGCTTGAGGGGGAGTGTTGAAACCTATGGAACTTGTGCAAGATCTAATTGTGAGGCTTAAAACATACTCACCTCTCATTATTTACCTCTTCATCATTTATGTATTTCATGTGAGCTCAAAAGGAAGCTATGCCTTGAAAATATAAAGACTACACTCATAATCTTGAAGGAGAGTGTTGAAATAAAGGGGAAAACTCATTTATGGGTTGAGTAAAATCCAAAATATGATTGGAGAGCTGAATTACACACAAAAATTGAAACCTTATCCATATGGAGTGATTTGGAGCACCAAAGTCACCCAAGGCAATGGAAGGACAAAGGACAAGAAGTCAAAGGTCAAGAGGTGAGAGAAGATGAAAGGGTAGATGAAGAGACACAAAATCCCATTCACATATCTCTATTTATAGAAGGATTTTAGATGTGAAACTTTGTGGAGATGACAAAGATTTTGTGTAGAAGAATATGCTAGTCATTCTCTCACCAATGAATATCATAAGTTCCCTCAATAGTGTGCTACCAAGCACATAGGTATTCCAACCACATACCTTTCTGTACATAGTGACTTTATGAAGGTCATTAATCTCTACATATGTATCTATTTAATGCATATAATATCTTGTTGGCACTATTATCTCTCATAATCTCTCTGTTATAAATATATCTACTATATTCATCTCCAGTAGTTACTGGGACCATTTCCTATGAACCTAAATTTTTTGCTTAACTAGACTTGATAGGTAGTCTATATCTATATAGTTGGTTGCCTATCAATATGGACTTCAGATGGAGTGATCTTTAGATTATTTGAAAGCTAAAAAATTCTACTATGTGTGGAAAAAGTTGTAGAGCCATTGGATCTCTGATTGGTTACGAAAGCAAGTTTTAGTAAGCATGTGTCTAATAGGGTAGTTTCTAGAAGAGGTTCTCTAGCTTTTGTTGTGCATATTGGGGTGAAATTTCTCCACAAATCCCCCCCCCCCCATGATTTGCCAATGCTGATTGCTAAACAATCATGATGTCTTATTTGTGATGCTTGATGTCATGATTCAATGATGTCTCAAAAATAATGATTTCTTTTCTAGAGTTGTAATGCCTTTGTTTCCAATGTGGCTCAATGGCAATGTCAAGTCACACATGGGGTGATTCATGATATAGTTTCATGAGATCTCCAAGAAATCATGAATGTAGGAGGAAAGGAGGCATCCCTTGACCTGGTTCTATACACTTGGTTGGAATGAGAATTACTCCTCACAGAGAATGAGTCATATGTACACATTCAATGTGCAAATTTATTCCCAAATAAAGAAATGCAAAGCTTACACAAACTGTACACCATCTATAATCAATGAACTTTACACAAACTATACAACATCTAGATTGATTGTAAATAGATAATTCCATACAAATGAAAATGCAATATCATAGAATAAAAAGCATCTGATGGATGAATGTCAAAAGATTAGACTTTCATTATGAAATCGAGAAGTATTCAGAATCTTCAACGTTCATTTACATTGTAGACTTGAGTGAAATCTCTACACATTTTAATATCATTGCACTTGTCAAAACATTGTGCATCTCTTTGCTCCCTTCACATGTGAGGGTACCTACAACCATGATTCATTGATCTCTTCAAACCTCCCTCCACACATATTCCAAAACTACATAAGATTTTTCATAGGCAATTATGTGAACTAAAGTCAGGTATGAATCCGATGTCCTATGAATATCCACTATATTCTCTAAAGCCCAAAACCATTCAAGTGATACAAAATATAGTAATTGAGTCCAAAAAATAAGTATATGAAAATATCTACTTAAACCCTAATATGATTTCATATCTACCACCTTGCCTACTACGTTAAAAACTACCATAGATTGATAGGGATCCAAACATTTTTTTGAAGAAATATGGCTAGATCAGGGATCCACAATCCTTGATCCTTACTTTCTTGATTGTTTGGGTTGACCAAAATGTCTGATATCCTCTCTTGATGTTGAATGCCTTCATGCACATATCTCTTTCTTGTAAGTATATAACTGCTACTATCATTTTCAATACTACACCATCTGAATTGGCGTTTCTTGAAGATCACACTAAATTATGTCAGTGTTTGATAGGATCTTATCTACATCTTCATGGTGTGTATCTTCTTTAATTATATCTTGCAACGCAACTACTTTATAGTTTGTCATAGTAACCAAGTCTATGGCTATAATAATGAATAGATAAACTATACTAGCTTTCCACACTTTATTACTTCCAGAAATACCTACATCATCATTACTTCTGATTCTCAATCATGCTTTGTGGGGTTGTATAAAAGCTATCAATTCTTGTTACTTTTCTTTTGAATCCAAGACTTCATTTTTGAATCAAGATTCCAAGAACAACTTATATGCTTTTTCAAATCTACATTCAATCTAGTTTTGGTCTTTGGCCAGAACATTTGGTTTACATTTTCAACTATTATAGATTAGAAATATGACATTTTGAAATATGGAACCCATATAATAGATAAGCATATGAAAACAAGGTTGAAACCAAGAAAGTGGGGCTGAAAATTGGGAATGGATTAGAACAATGTACATATATTGATAATGATGTTATGAAAAAAGAAGAAAAAAATTACTCCCAATTTTGAGAGTGAACAAGGATGAATTTTCCTATATGTATATAGACCTAAAAGGAGTAGGCGCATGCATTTATTCACAAAGGATACCTATATTGGAAGATGCTAACCTTGCAAATCAAAGAACTTATGTGAGCAATGATAATTAGACTACCAAGATTAAAGAGGAGATTCTAAAAACACATCTAGAAGCAAGTTTAATATATGAATTTGAGAACACAGTAGGTTTCACCAATACTACTAGTGTGCAGTAAGAATGAAAAGTTGTATGTGACTAAACTCAGAGAAAATCAATGCCACAACAATAAGGGATAGTTATGCACTTCTTGTTACTAACCATTTATTAGAAAACGTTTCTAGCAAGCAAGTGTAAAACTTTCTCAATGCATTCTTATGATCTAAAAGTAGTCATTACATCAAAAGACCAACATAAAGTGGCTTTTTCCACTAATTAGGGGAATCGACACATTTCAAGTGATGTACTTTGGCTTAAAAAATTCTCTTTGAGGTTAAGTGTGTGTATATGAGGATGAAAGAAATTGGGGAATGGGTGATTTGATCATTGGGAATATTATAAAAACCATTTGGAGATGAATGTGTCATGTCTTTAAAGATTTCACGCATAAAGGCATGGAAGTTTATATGAATGACTTATGATCTTGTTTTGGGCAAGGCGTCCACCACATACCTAGTTTGTAGAATATATTCAATCAATGCAAGATATATAGGGTGTGCTTAAACTTAAAAAATTATGTTTTAATGGTGTCGAAAGGAAAAATCATTGAGAACAACAATAAATTAGTTTTTGATTTGCTTCAACACAAGAATCCTAATGGGCCATTGTGGCTATTCTCATTGATTCATACTGATGTATGTAGTGAAAGCCAGACTTTTAAATGCACTACTAACACACCGATGTATGGATCAATGTGAACAAGCATTTCTAGAGCTTAGGAAGATGTTGAGCACTTCTTGCATATTGTAAGTGCTAATGCATCAAACTATGCAATAGGATGTCTAATAACTCAACTCACAAAAGACAATAGGTTGGAATTTTTCATCGCATATGCATACAACAAGCTAAATGTGATAGAAGGAAACTACATCAAAATGGAAAGAATGTTCTATGGATGGTCTAAACTATCAAGAAATTCAGACATTATCTTTGGATGAGTAAATTCAAACCTTTGGATTACCAAGCACTTCTCCATTAGACCATGAAATTATATGAGATAGGGAGGTTAGTCAGATTGTTCCTAATACTTACAAAATTTGATTTCCAAGTGGTGAAAATGGGAAATAGAAACATATGTGCTAACCATATATCTAGACTCATCAATGGAAAACCACCATTAGAAGTAGTTGATGACCTACCACATGCACACTTGTTCAGTTTAGAAGTCGTGTCAAAATGGAATCAAAAGATAGTTTCTACATTGACATATGGGCCATAGCACGATGTAATTAATAGATTGCCTAAAATGATTTATGAAACTACAAGGTTTCTTATAGGTATTGGTAATTTTTAAACTACTACCATAGAGCAAGATTCTTCTATTGTGTTAATGACCACGATAAATTAGAGCTAATTGAAAAAGCTCATATAGACCTTTTAGGATGACATCATTCGCAAGTACACACCATGTAAGATATAAGAAGGGATGGAGATTACAATCCCACAATGGAGAAGTATGTACATAAGTATGTCCACGACTATCAAGAGTACAAATAATTATAGCCAAAAAATTAACTTTTACCAAATAACATAATGCTAGAGTGAGTACTTAACTATCTTCAATGTCAAACATTTTTTTGCTAACGTTATTGCAACATGACAAAGATCTTTAGAACAAGAGAGTAGAGAGATTGATTAGGAAGAAGATATGTTGAGTACAATCATCATGTTTTTTTTTGTAATGGAAGTTTGATCTTGGGATCTACTCTTTCGAATAGCTTCAATTAATGGAAAGTAGAATGTGAAGGGCATAGTACTCATAGGACCTCAACGAATCCCACCCATGCAAGGGTAGAATGCCAAACACCTAATAGGAACGAATAGAGATTGAGGGCATGCTAGGGGTAGGAATGGGATAGAAATGGCCCTAAGGCTAGATGCGGAGATTGTCTTTAGCTGAAAAAATGTACCACAATAATAACAAAAAATGTTATAGTATGTTAGCAGTTCGAAAGGTCTCAATCAACGAGGAAGCCTTAAACAAGAAGGATAAAAGGATCAGCAGGGCCAAGCATTGGGTTTGGCAAACAAGGTGGTAAATGTCGATCAGGTAATGAATAGACCTAGCCTTATTTTTTTCAAATCATTCATCTAACCAACGCCAATTTTTATCATTACATCTCACATCTCCATCCAAGGTGTCCATATGACACTAAAAGTGCTAGTTTTCCATGATGAAGACCTTATTGAGTCTCTCATCCTTGGTCAAAACTGAATCTATGATCATGCAATCAGCTTAAACCAAAGGGGCGGACTTCTTTAGGTTTGGGTAAATGAATATCAAGCCATGATTGAACTAGCAAGTGGCACAATCAATGATCTAGGCATGACATAAAATCCTAGTTCTTCTAGGGTTAATCATGAAGAAAAAGATGTTGTTCTCGTCCAAAACTATATGATGCAGAAGGATTCGACTATTGAAGCACAAGCAAGGAAGATAATGAAACTTCCTTCTTTTCCAAAGACACCATCGGTCTCACTAGTTCAATCAAGGAAGCATAATAAGCAGCTTACAAGGATTATGGAATCCCAAAGATAGATGCCATCTCAAGCCAAAGCGGTGTGAAGCAAATCTAGGTACGAAGGGTGAGCACCCACTTCCTCCCTTACTAGAAAAATCAATGTCTAAGGAGCAGTCGATGAAGTTAATGCAACCTCAAGCAATACATTAAAGATTCCTTCCACATTGTGTGCACTTCATTTGGGTACCAAAGCAGTCAATGAAGGTTGAACACGACCCTAGGTAGATCTTGGTGGCTAAAAATTGCTTACGAGCCCAATTAGCCACACATGAACTCTTAGGAATCAAACAATTCTCATCAATCCCAAACCCTCATAAACTCACAATGCAAGTTGTTGAACACAAACCCTCATGTAAAGTCCAAACTAGAATTACTTGGCAATGGGTGCCTAAAAAGTCCCATGACCAAGGGGAGTTATCCCTGAAACCCTTATATGTATTCATGCGCAAAACTTGTAATCCCATAAAGGAATTATGAAAGTCGATTCATGTAACAAACCACCTGACCCCACCATGTAACACCCTTTTATAATGTTAGATGCATTCAGAGCCCATTGCATTCCCCAAGTATGCATCTAGGTTATCCACTCACCATATGAACTTTCATCCACACTAACCTCAAACATAACACTCACTAACTCAATAACATTCAAGGATGTCACGAAGTTATTGTGAAGGGAACAAGGTCTCATCAAGTTTTGGATACAATACTAATGTGATTCTTCTTTTTCTATCAGATCCATAGAACATCCACTACTATCATCACCATGGTTGAAGCAGCAGGCACTGTTCCTAGCCAGACGCTAGTCACCGAAATGATACATATTGGTACCTTGCCTATCATTGAAAGGCATAAGGAGAGACCAGAGGCACTAGTACATCTACAAACAATACCCATTGAGGATCCACCTATGGGCCACTCAATGAAATTCAATCCTCATTCTCATTGGTTCAACAAGCTAGTTAGACCCCTTCGAGACATAGCTTATATTTGGGAAGGAGAATGTTAGTTTAACAATGTATGGGGAAAGTATTAGTTCTTTACAAGAGAATTCAAGAAGACGCAAAATACTGAAGAACCTCCAACCAATATGGTGCAAGGTAGTCTTATTAAATTACTTAAGTGCACATATACCTAAACTGGATTTCATGCAATGCTACTAGTTTATCAACACTCTACACCCTAACAAGGACAAGAGAATAGTGAGTACCTTTATCATTCCATCTTTGAAACATGGGAATGAATTGAAGAAGTTCAAGCTCACCTTACGCTTAGTTTGGGAAGCTCTTGACATGCAAGGCATGCATAATCCTACCAAAAAAGAGATATTAGTACTAGATAGCATGAAGAACAAGAATCTTACTAAGCTAAAGGATATGGTAGCTATGACCCAAACATAGCAGTTCATCTCATAATATGTATGAAACACTTCCCTTTTCTAGGATAATATTGATGTACTCAATCGGAGTGTGGTTTAGTTTATACCTAGCAGAGACCTATAACATGACCATCAATCTCTCGATCTGGATCATTGATCAAATCCATGAAGCCAATCAGAGATGTCCCCCAAGAATATTTTGAATGTATGTTGCAACCTTACTCCCATAATCTATAGTTGTCTTGTCTATGATATTCCTATTTAGAGAGCTTTTCCTTGGAACAAATTCCAACAATTCAAAAGCAAAAAAGCATGAGCCCCCTCCCCCCCCCCCATCAAAGAGAATGAGAGGATGGATTCCCTCTGACCAACCAAGAGGAGCTACTTTGATGCCAGATATTTCACCATTAGGGAAACATTTACTATGCCCATTCACACAGCTTATTGAGGAGAAGCAAAGATGACACTCAACATATGGTCTCGCTAGTGCCCATAGATTTAGAGTTTCTTGGAATGATTGGTCTTGAGGAACTAGGCAACGTAGACTTTGAATAGCTCCTTAGAGACATAGTTATAGATTCCAAAGAAGACAAAGAAGTAGTTGGTGAACAACAATACCAACGAGAAGGAGAGCGACATGAAGAACATCAATAGGAACAAGAGCAAGAAGACAAAAAAGAGCCAAAAGTTGAAGAAGAGGAAGGTGCCCCTACTTATACTGCACAACTTCTAAGGCTAAATGACATGATAACCAGTGTACAAGAAAGAGTTTGACTCTTGTTTGACATTAGCTAGTTATTGATCAATCGAATCTTGGGAGAAGAAGGTGTTGATCCATAGTTCATCAAATCCCTCCACCTACTAGTAGAGACATGTTGAATCATTGAAGCCATCCATAATATGATGCAGAGAACTCGACCTCAATATGAACAAAGGCGAATCAACACCAGGCTAAAGCTGGTTGAAAGAACATTCAAATACTTGTCTCACAAATTGAGGCCACCATTACTCAAGAAGCAACATTGATAGTGATTATTGATCTTACAACAAAAATTTTTGTCCAAACCTTTCCCATTTCACCTCCACACTTTCCATCCCCATCCAGAACCCAATACGCGCAATGCACAACAACGATTGTCGAAACCACCCAAGTAGAGGAGCCAATTTTTTGTACACCACCCTATTCACCACCGCATCCCAAAGTAACCATAGGAACCACTGAAGTAATAACCTCTACACCTTCCTTTAATTTTTGTGCCCCTATTTCCCATGCAGAGTTATTCTCTTCTATCAATAACCCATTGTACACAAACTCCATTGCTCCATCTGAACCTGTCCTAGGCCAATGACAAAAGCATCTTATCCAAGGTTACCAGCCCCAATTGCCACCTTTCTAGGAATCCCTTCCATACAACCCTACCCAACTACTTCCACCTCCACGACCTATTCCTCCATATTTCAATCTCACCCACCTTCAACTACCATACCACCACCATGGGAAGCTTTCCTTGAAGCCATGCTCTAACTCTCAGCACCCTCTTCTTCATGGGGTCCTCATCCATTTGTGACATCTTCACTATTCACTGGCACAACAAACATCATACATACCATACTAGGTGATGTCCCAAATAGGAATCAAGAGGGCAAAATATTCCAGCCAAATTAGCGAGCACACTTGCTAGAAATGTATCTAGAGATGCTAAAAACATGACCCAAGGAGCTCAATTTTCTACTCTGAGGATATTATCGTGAAGCTCTCGAGAAGGAGAGTGCACTGTGGTGCATCACCATTGAATTACTTCACTGGTATCAATGCATTTCGAGGCAAAAGCTTCGTTCCTTTTGTGCGAGCAAAGCGAGCACCCCCCCTGATTTCTCCAAGGCTTATGACTAAGGCAACGACCAAGGCATAGACCTTGGCATACCTTGTCATCCGAGTCACCATTGGCTGCATGCGAGGGAGGACCTCAATGATCAAGGAAGATAGAGGTTCCCGATACTTCTTGGGAGATCACCCATCTGGGTATTGTTCCCCCCAGAGCTCGCTTAACCATGGAAATCTCTTGCCACTAAGCTACACTCTTGTGGTGTCTGAAGAAGGGGAAAGACTAAGGTTAACATTACCTTGAACATGTTTTGGTCCCTGTTGGAAGCAGCCAGAGGCACAGACGACACGGAAGCATGTAACGACGGAGCAGGGAGCCAGTCGAATCGTTTTTCAAAGAATTATGTTTTCAAATACTTTCCAAAAACCTCCAACAGTGATTTTCATCACTATTGTAACATATGTAACATAGAAAACCCCATTTTGTAATCCATAGCTCCATTTTGTGCAAGCCGAGGAGTCCTCGAGCTTGAGGAGCTTAGGTAGAATGCGCGTACCAATTTTCGTTATTTTTAGATACCGTTTACCCTTCCAAATAGCATCTAGGACCTAATTTTTAACTATGCCGGTCACTAGATGTGAAACCGGTCAAAACTAGTCTAGAAACTATAAAAAGAGCTAGAGAGATCATTTTTGAGGTTGGCTAGTGTGAGCTTAGAGTTCTTTTGAGCTTGTAATAGTGTTCTTGAGTAATAGAGCTAATTTCCCACCTTCCATTGTATCTTGCTTGTCTCTTCGTAGTGTGTGTGTATGTGTGTGTGCATTTCTATGCTTCTCACCTTCACTCTCACTTCATCTCACATTCACGATCTTCATATCACTCCTATCTCTTCCGTGGATTGACATTAAGGAGGTGGAGCTTCTTAACATGGTTCTCACCATTGTGCTAGAGCAACACCAAATTTGGCGCCGTTGCCGGGGATCGAGTCTAGGACGAATGTGTGATGGTAAGAGTATAGCAAGAAGTGGCGTTGGAAGGTAAAAATTTCAGTTTTTGTTGTTGTTTTTACTTAGTTTTTAGTGTTTTTCACCTCCCCCACACTCCATCTTCATCACCGCATCATCATCTTCATCTCCAAAAAAAATCAGAAAATTCACCATATCCACCCATTCTCCTCATTTCCCCTCATTTGTGCATGCGAGAGAGTGAGAGAGAGCTTTTGTGCTTGTGTGTACTTTTGCTTTCTTGAGTTTTCTTGCAGGAACAGTACTCCAGTGCATCAGGAAGGCTGCAAAAAGGTAAGAAAATCATCTTCTGTCAGAAATTTCCGAGTGTGTCAGACCATCGCGATGGTCTGCAACCTTCGGCATTTTTGGTAGGCGACCACACCACGAGGTAGGCGACCCTTGCACTTGCAGGAATCCACAGGCGCATCTCAAAAATTCATAGTTTGGTGGACCATCGCGACGGTCTCAGACCATCGCGATTGTGTCACACCATCGCGATTGGCTCACGCCATCGCGACGGCTCAGCCGGACCATCGCGACGGCTCAGCCGGACCATCGCGACGGTCTCACGCCATCGCGACGGTCTCACGCCATCGCGATTGGTTCACGCCATCGCGCCGACGATGCCACGTGGCAAGCTAGACCATCGCGACGGTTCATTTTTCGGACCATCGCGACGACACCCTCACACCATCGCGACACTTCAAAAATTCAGACCATCGCGATTGGCTCACGCCATCGCGCTCAGACCATCGCGATTGGCTCACGCCATCGCGCTCAGACCATCGCGACGGTTCACTTTGGACCATCGCGATTGTCCACGTTGACCGTTGACTGATGCCATCGCGATTGTCCAATTTCACGCCATCGCGATTGTCCAATTTCACGCCATCGCGATTGTCCAATTTCATGCCATCGCGATTGTCCAATTTCACGCCATCGCGATTGTCCAATTTCACGCCATCGCGACGGTGCACTTTCACGCCATCGCGACGGTCCCAGACCATCGCGATTGTCTTATACCATCGCGATTGTGCACCCCCATCGCAAATTTTAGGGTTTCATTTTTTGGCCAATTTTGAAGCTATTTTTGGGAAATTTTTGGGTGATTATACTCATAGGAGACCCCTTAGCTCATATTTGGAGAAAAACCTGTTTGTCAGTTTTTACCCCCCAAGGCCTGAACGGTCATAACTTTTTCATCCAAAGTCCGTTTTTTGAGCTTAATAGCTCATTAGAAAGCTCTTGACGAGTACTACGTGACCTCAACTGTTTTTTCTTAAAGGACACGTCTATTTTTAGATAAGCTATTTTGAGGTTGACCTAGTTTGGGACTAGAAAGCCAGGGGGCAAACATTGAAAAGTTGGGCAAAAGGGAAGGGACTTAAAAGGTGTATATACTCAAGTGATTGATCATCCAACTGTGAATTGGTCTAATATTGGATTTTTCCAGGTCTAGCAAGGACAATCAAGGGCAACCAAGGCAAGGCAGTGAAGGGCATAAAGCTTGGGAAGCGCGGCTTCTTGAGCATCAGAGCAACCAGAAAGGCTGACTCGAGGTTGGAAGATTACTCAACCCCATCAGTCAATTCTTAGCTTAGGCTAAACGGTAGTGTTGTGGATTAACGACGATAGGAACGCCTCAAGTTCAAGATATTTAATTCTTTCAAGTCTAAGACTACAAGTAAAGGTGTGTGACACGAAAGCCTAAAGGAAAGAACTTAAGTCTGACGGAACGAGAACTCAAAATTATAACGGAAAGTCGAATTCCTGACGCATACATTAAGACAAGAATCTAAAGAAATTTAAAAAGAATCAAGACAGTAATAACAAAGAATCACTGACGATCTCAGCGTGTACTGAGTACGCAAGGAACAAAATTAATGAACCTTAGATCGGGCAAACATATAGGTAAGTCAGACCGACGAAGCCTTAGATCATCAGAGGCAAGTGTAAGAACTACTGCACGATCGTGGGCTCAACAAATGAACACTAGCTATCCCTACAAGAGCTCAGATACTAGCGAATCAGAAATGGCATTTAGCACAGAAAGACCAGAAGAAGGGTCGAATGTAGCCTATTTAGAAAAGCCAGAAGGACCCTATAGAACACAACTAGAGTTTCTCCGAACCAACCGATTAGGTGCTCGCATCTATGAGGATGGTTTGCGAAGGCAAGTGGTGCAAATGCACAACCCCGATCAACCCATTGGATTGGAACATCCAGTGGTGAAATTCGAGAGAGACGCGTACATAGACAAGGAAGGAACGATGTACAGATTAAGTACGCAGCCAAACAATACCAACGAGTTTGGCGTGATTCAGCCAGAGACGGAAACTAAATCTCAAGGAAAAGAACCATTAGAAGAGCCTAGAACACCTAGAGGGAAATCTGTACTGACACGAGTACTAATCCCGGATTGGATCCCTTAGGACAACAGAAGCATAGAGTTGTTTGTAAATAAAGAAACTGATGAAGCCTTTTGGAGATACAAGACATAACTACTTAGTGAGGTAGGTATCATCACTATATACGAGTTCAAGGACCCGGATACACCTGGAAAGGTCGTATACCTGGATGAGACTTCAGAAAGAGTCTTTGTGGTACCTGACCGCGCTAAAAACACATACACATGGAGAGGTGAATTGGTATTCCCTCCATCTAGAACGAACATGAATACAAGTCAACTAGGGGCAGGAACATCATCAGCCCATGGAAATCAAAGAGAGAAAAATAAAGAAAGACCGGAAGTAAGCTTCACTCATCCCATAGGGAGAGATAGAACAACCACAGACACTAATAGAGCGGATAGACAAAGAGATCATGGAATACCAGGTGGTAGAGATGATTTTCCTCTACCTAGACCACGTGAACACGCAAGAATATTGAGACCCACACAGTTAGTAAAATCAATGAAGAATTACTTTGATGGGACAGGAGATCCCTATGACCACGTCGCAGAATTCAAGCAAGTACTAAGAGCCGAACAAGTGGAAGACATGTTCACGCAATACAACGCATTTGGACTAACGTTAAAGAATACCGCTTTAACTTGGTTCCAACCTCTGCAACAAAGGCAATTTAGAGACATCCATCACTTTTTAGAGTCATTCATCACTGAATTCTCTAAAAGTGGGATTAGACATGACACGTCTTCGTTGATTCATAGCTTTAAACAGACCCCTCAGGAAACAGTTAGACTGGCAGGTCGAAGGTTTAGACAATATGTTGAACGATGTCCAATGCAAGAGCTACCCTCACAAGCCAAGCAAGTGTCATTGTTTCTAGATGGCTTGTTGAGCTCTAAACTACGCTCCTACGTGTACCTAAAAGAACCCAGAACGCTAGAGCAATGTGTGAGAATATGCATAGACATTGAGGACAACTTAGGAGACGAGTTGGAACTCTCAAAGGTCTATAAGGACTCAGACTGTTCATCTCTAGCATCCACAAAATTGTCTAGCTCAATAGAAGACCTTGCAGAAAAAGTGGCCCAGAAACTAGGAGTTTCTAGTAAACCTAGGGTGCTAATGAACAAGCGTTGTTACACCTGTGGTGGTGATCATATGGCAAATGTGTGTCCCAATGCACCACAACCACAAGCCAACCCTAGTGGCCAATATTGTACAATTGAGAGAAGATATACGAATCATACGGCTCAGGACTACCCATACAACAAACAAACCGTGAGACAGAACTACCCGCAAGCATACCCGCAGCCAGGTAGGTATCAAGGCCAATACAATGCTCAGCCTTATTACTATAGACCTCCTCAGAACTACCCATACCAGGCTCAACAGAGACCTCAACCTGTCTTAGCTCAGCAGCCACCCCCACTAGCAAATGTCATCTCAGTCAAATACGCTGCTGCAGAAGAGAACCTAAGTAGGGCCTTAGTGCCTTCTTCACCTTTGATAACGGAGAGTGACCCAAACTCAAACAGTTTTGACTCTACGCATGTAGATAGTCCACCCGCATATTACACAGAGTCACCAGAACACGTAGAAACATATCATTATGATAGTCCACCAGTGGAACCTAGTTGGGAGCCAGACTATGCTAATGTGATGTACACAAACCCAAATCCACGGCCCCAATTGAGACAACAAACACCACAGGGCCCTAGAGGACCATGCTTTAGGTGCCAAGGAGACCATTTCATAAAGGATTGTCCACATCCTCCGATATCAGGACAGTCACAGTACTATAACATCCAAGGCTTTTGCGCCGATTGTGGCAAAGAGCACATCATCAAAGATTGTCCAAAAAATCCAGTTAACGCTTCGAATGTGACACCGATCAATGTGATAGGTATTGTAAATAATGCAGATGGATCCAACCCTACATACGTGCCTATCCAAGCTATAACAAGAGCCCAGGCGCTCTTACAGAACCAACAGCTTAATCAAGAGAAAGTAGCCGGAACTAGTGAAGTTGCAATAAAAAGACAAAATCTTGGAAAGATTCTAGAGAAAGAATTAAGAGAAAATGGAGTAAAAAGATAACTGAGTTGGAAGGAAGTTTAAAGGAATCTAGAGCCAAAATCCAAGAATTGACTTCACAGGACTTGAATCAAGAGAATCCAACTCAGAAATCAGGATCAGTTTTAGCGGAACCCATACCAGAAAATCTAGACATGATGTTTCGTGCATATCAGGCTAGATTAAAAGAGGGACCTCAGGTAGCTGAAATGAGTAAAAACTACCCTCGAGCTGATCTAGAAATTGAGAGAACTAAACTTTGCATGAAGATGGTAGAACTAGCACAAGCTTTGTTTGAAGCCTCTAGATATATTAATTGGAATAACATGGCAAAACTGGAATTACACTTTCAAGGACTAATGGAGAGGCTAGAATACTTGATTGAAAGCAAAGAGAAAAAAAATCAGCCTAGGAACCCTATTGTCCCAGAGACACAAGAAAGGAATGCGCCATCCCTGTCTGAAGTACCCAACACAGAAAGTCAAGACAACCTGTCTTCCATACATAGGTACTCACATGAATTTTTGAGAGAAATACAAGAAGAGAAGTGGAGAAAAGAACAAGGAACTCATCCTCCTATTCAAGAAATAGATGACTTGCAGGAACAATTTCCCCAAGACATTCCCTCTATATATGATGATGTAGAGGAAGAGCAACTGAGCGAACACACAGGCTTTGAATCTAATTCGTTACAAGAATTACCTCAGTTCACAGGACCTTGGGAAGCAAAGTCTATTAGTATGAGAGCACCCACGATAATAGTGAGGAATGAAGAATCAGTAATCCCTAGAAACACGGAAGTGATCAAGAACACTAAAGTACAATGTAATCTCACTCTAGAGGAGTTGATAAAGGTAAAACCAGAATTGTGGAAACATGTAGCAAATCAATTCCCCGAGCTTGCTACTACTCCCTCACAAATAGGATCACAAAATAAGGTACCAGAGATACCCATAGAAAAGATTGGAGATGTAAGCGAAGGAGAGGAAGGTAACACGTATCTTCCAATAACCCATCAGGGCTACACCACGAAAGCCATCTTAGATTCAGGAGCCGGCGTAGCCATCGCTACCACCGCTTTATGGAAACGTTGGGGTAAGCCAGCATTGAGACCCACCAGGATGAAGCTACAAATGGCTGATGGACACATAGAAAAACCATTAGGCTTACTAGAAGGCATATCACTCACCACTTGTGGTGTAGAATTTGAGCATACTTTTGCCATTTGTGACTTTGCAAAAAACCATGCTTATGAGATGATATTGGGACGACCATTCATGCGTTAGTTGCAAATTGTAAAAGATTGGGGAACTAATTCTTCGTACTTGCAACATTTAGGAGTGACTACCAAAGTCAACCTTAAAGACTATTCACATCGAGATGTACCCCCAATACAATGGAATACCATCCATAAGACACAAGTAGAAACAGAATCCGTGCACTCATTAGAATCAGATCCTTCTTGGTTGCATGAGGATACTCATTTATGGATGTGTAAAGTAGCAAAACAAGAGGAAGAAAGATTAGAAGCCAGGACCTTAGGAGCAGAACAACATCCACGAACCCTTCAGGATCCAGCTTATGCACCTGTAGTATTCCCAGACGAAGAGTTTGAACCCCATGGTTGGGCAGAAATCCTAGCAACCATGGATGTAGCCATCAATGAAGAACAAAAGATCTCCTGTCGTCCTTCTGATTGACAATTGTCCATAGCCAAACCCGAGTGGGTTGGTGTAGACGTGACGTGACTGGTCTGACCCAAGATCTTCCGGTCTTCCGTCGCATGCGTTTCATAGGGTCTAGGGTTACAAACCTCAATCGGAATGCCGTTAGGGAAGTCAAGCGGTATCACTCGCTTCTGTTCTAAGGTTCCAATCTGTAAGGAGCCTTGTCTAAGATTTAGGTCCACTGAGTGATCATATAGCCAATCTTGGCCAAGGATTAGGGGTTCTATCAGGTCGTCATCATGGCACACTAGTAGCTTTGCTGTCATGGCCACATCCTTAATGAGGATAGGAAGGTCCACCTCACCCATGCAAGGGGTTTCCATGCCTCCTAGGCCTATGAGGTATGCCTCAATTGGCCGCATTTCTATTCCTGAATCGTTATAGTGGGACCATCTAATCGCACTAGTCGCAGCACCTGAATCAATTAAAGCTCTGAGCTCTTGGCAAGGGTTGCCGTGCTCTAGCCTAACTGTAATGAATGGTCTCCTGTCCACTATGCTAGGTTGAGTGGTTGACTTTACTTGACACATGGCCATGGGATATCTGGGTGTAGTTTCCAGATGGTTATAATGTTCTCTCCCTAGTCCTTGTCTTCTTAACTTCATGCGTTTAATGCGTTCTATTGCTTCTGCCTGAGCTTCCGCTCGTATTCTATTTTCTTCCTCCTTACGCTTCTTTGCCAACGTGAGTCGTCTAAGCATATCCTCAGTAAGAGGTTCCTGATATAGCCTGACTCTACAGCCACTAATATAATTAGGCATTATATCTCCTTCTAAAGTGGCTAATTGTACTGCTCTACTTGTTGAGAGTCTGTTAATGATCATAGGTCCATAACCTCGCTTTTCTAACTTACGTGCGTGTTGCTTTAGCGTATATACTAGAACTAAATCTGCTTCTTTTAGGCCTTTATCTTTCACATGTGCATCAAAATATGCTTTCTGTCGCTTCTTCAGTGCATATATTCCTGCTGCTGCCTTTAGCCTGGTTTCTCCTAATCGTTCCAAGTCCATTATTCTCGCTGATAATTCATGGCCGGTCCACTGATGTTCTTGTGCAACCTTAAGGGTCGGTATCAAGAAGTCCAAAGGAAGCACAGCATTCTGACCAAAAACCATCTGAAAGGGAGTTGCATTGAGTACGGTCTTGTAGGCCACTCGATATGCCCAAACAGCGTGGTGTAACTGTTTGTCCCAATCTGAACGTTTGTTGTTCACGAGTTTCGTCAGTACGTTACAAAGGATCTTATTAGTGCTTTCAGCCTGACCATTGGCCTGAGGATGATATGGTGCGGATTTCTTGTGAATCACCATAAAATCCTGTAACAAGTATTCAATGACTTGGTTTAGAAAGTGAGTGCCTCGATCGCTCACTAACTCTATAGGCAATCCATATCTTGTAAAGACATTCTCAAATAAGAATTTTGCAGTTGTGTGTGCATCATTCTTTTTTGTGGCTTTTGCCTCTACCCATTTCGTAAGATAATCTGTGGCAACAATAATGTATTCAGCATGTGTACCTTTTGCAGGGGGGTTAATGGGTCCTACAAAGTCTATACCCCACTTTGAAAATGCACGTCCGCCCATCATGGGTTTCAATGGCATTTCGTCTCTGCGAGTAGGAAACTGAGTTCTTTGGCACACATCACATCTCTTTACATAGGTATGAGCATCCATGTGAAGAGTGGGCCACCATAATCCTGCAAAGAGGATGGCTTTGATTATCCTATCGGGTCCAAAATGACCTCCTGCAACACCTTGGTGTGCAGTCTCTAGTATGCTCAGATAATCGCTCTCATGAACACATTGTCTTAGATATCCATCTCGTCCTCTTTTGTATAGGTTATCGCCAATAAGTGAATAGTCTTGAGCTTCCTGCTCTAGACTGCATTGTCGTGCTAAAGTCATTCCTAGAGGGAATGTCTTCGTCCTCAAGTATGTCACTAATTGTTCACTCCAGTCTGGTGTGAGAGACACGTGATATAATGTAGCATGCTCTACTGGTGGTCTTTCACAACAAACATGGCATTCTTTACACAACTTGTAGACATCTGCTTCCATCGAAGGCCAATATACTCCTAGTCTATGCAGAGTCTGTAATGTTCGATGTTTCGAATGATGCTGCTTTAATGCACCTATGTGTGCTAATTGCAACCAATTCGCATGTTCTGATTCATCTACACAACAAGCAAGAATCTTTTGATTATCCTGTTTATATATGCTTCCTGCCATTATTTGGTATCTCTGAGACTTGGTAATCTCTCCCTCTTTGATCTTTATCCTAGAAGTCTTGGGTCCGTATGTTAGAATAGGGACTAAAGGCTTAGCCCATTCTGGTGCTATCTCAAGGTTAAACAAATATGCGTCTGGTAATTCATCCACTATTCCTTGAGGAGCTTCTCCTGAGGTTAATCTTGAAAGGTGGTCAGCTCTAAGATGTGTCTTTCCTTTCCTGACTACGACTTCAAAATCATACTCCATGAGTAATAGAAACCAACGTATCAGTCGTCCTGTGTTACATGGTTTGTTGACTAAGTACAATAGGGCTTGATGATCTGTAAAGAACTTGAACTTATTGGCCAACAAATAGTGCCTAAACTTCTTTACTGCGTAGATCATCCCTAATCCTTCTCGTTCCATCGTGGTGTAATTTCTTTCTGCTGCGTTCAATTGTCTACTAGCGTAAGCTATGGGGAGATCTATGTTACCTTCATTCGTGGGTTGTGCTAACACACATCCTATGGCATAATTGGATGCATCCACATGTACATGGAATGGCTTACTCCAATCTGGGGTAGTCAATATAGGTGCTGAGCACAAACGTCGTTTGAGTTCATTGAATGACTTTTCACATTCATCTGTCCATTCAAAATTGGTTAAAAGAGAGTACAAAGGCTTGGCTATGATTGCATACATGTGTATGAATCTCCTATAATAACCGCAATGGCCCATAAATGCTTGTACCTCTTTGATGTTCGTCGGCCTAGGTAGATCTGCAATCACCTTCACCTTTTCTTCATCCGTAGAGATTCCATTTTTTGACACAATGTGTCCTAGAATTTTGCCTTGTCTGACCATGAAAACGCATTTTTCTAGGTTCAAACAAACCTGATATTCTCGACATTTGTCAAATATTTGTCTTAACTCTGGGATATGTGTCTGTCTTACATTTGAATGAGCACCATAAGTCATCGACATATACTTCCAAACTTTTGCGTAAGAATTCCTTGAAAACATGACACATGAGTCGCTGGAAAGTGGCGGGTGCATTTGTTAAGCCAAATGGCATCACACGAAATGCAAATATGCCCCATTCAGTGGCTGAAAAACCATCAAGAAAGCTGTAAACTTCCTTGCCCGCAACTCTTTCCAATAGATGTTCCGTGATAGGAAGAGGATAGCTGTCTCTAATTGTGGCGGCGTTAACTTTTTTAAGGTTAATACACACACGCAATTTTCCATTCTTCTTGGGCACAAACACAATGGGGGATACCCATTCGGTATGCTCAATTTCGTAAATGAATCCTTCTTCTATCAAGCGATCTATCTCCTCTTTAATCTTCGCAGCGTAGTTATCATTATACGTGTACGGTTTCTGTTTTGTCGGTTTTGCATCTGGAGTCATAGGGATTCTATGAGAACATATATCTGGATCTACTCCTTTCAAATCTTTGTAACTCCACGCAAAAACATCTCTATATTCGTGCAATAGGGCAACTAGCTCTTCTTCTTCTTCCTTCGTCAAATCATGCCCTATGTATGTACATTTTTCTTCTTCTCCTTCTATGGCTACTATTACTTTCTTGGTTTTCTCTCGGTTATCATATACTTGACCGTCATTCGCCTTTCTATTAGGCATTCGTACCATGATTCTTCTATCTTCGATTTCATATTTCTTGAAGTTCTCGGGTACTTCAAACAAAGACTCTTCTTTTTCTGACATGGTTTCTTTCTTCTTTCTTTTCTTGCCTTCGCTCTTAGTAGTCACTTGAGTGGCTAACCTTACCTCATTCGTAATTTCCTCGTGTCTCTGAGTGTGAGTCTCTACCTCGAAAAAATATTCTTCCTCTGATGCAAAGGGAGAATCCATGATAATTGATTCTAAATCAAAATCGCTTGCATCCTCAAATGCATCAGTGTTAGGTTCACATTCTTCTAGAATTGCCTCGCACATGATTGGCTCTATCGTGAAAACTGAAATGTCATAGCCATCCTCGTCACAGTGGGGCTTCCTGCAAACTAGAAGGGGCAGCTACCCAACCGCTAGGGCAGATGGATACAATCAGCGGTCAGGTGGGTTGCATCAGCGGCCAAATGAGCACAACACCCTGCGGTGCTCATCCTTCCAAACTTGCTGCGGACTGGCCTAGATTAAAGATAAAGAACGAATCACTTCCTAATGGGCAGGTCACGCAAGTGTTGGATCTCCCTTCTTTTCCAAAGCAGAGTGTCCAAAGGACCTCTCAAACCCAACCACGAACGAGTCAACCACAACAGAGGAACCCAGACCGACGACATCACCAGACAAGGCAAAGAAAGCAGCAGTATCAACCTCACAGAACAAGTGGCACAAAACAAATATGGGTGCCAAAAGGACAGCAACCACAGGCTATTGGCAACACTGCAGACAAGAACAGGACGAAGTTTCAAAAGAAGCAGAGTCAGTATCCAAAGTCCCCTCGATCTTCTTCCCCAAGTACAAATACTCGGCAGATTTGGATCACCAAGAAATACCTTATCCATAGACCCACACCCATGCAGATTTGGGTACCCAAACAATGTATTATAGCCCAACCCTCTAGCCATGTAATATGTACCCCTCCGAAATCTTTTCATCCTTCAATACCACCAAACCCGATACCACTTTTTGTCCCTCAACAGAAACACACCACCCACTCCAAGACTCTTAGGAAATGGATACCGAAACGTATCCAGACGTCTTTTTGTACCCCCTTATCTAACAATTCTCCCACCCCGTTTAAACTCCACCCTTGTAATAATTCACCCTCAACCAAACCTTGTATAAATTCACACACCATAACCCCACATCATGCATAATAACAGCTCATCAAGAAATGTATGCATAATCTGACCATGTAGGCGTCTAGAGACCTGCATTAGTTTTGCAAATAATCATTGCATCAATCACTTCACGACACTTGGCTACACGGGTTACACATCGGTTATGGAAAGGGATTGCGGTCTCACCTTATTGGGATCATAATTAATTTCCATGCTAATGTGTTAATCTTTTGTAGCAGATCTTTTCCATTAGCTCATCAGTCATCATGCAAACCGAAGCAGGACCATCAGAAGCCGGCCCCAGTGCACCGATGGCCACTATTGGAGAATTACTAGCGGAATCTTATCCTACGATGCAACCACCAGAGTTTCAAGGTTTTCTAGGACCCATGCCAATCGATGATCCTCCTCGAGGATATACTGAGAAGATTCATCGTAATTCTCACTGGTTTCAAGGCCTAGCAGGACCCTTAGCAGACGCTGATTTCATATTTGAGGCCAATTTGGCATTTGATCTTCGCACATGGACCAAGTACCAGTTCTTTTCAAGAGAATTTGAAGGACTGCAGAATACACAAGATTTAACGCACGTTTGGGCACGAGCAGAATTTACAGAATACTTTAGTGACCCTCTGCCTAAACCCGATTTTTACAGATGCTTTTACTTGGTAACCACCTTAACGGCTTTAGAGAACAAGGATCTACCCGGCACATTCATGTTACCATCCTTGGTAAATGATCCTCCATTCAGAAGGTTTTATTTGTCTAAAGATTTAATTCGTGCAGCTCTAAAAATACATGGAACACACACTCCAACGGAGAAAGAACGGCTAGTCCTAGAGCAGATGAAGCGTGGTGACGTAACTAAGTGGGAGGATATTTCAGCTATAACCCCTGAGCTTTCCAAGCCATTACGGATATGCATGCAGCACTTTGCTTTCCCAGCTCAGGATCGTTTTACCATGCCCCACAAGAGAATCTGGTTTGGTTTATACTTAGCATGTACTGGACCTCAAACGGTTGATCTAGCTAGCTGGATAATTGATCAGCTCTATTTGGCACAACATCGATGGGAGCGAAAGAAGGTAATCAATGGGTGCTGCGCCCTCACCAGGATCATATATATGTGCTTGGCGTATGACTTACCAATTGAGCGCGCCATGACTAGTGAGGAACTGAAAGCATTTAAAGGCACCACTAGGAAGGCTAGAAAGTCTAGCAAAGGCAGAGCCGGAAAGCGGATGAGAGGTACTATCCCGTGCCTACAAGTCCCAGAATCACCCTCGCCACAACCATCCCCAGAGCAGTCACCAACAGCAGCCACTCCCACGGTACCACCAATTCGTATACGGTTATCAAGACCAGTTACGTCGGAGGGCACCACCAGTACTGTTGCACCTCAAACAGCCACAACCATAGAACCTATCACCACAACAGCTGAACTTCCCACCACTATTGGTGCGGAAGCTTTCTCTTTTCCAATACCGCATTTAGAACCAGGACAAGCAGAGCCACTGGACCAAACTTTTGATTTTGAGATGCCTGATGCATTCTCCAATGAGTTCCAGTTTTCAGAAGGACAAATGTTTTCTCAAGAATTTGAAAGGCCTAGCTACCCTACCACACCCAGGGATCAGCCACAAGGACAGATCGTGTCCAGCTCTGATGACAAAAGAACAGCAACCGATGACGACGAAGGAGACGACGAAGCTAGCCAGGGAACACATGAATCCCAAGAGCATGAACAGACAGATGGCCAAGGCCAACAAACAGACACACATGGTGATACAAGTACCCATGAAGATGAAACTTACGAAGCAGTAGAGTACACACTGGCTATCAAGAAGCTGTATAGAACTATGGAAAAAGTTTGGGCACGCAAAAAGCTGACAGAGGAAGAGAGTCAGACAATAATAGAACAAGAACTTGTCACAGGCGGATTCGAAGACGCATACATCAAAGGATTCCGCGAGTTAGTCAAATCAGTAGGCTCCAACGAAGCACTCAGGTACTTGCAAAGAAAGCCACTACCACAGTTTGACCCCCGCAGAGTACGACTACTTTCAAAGCCCAGCGAATACATTCGTGTACCAACCGGAGCACAATCTTCAGAACAAGCCAGGGAGGCACGCCTCGTCCCCGAAAGTTCGTTGGCTGTAGAAACCATCTTTGTAGATTCCCCACCCCGCGCTACAGCTGTACAAACCTCAGTAGCACCGACCACCCCAACCGCTCCTCTCTCACCGCCCGTCCATCCAGCCTCCCCTCTTCACCCTCCTTCCCCCAGACCAACATCTTCATTTGCCGGTGGTGTTGCAGAAATTGTCTTTACGACCACTAACCCCACAATTCCTGCGCCCATTAGCCCTAGTCTACCCCCTCCCACTCCCACCTTTCTATCCAACCCATTCCTTCTTCCATCTTTCCCCACAACTCCACGACCCCCTTTCCCATTCCCACCGCCATTAACCTTCTCCCCCGTCTCACCTCCCCGACCCAGTGTAACCCCTCTTTCCCCTTTTCACCAAGCTGCTCCAGCCAGCCCCCCTGTAAATTACCCCTCAACCTTCGTAAATCCCGTATTTACACCAGCACGAGCACCCACGATCACACCCATATTCACGGTCACCGCACTAGATACGTCCACTGACATGGACATCTCACCACCCACTGCACCATCACTACCTTCACTCCCGGCACAAACATTTTTAGGCACATCACAATTTTCAACAATCACTACATCATCCACCTTCCCATCCCCATTCCCCGTTCCCGTTGCATCTACACCAACTGCATCTTCATTTAGCACCCCGTTAATACTATCACCCACTGTAGATAATGCATTTCGACAGATGTTCATGTGTATGACGCAAGTAAGAGATGAGTTCACATCTCTTGGTGATAATTATCAGCAGCTGCAGAGGACAACCAATGACTTACAGTCGCAACTTAATTTATTGTCTATTGAGAATGCCTCTCTGAACACCCGCTACCAAGAATTACGCGAGGCTTATCACAAATTGGAACTAGAAAGCGAAGAAAAGACCAAGGAAGCCACTGCTGACCTGGATAACTTATTAAGAGCCCAGATAGTCTGCAATGCAATGCTAACACGAAACATGGGCTTACTACGAAGACACCTAGCAGCCGCCAAGGAAGAAAACCAGCGCTTACAGGATCAGAACCGAGAAAACTTAGAAGCTGCGCTCGACCACCCAGACCAACCACTCAGTCCTAGCAGGTTCAAAGCCATTCCCGCAGACTCGATGAGGATGCTGCTAGACGATCATGTGAGATTGCTAGATGAATATGACCGCATGAACGAGGAGTTACAGAAACTCAAAGAAGATCATAAATTACTCCAGTTACGAGCACCGGCACACCCAGACATACCAGCACCTGTGGACCCTTCTCCTGACCTCCTAGAGGAACTCAACTCATTACGGGCCCAGGTATCGAGCCTCGAATCAAGGATTGCAGTATATGAAGCGCCACCAAGGCCAGATTCCCCACCTGAGCTTCCAGCTGAGGAAGAAACGGTCACCATCCCGGTGGAGGAAACATTTGAAGAAGCATACGAGCCACAACCCATCCCAGGCGGACGCGTCACGACCGAAGGTCAGATGACGTACGAACTTCCGACCCCCGCGTGGATGAAGACTATTGAGGAACTTGGAACAACGCACTCAGCTAGAGTAGAGGCACAATTACACGCCATGGCGATGATAGAAGAAAGAATATTATAGTCTCCATTCTTTGCTCATTTGGCCCCGCGACGATACATATCTGGGCATGAGCTACAGTATAAACCGTATTTCATGTTAATGGCCGAATACCAGTTAGCCATTGAGAAAGAGACAGGTAAGAAACCATCGCATGCAACTCAATTTGAGGCGGCTGATTTGCCACTAGATGCACAGAAAGGAAGGATCTATCAACCAGAGTGGCGAAAAGATTTACTACAGCAGTATCGAGAGATGATGAGTACATGGGTAAAGGCACCTTTGCATTTGAAGTACAATCCGTGTTGGGGACCAGTGCCACGACGCCGCTCCTAGACTGCCTTTGCTATTAAGGTACAAAACAATAAGCAGTGCCAAGACTGGTTGAATTACCCCTATTTTAAGCCACCCATTGAGTTACCAACTGTTGGCTACATGATGGCTACAATTCGCCACTGGCTCCCTAGATTAAAGCATATGGATGATATAGCAGCGCATATGACTGTCAAAATTTTTGACATGATGCAAATGATTTTTAAAGTCTTCCGACGCGTCAAGGCACCACATGTCAACACCCCGGGCTTTGAGCATGGCAATTTCGATCTGGTATATGATATGAGTACAACGCCATCGCTACGGGTGTGTTATGCCTGGCACTGCAGAATAAAGTACCTACCGGCGTGCTACAAGCAGACGTTCGAAGAGATGTTCACAACCGGCTTCTGGGAATACCATTCAGAGGTATTCATAAGCAGGCCTACACATTTATTACAATTATTTGCCTGTGAACGAATGGTCTATTCCACACACTATCAGCTCCCGCCACCGGAAGAACCGCAACCAATCGACTGGGAGAAACTCGAGGCAGATCTGGCCCGAGGCATTCGTATCTCCGAGCACACCCTCGCTCAAGACCTCCTACATAACTATATCCGGCAGACCTCACAGCAAGGTTCTGTCAGGGACGACAGAAGCGAGAGGGAGGGGGGTGTTGGAAGCAGCCAGAGGCACAAACGACACGGAAGCATGTAACGACGGAGCAGGGAGCCAGTCGAATCGTTTTTCAAAGAATTATGTTTTCAAATACTTTCCAAAAACCTCCAACAGTGATTTTCATCACTATTGTAACATATGTAACATAGAAAACCCCATTTTGTAATCCATAGCTCCATTTTGTGCAAGCCGAGGAGTCCTCGAGCTTGAGGAGCTTAGGTAGAATGCGCGTACCAATTTTCGTTATTTTTAGATACCGTTTACCCTTCCAAATAGCATCTAGGACCTAATTTTTAACTATGCCGGTCACTAGATGTGAAACCGGTCAAAACTAGTCTAGAAACTATAAAAAGAGCTAGAGAGCTCATTTTTGAGGTTGGCTAGTGTGAGCTTAGAGTTCTTTTGAGCTTGTAATAGTGTTCTTGAGTAATAGAGCTAATTTCCCACCTTCCATTGTATCTTGCTTGTCTCTTCGTAGTGTGTGTGTATGTGTGTGTGCATTTCTATGCTTCTCACCTTCACTCTCACTTCATCTCACATTCACGATCTTCATATCACTCCTATCTCTTCCACGGATTGACATTAAGGAGGTGGAGCTTCTTAACGTGGTTCTCACCATTGTGCTAGAGCAACAGTCCCTCAAAGCTTCATTCTTTGATTTCAAGGTCTATTTCTGAAGCATTTTTGGGGTGTCTTTTGGAGCAATTTTGGAGTACTTTCGCACATAGTTCTCTTCATACAGGTCCAAAGACATCAAGAAGAGGTTCGTTGTACTTCTCCAACAACAATTATCAACCTTTGGGGCTCTATTTTCAGCCACACTCGTAAAACTACAGGTTTCTCAAAAGGTTTCTAGTTTTGGTGGGAGCAGCCGCTGCAAATTTATGCAGGTTTTTGGGCCTAAAACATCAGAGTTGACAGACACTTGCAATTATTGTCGGCTAGTATTTGGGTTATGCATTTAGCCTTTTAGTGTCATTTTAATACATATATTGAGTACATACACACCATGTATGCTCCTACGGATACCGCTTATGTACATCCATGTGGTCATTGAAATAGCGGTTAAGTTTTTGCATAAAGCCTTTTACTTTTGAAGAAAGAGGGTCGAGGTGAGGTTTTCTTAATTAGGAGACACCCAGATGTCGGGGTCTCTTCGATGATGCAGGTGGAAAACTTACCCAGCCTTGCCATAGGAGATATATGATAGTTGTTCATAGGTGCTCGATAAGCCTAGTTGGCTTCTATTGGGTAACTCATTATATGCAGTGGAGTCAGTGATTCACTATGCAGGTAAACATGTCAGTACTTGCAGTTTTATGATATTTTGACACCAGTCATATGCTCATTTTGCAGAGGATACTATGGCAAAATTTTTCTAGATTTCTAGTTTAGTCAACCATACAATGGTCGATTTACTCATTAATACACTTATTTGTTGGTGTTTGGACTCTTCTAGCTCCATTATCATTCTATTCAATTCTCTACCATCATGGCATAAAAGGTCTCAGGCACATCTGGTGGATCAGGGTCTAGTGCGAGTGTTCTAAGGAGGAGCTATAACTTGTAGGGCAAAGACCATTTTGAGATCCGAAAATTTGATGGCACAAATTTTGCTCTTTGGAAGAGACAGATTAAAGATGTGTTGATTCAAAGGAGGCAATGGAAGCCAGTAAATAGGATTTCAAAGAAGCTTGCTGACATGGATGAAGATGATTGGGATGAGTTAGATGAAATGGCCAGGTCTACCATTCACTTGCACCTGGCAGATAATGTTTACTTTATAATATTAGATTGTGAAACTGCACAGGAGCTTTGGAAGAAGTTATGCAATACATATGAAAAAGAGACGACATCAAATAAAGTGTATCTGATGAGAAAATTATATGGCCTTCGTATGAAGGACATAGATAGTGTTGTTGCTCATCCAAATGAGTTTGATGCTATATTCTCCCAGTTACAGGCTCAGAAAATGGATATGGATAATGAAATGAAAGCAGTATTGCTATTATGCACCCTGCCATCATCATGGGATACGTTTTGCACATCTATTAGCAATAGAGCACCTAGTGGTAAACTCATCTATGATGACATATGTGGAGCACTCTTGAGTGAGGAGCTTTGTAGAAAATCTATGGTTGGCACTCAGAGTGGAGATGCATATAATGTTCATGATTCTTACCAAGGAGAGAATCAGCAATGTGGTAGGAGCAAGAACAAGGAAAAGAATGGTCAACAGAATAAGAGTAGAAGTAAATCAAGGAAGAGGGATATCGAATGCCATTATTGTCATAAGGAAGGACATATGCAAAAAGACTATCATGCATTAAAGAATGCTAAAGGTAAAGGACATAATGTTGATGGGCATGTTAAACAGTTACCTGCACCATTTACTTCGACTGTGAAGATTGAAGAAATTAATGCTATTTATGATGATGTTGATGTGTTGACACTTGATAGTACTGTGCCAACTGAGGTGCTTATAGCTGATTCTCTTTCCCACACATGGCTACTAGATTCTAGTGCTTCTTTCCATGTGGCACCACAAAGAGAATGGTTCTCTAATTATGCAGCAAAGTCTCTTGGTACCGTGAGACTTGGTGACTCTTACCAGTGTGATGTTGTGGGGATTGGAGATGTGATTGTGCGATTCATTGATGGTTCAACATTTACTATGCATAATGTACACCATGTACCTCAGTTATCATGTAGTTTGATGTCAGTTGGTCAACTTGATGACCTTGGTTACAAGGTGGTCTTCTATGCTCAGCCCTTTCGTATATCAAAGGGCAATATGGTTATTGCAAAAGGAAGCAAAGTTGGCTCACTTTATCCTTTATTTGTATCACAGAAAGAACACTTGTTAGCTGTTACTGAACAGCCTATGGCTTGTATTTGGCATGGTCATTTGGGCCATATATCTCGTAGTGGAATGGAAAATCTTTCTCATTCTGGCTACTTACTTGTGTTATCTTTCTCTGATTTTTCATTTTGTGAGCATTGTCAATATTGTTGGAGCAAGTCTATGACAAGCCTAAGTATTGGCTTGAGTCTCACAAAGTCTTAGAAGAAGCTTTAAAAAGAAGACTATGTAAAGTTCACTTGTGAACTACCTCTTGTAACTTTTGAAGAGTTTACTTAATGTAAAAGTAAGAGAATCTTAAGTGGTTGAGTCCACTTGATCAAGAATGGAAAGAGGAGCCACGAATTCGTGATTTGTGGTAGGTAGAGAATCAAATCAATCATTGATTGATTGGAGAGTGATTGAGGGAAGTTAGCCTCCCAAACTCAACTATAAATAGATGGCAGTTTTAGTCGTGGTTAGAGAGACCTACGTGAAAGACCTCCAAGAGCTGAGCTTTATGCCATATCAAGGTGTGATTACAAGGCACACATATGTATCAGTAAGTCATTGTATTGTACAAGCAATATACTTTCATTTTCATGATTATTTGAGTTCATCTTTCCATGTTCTTGTGAAGTGTACTACTCACTGCCATTACTCTCAGTTTTCTCAGTCAACTTGCAGAGATGTTTTCTCTGAGCTTGGTGCATAATTTTTAGTGATTTAACTTGGTAAAGTTAGCTCCATAAATCTACTATATGCTCACAAATTTTTATGTCATTTGGATGTTGCAATCTTCAGTTATGTTCATTTGAAGTCAACAAGGTCTGTTCATCTTCACTTCTCTGTCAGGTACCCGACTTTTTCACTCATCTTGTCAGAGCCATTTCTCACTGGTTACTTATCCAAATTCAATGATTTAAAGCTTGTTGGATTCCTCTTACTGTTTAGTATAACCATAAAAATTTTCATAATCATTGGATTTCTACATTTTGCGTTATGTTGATTTTTCTGCCCACTGGTCTATTTCTATAGCAGCCCATGAAAATCGGGATGATGTCATCACTTGTTAAAACTCATTCTCAGTGTGTGGTTCATTATTTTTGATGAGATTACTCTTGAAAGTTAGCTCTTTAAGTTGCCTAGACTTCCCCAAGAGTAATTGAGCTAATTGCTGCTGTGCTCAGAGAATTATGTAAAACACTGGACATGTGTATGAACCAAGAATAGCAAGTTTTCACCTCTGAGCTAACTCCAACTTATCTGTTTTGATCTATCTTTTTGAGAGTGATCTTCCAAGGTACATAGGGTGTCTAATACATCCATTGGCAAGCTAAAAGGGCCCACCATATACTCTTGGAGTTCATTTGGCTGGTGTAGATCAAGGATTTTGCAACACCTCTTCATCTTCAAGCACATACCTATCCATCTCTTCACAGTGGTATCAGAGCAAGGTTGGACAACATGGCAGATGGATTTCCTTCATCAATTGACAAATTAGACAGAGGTAACTACTCAGCTTGGTCATTAAGAATGGAAGCCTATCTCCAAGGTAGAAGTTTATATGGTTATGTGGCTGGAGATGAAGTTATGCCAAGTTTCAGGAACAAAAGTCAACCAACACAAGAAGAGCAAGAAAGATTGAGCACATGGTGCTGCAAGGATGCACTTGCAAGGTCTTATCTCCTCAACTCTATCTCATATTTTTTGTTGCCTCACATTAGAAGTTGTAAGACATCTCAGGAAGTGTGGGATGCACTTGAAGCTTTCTTTTCTTCAAGTACCAAAGCTAGGAAGCATCAACTATGGCTGGAGTTCACAACTTTCAAGAAGGCTCCCAAACAAAATGTGACTGATTTTGTCACAAAGCTCAAGGACATAGCGGATCAGTTGGGAAGCATTGGAGAGGTAATAGATGAAGAGCAAATTGTAAGGCAGATCATCAATGGCTTGAAGGAAGATGACAAGTGGGAAGCATTCACCACAGGTATGGATTTGTACATGGACATGCATGTACCTGATTTCAACACACTCATTGGACAACTACTTACTCAAGAGGCAAAGCTTATCAAAAATGGAGAAAGCTCTAAAGGTAATCAATCTTCAGCTTTATACACGGATAAAAGCAAGTCTAAAGATAACAAAGGAAAGGCAAAGAAAGTGGATGATGAAGCAGGTACATATCAAGCTAACTATGCAGGTAGAGGAAGACATGGCAGAGGTAGAGGAAGAGGAGGTAGACAAGGCAGGGGGAGATCCCAAGACTCCAACTCATGTTCTATTTGTGGATTAACTAATCATACAACTGAAAATTGCTTTAGGAATTCCAGGAATCAAAGAGGCAGAGGATACAATAGAGGAAGTTATGGCTACTTAAGAGGAAGGTTCAACAACTACCATGGCAACTACAACAACTACAATCATTCAAACTATCAAGGAGGCTACAAAGGAAGGAGAGACTACAATAACTACACAAAAGACTCAAACAAAGAGGATTCATTATTGATCATGAACATGGCTATGCCACAAGGTAAATCTGATGAGCATGTTTTCTACATAGATTCAGGTTGTTCAAATCATGTGGCAGGAAATGTGGCACTCCTATCAGATTTAGAAGATCCAAGGAATAAGCATGAGGTACAAACAGGAGATGATACAAAACATCTTGTGGAGAAAATAGGCAATGTCAAAGCACCTGATGGAAACATCAACCTACTCAGTAAGGTACTCTATGTCCCTACCATTACGAAGAATTTGATAAGTGTTGGGCAGATAGTAGAGAAAGGGTTGCAAGTCAGGTTCACAAAAGCAGGAGCATTTGTTGAAGATCCAAGTCAAGGATTCAGAAGAATTGCAAAAGGTGAAAAGACAGGTAGATTGTTCACATTTGAATTACAGGACACTAGAAACATTGCTCTCTTTAATTATGGTAGTCAGACACTCACAGAATTGGAAGTATGGCACAAAAGGTTAGCACATATTGGTGAAAGGTCATTAAAGCAAATCTGCAGGGACCAAAGTGTACTTGGACTCCCTAATTTGTCAAAACAGCATATGATTTATAAGTGTAGTGCATGTCAATTTGGAAAGTCTCACAGGTTACCATTCATGAAGAAAGGTTATATGCATGGAGATCTCTTGGAGTTGGTTCATACAGATGTATGGGGACCTAGCAAGGAAGCTTCAATATCTGGATCAAGGTATTATGTTTCCTTTATTGATGATTGCAGCAGATGGACTATCCTATTCTTTATGAAACACAAAGATGAAGTTTTTTCATGTTTCAAAAGATATTTGGCTCTTGTGGAGAATCAAACAGGTAAATCACTAAAAAGGCTAAGGTCAGATGGAGGGGGAGAATACTTCTCCCATGAGTTTGATTCTTTTCTTCAAGAAAGAGGAATCAAAAGAGAGGTAACTACAAGGTACACTCCTGAGCAAAATGGAGTGGCAGAAAGGAGGAATAGGACAATTGTTGAAGCTGCAAGGTCTATGTTAAATGAAAAGCATTTACCTAATTACTTATGGGCTGAGGCTGTATCTACAACCACTTACTTGATTAACAGGTTGCCTTCAAAATCCCTTGATGGGATGACTCCATATGAGGCTTGGAATGGAAGAAGACCAAGCTTAGATCATTGTAAAATTTTTGGATGTATTGCTTTTGCTCATGTTCCTTCACAGGTTAGAGGCAAGATGGATCCAAAGGCAGAAAGGTGTGTATTTATTGGATATGACAACAATCAAAAGGGCTACAGGTTATACAACCCTACCAACAAAGGATTCTTGGTAAGCAGAGATGTAGTTTTTGATGAGAACAATTCATGGTATGAAGATTCATGCAGGAAGGTCAATTTACCATATAATCTTGAAGAAGATTTTCCAAAGCTTGGTAGAGAACAACCGAAGATTGAAGAACAAGACACCTCAGAGGATGATGAAGAATCTCAGATGGAAAAGATCAAGCATGGAAGTCTAAAGGTAAAGCAAAATTGCAGGAACTTGGACATGAGGCAGAATCATCACATCATGGCCTAAGAAGATTTATGAGGGAAAAGAAAAAACCAGAAAGGTATGGGTTTGACACCTCATTAGTAACTAAACATTCTATCTACATAGCACAGGACATAAACCAAGAGGAGCCATCATCATTCGAAGAGGCCAAAGCAAAATCAGAATGGAAGCATGCAATGAAGGAAGAGATTGAAGCACTTGAGGAAAACAACACTTGGGATTTGGTGCCCAAGACTTCATCCATGAAGGTAATAGGCTCAAGATGGGTCTATAAACTCAAGAAGAATTCTGATGGTTCAATTAACAGGTATAAGGCAAGGCTTGTAGCAAAAGGCTTTGCACAAACTCACGGAATTGATTATGAGGAGACCTTCTCTCCTGTGGCAAAGATGCCTACTATTAGGGTTTTGCTTAGTATTGCCTCTTCCAAGAATTGGAAGATACTTCAACTAGATGTAAAGAATGCATTTTTTTGAATGGTTGGATAACAGAAGAGGTATATATGGCACAACCACCTGGTTTTGAGAATCAAGTTTATCCTGATTATGTGTGTAAACTTAACAAAGCATTGTATGGTCTCAAGCAAGCTCCAAGAGCTTGGAATTTCAGGCTTGTTTCATTCTTGCAGGACAAAGGCTTTCAACCAAGCAAGGCAGATCCTTCACTCTTTATTAAAAAGAGTAATTCTGAGGTCATCTACTTATGTGTATATGTAGATGATATAATATTGACAGGAAATGATGTAGATGGTATGAAGAAGATCAAAGATCAGATGAGAGAAGAGTTCAAGATAAGTGATTTGGGTTCACTTACCTACTTCCTAGGTTTGGAAGTTGTCTACAAAGATCATGGTTTGTTTCTCACTCAAAGGAAGTACATTAAGGACATGTTGGCAAAATTCAAGATGCAAGATTGTAAGATTGCGGGTACTCCAATGGAGGTCAATCACAAATTGAGCTCACATGAAGGTGAACTCATAGAGGACATCACATCATATCAAAGTCTAGTGGGTAGTCTCAACTATGCCACATTGACAAGAGTAGATATATGTTACAGTGTGAGTGTGCTTAGTCAATTTATGCACACACCAAGGAAACCACATATGGATGCTGCCAAAAGGATTCTCAAGTATCTCAAAGGAACCATAAATGAAGGACTTTATTATCCTTATGTATTTGATTTAGTTTTGAAGCTATTTTCTGATGCAGATTGGGTTGGCTCCAAGGAAGATAGAAGGAGCACTTCAGGTTATCTTACCTTTGCAGGTTCAAAGCTTATTTCATGGTCATCCAAGAAGCAACCCACAGTTGCTCTCTCTTCTACTGAAGCTGAATATAGAGGTCTTGCCATAGCTACACAAGAAGCTATGTGGATGAAGACATTATTCAAAGATCTTGGATTGGAGTTTGGAACTCCAACTATTTTTGGTGACAATATGAGTTCTATCATTTGGCTGCTAATCCTATTTTTCATGCAAGGAATAAACATATTGAAGTTCATTATCACTATGTACGAGAAAAGGTTCTAAGCAAAGAGATTCAAATATCATATGTGTCCACTCATCAACAATGTGTAGATATTCTAACCAAAGCATTGGATGGTACAAAGCTTTGCAAATTCAAGGCTATGATTGGTTTGCAGGTAATCTTGGAAGATTGAAGACCTCAAGCATACTTGGCTTGAGGGGGAGCTGTTGGAGCAAGTCTATGACAAGCCTAAGTATTGGCTTGAGTCTCACAAATTCTTAGAAGAAGCTTTAAAAAGAAGACTATGTAAAGTTCACTTGTGAACTACCTCTTGTAACTTTTGAAGAGTTTACTTAATGTAAAAGTAAGAGAATCTTAAGTGGTTGAGTCCACTTGATCAAGAATGGAAAGAGGAGCCACGAATTCGTGATTTGTGGTAGGTAGAGAATCAAATCAATCATTGATTGATTGGAGAGTGATTGAGGGAAGTTAGCCTCCCAAACTCAACTATAAATAGATGGCAGTTTTAGTCGTGGTTAGAGAGACCTATGTGAAGACCTCCAAGAGCTGAGCTTTATGCCATATCAAGGTGTGATTATAAGGCACACATATGTATCAGTAAGTCATTGTATTGTACAAGCAATATACTTTCATTTTCATGATTATTTGAGTTCATCTTTCCATGTTCTTGTGAAGTGTACTACTCACTGCCATTACTCTCAGTTTTCTCAGTCAACTTGCAGAGATGTTTTCTCTAAGCTTGGTGCATCATTTTCAGTGATTTAACTTGGTAAAGTTAGCCCTATAAGTCTACTATATGCTCACAAATTTTGATGTCATTTGGATGTTGCAATCGTCAATTATGTTCATTTGAAGTCAACAGGGTCTGTTCATCTTCACTTCTCTGTCAGGTACCCGACTTTTTCATTCATCTTGTCAGAGCCATTTCTCACTGGTTACTTATCCAAATTCAGTGATTTAAAGTTTGTTGGATTGATCTTAATGTCTAGTATAACCATACAAATTTTCATAATCATTGAATTTCTACATTTTGCGTTATGCTGATTTTTCTGCCCACTGGTCTATTTCTGTAGCAGCCCGTGAAAATTGGGATGATGTCATCACTTGTTAAAACTCATATTCAGTGTGTGGTTCATTATTTTTGATGAGATTACTCTTGAAAGTTAGCTCTTTAAGTTGCCTAGACTTCCCCAAGAGTAATTGAGCTAATTGCTGCTGTGCTCAGAGAATTATGTAAAACACTGGACAGGTGTATGAACGAAGAATAGCAAGTTTTCACCTCTGAGCTAACTCCAACTTATCTGTTTTGATCTATATTTTTGAGAGTGATCTTCCAAGGTACATAGGGTGTCTAATACATCCATTGGCAAGCTAAAAGGGCCCACCATATACTCTTGGAGTTCATTTGGCTGGTGTAGATCAAGGATTTTGCAACACCTCTTCATCTTCAAGCACATACCTATCCATCTCTTCACAAATATGGAAAGCAAACTAGAAATTCCGGTGAGGCTTCTTGCTAGAAAGAGGCTATGCAGATAGAGGATCATGTCAAGTGGGAGCATGCCATGAAGAGTGAGCTAGATTCTATTCACAAGAATGGTACTTGGGATTTAGTACCTTTGCCAAAGGGTAGGAAAGCTAAGCTAGTTCAAATGGATGTGAAAACTACTTTCTTGCATGGAGATCTTACAGATGAGATCTATATGGAACAACCAGAGGGTTATGTAGTTCCTGGCAAGGAAAGTCTAGTTTGTAAGCTCAAGAAGAGCTTGTATGGACTTAAACAGTCCCCTCAACAATGGTACCAAAAGTTTGATGCTTTTATGAAGTCCCAAGGCTATTCTTGAAGCAATGAGGATCATTGTTTCTACACAAAGAGATGCTCAGATGGCAGCTTGATATGCTTGATACTTTATGTCGGTGATATGTTGATTAGTTGGGAAGTCCTCCTATGACTTGTCAATTCTCAAAAGGAAGTTGAGTTAGACATTTGATATGATGGATTTGGGGGATGCCAAACATATTCTTGGCATGCGCATTACTCGTGATAGGAGTAAAAGATGCATATACTTGTCTTAAAGTGAGTACATATCCAAAGTACTTCACAGGTTCAATATGAAGGGTGGAAAAGCATTGAGTACATATTTACCCACATATGTGAAATTGAGAAAGGATGATTGCCCCAAATCAGATGAGGAAAAGGAATTCATGACCAAAATTCCCTATCAGTCTGCCGTTGGTAGTCTCATGTATGCTATGTTAGCTACGAGACCAGACATTGCATTTGCAGTGGGAGTTGTGAGCAGATATATGTCTAATCCTCGCAAGAAACATTGGGGAGTTTTACACAGATTCTAATTATGTTGGTTGTGTAGACAATCATAAGTCTACGTGAGGGTACATTTTTCATTTTGCTAGAGATGCTATCTCTTGGATATCTCGCCTTCAAGAATGTACAGCTGTTTCCACCACAGAAGCAGAGTATGTTGCAGCAAGTGAGGCATGTAAGGAAGCATTGTGGCTTTCTCGTCTTGCTTGTGATATGGGTTTACCTCAGCATGTAACTCGTTTGCTGCGTGACAGTCAGAGTGCCATTGCTTTGGCTAAGAATCTGGTCTATCATGCAAAGACCAAGCACATTGAGGTGAGGTGTCACTTCATTAGAGATTGCTTAGCCACTGAGCACATTATTCTTGAGAAGGTTCACACTCGAGATAATGCTGCGGATGCTTTGACCAAAGCTCTACCACATGATAGCTTTTGATATTGTTGTCACTTGATGGGGGTTAATTGAGTCACGATCTTCCACAATCACTTGTATACTCTGTAACATGCCCATCAGGTTGGAGGTATAGTTTGTATACTTACACTCAGGTATTCTTTATCATTCTTTATTTTCTCCCATAGTTACTTTGGTCATATTGGCCTTTAGTGGGAGATTGTTACCGTTAGTGTCCATGTGAAATGTCAAATGGCCACTAGACAATTCTTTGTATATGCTCTTTAATAAAACATATAGTGGCCTGGTCAATCACAGACTCTAAGTTCGACCGCATTTGTAATACCTAAGAAGTCTGTCTTTGTGCTCCCTGTGTACTATGTTTTTCTTGAGTATTCTGTAGCCTCTGTGCGGAGTACTATGTGCGGCCCTAGGAGCTCAGTTTTCTACTCCGATGATATCATCGTGAAGCTCTCGAGAAGGAGAGTGCAGTGTGGTGCATCACCATCAAATTACTTCATGACTGACCACACCACTATATGTTTTATTAAAGAACATATACAAAGAAGTGTCCGGTGGCCATTTGGCCTTTTACATGGACACTAACAGTAACAATCTCCGACTAAAGGCCAATATGGCCAAAGTAATTATGGAAGAAAAAATAAAGAATGATAAAGAATACATGAGTGTAAGTATACAAACTATACCTCCCACGTGATGGGCATGTTACACAATATACAAGTGACTGTGTAAAATCATGAATCAAGTAACCCCAATCAAGTGACAACAGTGTCAAAATCTATCCTATGGTAGAGCTTTAGTCAAAGCATCTACAACATTATCTCGAGTGTGAAACTTATCAATAATAATGCACTCAGTGGCTAAGCAATCTCTAATGAAGTGATACCTCACCTCAATGTGCTAAACCCATATAAAAAGCAAGACGAGAAAGCCAGAATGCTTCCTTACATGCCTCACTTGTTGCAACATACTCTTCTTCTGTGGTGGAAACAATTGTACATTCTTGAAGACGATATTTCCAAGAGATAACACCTCCATCAAAATGAAAAATGTACCCTGATGTAGACTTACGATTTTCTAGCATAGTCAGAATCTGTGTGACCAATAATGGATGCTTTCCCTCTACCTAAGCATAGACACTTGTCCTTAGTGCTACTCAGATATCTCCAAATCATCTTGACCGCTTCCCAATGTTTCTTGCTAGGATTAGACATATATCTGCTCACAACTCCCACTACAAATGCTATCTTATCTCGTAGCTACCATAGCATACATGAGACTACCAACAATAGACTGATAGGAATTTTGTTCATGAATTCCTTTTCCTCATTGGCAATCATCCTTGCTCAATTTCACATATGTGGGTAAAGGTGTAATCAATGCCTTTCCACCCTAGATATTGAACCTATGAAGTACTTCTCCTATCACGAGTAATGCGCATGCCAAGAATATGTTTGGCATCCCCCAAATCCTTCATGTCAAATGTCTGACTCAACTTCCTTTTGGGAATTGACAAGTCATAAGAGGACTTCCCAACAATCAACATATCATCGACATAAAGTATCAAGCATATCAAGATGCCATCAGAACATCTCTTTGTGTAGAGACAATGATCCTCATTACTTCGAGAATAGCCTTGGACTTCATAAAAGCATCAAACTTTTGGTACCATTGTCTAGGGGACTGTTTAATCCATAGAAGATCTTCTTGAGCTTACAAACTAGACTTTCCTTGCCAGAAACTACATAACCCTTTGCTTTTTCCATATAGATCTCATCTATAAGATCTCCATGCAAGAAAGCAATTTTCACATCCATTTGGAGTATCTCTAAGTCCTCCATTACAACGAATCCAAGCAATATGTGCTGGGTAGTCATCTTGACCACTAGAGAGAAGATTTCCTCAAAATCAGCACCATGTTGTTGCTTAAAATCCTTTGCAACAAGTCATGCTTTATACTTTGGAGAAGCACTATATGATGTGAAATTTAGCTTATATACCCAGGTACATGGTAAAATTTTCCTGCCCTTTGGCAAAGGTACTAAATCCCAAGTACCATTCTTGTGAATATAATCCAGCTCACTCTTCATGTCACACTCCCACTTGACATGATCCTTTGTCTGCATAGCCTCTTTCTAGCAAGAAGGCTCACTGGAATATGTTAGCATAACAAAATCTAAACCTAGAACATATCTATCAGGTGGATGTGAGACACGTGTAGGGCGTCTCAATGGTTGCTGAACAGGAACATGTGCATAATGATCTAATAAGACATTCTCTTGAACGTCCCTATGTGCAACATTTTTATGCATGCTAACTAGAGGACTAGTATCCTCAAACACCACTCTTCTCACTTCAACCTCCTTAATGGGATATTTATGCATTTTAGACTCATTTGAAAATGACATCACTACTTCTGATCATTGATCGTGTTTCAGGATCCCATAAGCGATATCCAAATTATCCTTCTCGACCATATCCAAGAAAAATGCATTTCTTTGAATTATGGTCCAACTTTTGTCCAAGACTCTTGGGTATATGAAAATATGCTTCACCCAAAAACTCAAAGATGATCATAATATGGTGGCTTCCTTGTCCATAACTCTTGTGCCACTTTCAGACATTTGGCTATACTAGGTCAAATGTTAATCACATGAACTGCAGTCAATATTGCTTCTGTCCAAAAACCTTGTGAGAGGTTTGCATGATGCAACATAGAAAGTACTCTATCTTGAATAGTTCTATTCATCCTTTTAGCTACATCATTCTGTATTGGTGTATAAGGAGCTGTAAAATCTCTATGAATCCCTCTAGAGTGATAGAAAAGGCTAAATTAATGTGAGGTATACTCACCTCCATTATCTGAACGTAAATCCTTAAGCTTAATTCCTTTTTCAGTCTCAACTGAAGCAAGCCATTTTCTGAAAGTAGGGAATACCTCATCCTTCGATTTGATAGGATATACCTAGACTTTTCTTTTGCCATCATCTATGAAAGTGACAAAGTAAAGAGAACCACCTAAGGACCTAGTGGGCATATAACCACACACATATGTATGAACGAGATCTAAAGGCTGAATTGAAGATTCAATGTGCGTTCTATGCACATTTCTGGTTTGCTTTCCATATTGACAATGCTCACAAAATGAAAAATAAGAGAAAGATAACACTGGTAAGTAGCCAAAACGAGAAAGATTTTCCATTCCACTATGAGATATATGGCCCAAATGACCATGCCAAATACAAGCCATAGGCTGTTCAATAACAACTAACAAGTGTTCTTTTTGTGATACAAATAAAGGATAAAGTGAGCCAACTTTGCTTCCTTTTGCAATAGCCATATTGCCCTTTGATATAAAAAAGAAGTGAGCATAGAAGACCACCTCGTAACCAAGGCCATCAAGTTGACCAATTTACATCAAACTACACGATAACTGAGGTACATCATGTACATTATGGATAGTAAATTTTGAACCATCAATGAAGTACACAACCACATGTCCAATCTCCACAACGTCACAGTGGTAAGAGTCACTGTTGGCATTATACGGGAAGAAGCAAGTACGAGCAGACATGCAGATCTAGCACTGAGGCATCCCATCATTTTTTTCCAGTCCTGACATCATTTTAAAAGTGATTCTCATCACTAACAACCATTGTAAATACCGTTTCATCTTTTTGTAGCTCCATTTTGTGCAAGCCGAGGAGTCCTTGAGCTTGGGGAGCCTTAGAAGTAGTTGCCTGCCAATTTCATATTTTATAGATCTCGTTTGAGCCCTCAAATAGCCTTGGAACCTAATTTTTAACTAGGCCGGACACTAGGTCTGGATAGGGTCAAAGCTAGTCAAAAACTATAAATAGAGCTAGAGAGCTCATTTTTGGGGCTAGCTTCTTGTAGTTTTGAGCTTGTATGAGAACTTGTTTGTAATAGAAGTGATTCCATTGTCTTACTCTCTTTGTTCTTACCGTGTGTGCGCGTGTGTGTGTGTGTGCATGTTGGTGTGCTTCTCACTCACCCATTTGTGCCTTCACTTGCTTGAGGTCTTCATACCATCCTCATGTCTTCCTGGATTAACATTAAAGTAGGTGCTACTCATCACTGAGCTACACCAAATTTTGGCACCGTTGCCGGGGATTCGAGCTTTGAGGACGAGCGTGTGATGGTAAGACGTAGAGAGGACGCGTTGGAATGGTAAGTAATAGGTAAATTTCTTGTTTTTCTCCATCTCCATCTCCATCTCCATCTCCTTCTCCATCTCCATCTCCTTCTCCACTTCATATTCCCTCTTCCTTGTCATTCTCCTCATTTGCTTTGTGCGAGTTTGAGAGAGAGCGAGAGTGCATTGTTGTTTTGTGTGTTTTTGCATGTTTCTTGCAGGTTTCAACATCATCACCATCTCCAGCAAGCTAGCAGGTACGGAATCTCTCTGCACAAGCCTCGAGGCGTCAAGCTCGAGCTATCGTGACACACCAAAAAGTTGGCCCAATCACGATTTTGAGTGCACCACGACACAGCGCAGCCTGAGAGCTCCTAGGATCACTAGCTTGATCAGCAAAATTCACCATATCCCGACGTGTCGCGACACTCCCAAGTATCGTGACACTCTCGAGTATCACGACACTCCCAAGTATCGCGACACACTGACCTATCGTGACACTCCCAAGTATCGTGACACACCGAACCTATCACGACACTCCCAAGTATCGTGACACTCCCAAGTATCGTGACACTCCCAAGTATCGCGACACTCCCAAGTATCACGACACTCCCAAGTATCACGACACACTGACCTATCGCGACACTCCCAAGTATCGCGACACTTCGACCTATCGAAACACTCCCAAGTATCGCGACACTTTGACCTATCGTGACACTCCCAAGTATCGCGACACTTCCACCTATCGCGACACACCGACCCGACCTATCGCGATACATCGGCTTAACGCATGAAATTTTAGGGTGAATTAATTGATTGAATTGAGGTACTTTTGGGCTTAATTTCGGACACATTGGGATGATATTAGAGCCTTAGAAGTGGGCAAAATACCTAAAAACCAGGGAGGAATTTCTTGAACCTTGAGAGCCTGTTTTGACCCCTAAATGCCTGAATGGTCATAACTTCACCATACAAACTCCGATCGATGAGATTTTGGTCTCGTTGGAAAGCTTGTTGAGAATCCTACATGGAGTTTTAGAACATGTATTTTTAAGTTGGCCTTTAGGTGGGACTGGGTGGTCATAAGATTTTGGAGGTACAGTGAGTTACTCCAAGGGGGGCCTGTAATTGTTGATGTGTGTCTTCAATCCATTGTGGTAAAGGAGCTATATTAACTTGTGAACTTTTGCAGGAACATTGCATGCACAGAAGGCATTCCAAGGCAAGCTAGCAAGGGCGAGTACCAAGCTTGGGAGAAGGCTTCTTGGGCTGGTGTAGCAGTCTGAGCAACCAGAGGATTGAGGTTGGAAGTTCTCTCAACCCTCCTTTGTCAATTCCTAGCTTAGGCTAAGTACGACTTAGGGTGGTAAATAATTAGGGCAACGTCAGGCACGAATCAAGTCCAAGAGAACTAATCAACAAAGTACAAGCGTTAAGTAGAGCTTAAGTGCGAAAATTCTAAGGAACGAAATTAAACCTGAATCGAGCAAATATCAAGTGCGAAATTCACTTAAGTACTCCTGACGACGTGATTTTGAACAAGGGCTTAACATAATATTCAACTAAAAAGAACAAAGTGATTGGTGCAAATTAACCTGCAACGAGAGTGTACTTGGGACCAAGGGGGTAGAGAAACCAGGCATATGAACCTTAGGTCAGGCAGACACTTAGGCCGAGACCGACAAAGCCTCAGATCTTCTGAAGCTAGTGTCAATCACACTGCTAGGTCTTGGGCCCAACAGTTGAGTGATTACCCATACACTCCCCGATCAGAAACAAGTGATTCTGAGATGTCCTACACCATGGAGAGACTAGTAGGTAGTTCAGGGGTGGCGTATCTAGAAAAGCCAGAAGGACCTTACAAGACTCAATTGGAATACATTAGGACTAATCGTCTAGGTACTCGGATCTACGAAGACAGCCTGAGAAGATCTGTGGTCCAGATTAAGAACCCCGATCAACCCCACGGACTAGAACACCCGGTAGTCAAGTTCGAGAATGGAGCATATCTAGATAAAGAGGGGACTATGTATGTAGTCACCGATCACCCAGATAGGACAGACGAATTTGGCAATGTGATCGCTGAGACTGACATGGGTGACATAGAGCAAGGAAACTTAGAGAGAGAGCCCAGGACTCCCGTGGTAAATCTGTCTTGACTAGAATCATGACTCCAGAGTGGATTCCCCAGGATAATAAGAGCATAGATTTGCTTTTAAACCGAGAAACCGATGAGGCTTTTTGGAGATATAAGCCTGCCCAACCTCATGAAGTAGGTGCTCTCACAATCTATGAATTTAAAGACCCTGATAGCCCAGGAAAAGTAACCTACCTAGACAATATGTCAGAGAGGATCTTCGTGGTCTCTGACCATGGGAGACATGCCTACACTTGGAAGGGTAAATTTTTTTTTCCCGAACCTCGGTCCAATGTGTCCTATAGCCACCAAGGAGCTGGGACCTCCCAAGCTCATGGAGCTCAAAGAGATAGAAGTAGAGACAGACCTGAGGCAAGCTTTGCCAACCCCCTGGGAAGAGAAAGGATGAGAACAGAAATGGACAGAGAAGAAACCGAGAGACTGAGAGCCCCAAGGAATTAAAGAAATGCTGACGATTTCCCTTTCCCAAGGCCGAGAGAACACACTAGGACCCTGAGGCCAACCCAGTTGGTGAAGTCTATGAAGAACTATTTCGATGGCACAGGAGACCCATACAATCATCTAGCTATTTTTAGACAAGTCTTGAGAGTTGAACAAGTGGAGGACCTATTCACACAATACAATGTTTTTGGTCTAACCCTTAGGAACACTGCCCTTACATGGTTTCAACCCCTGAACGAGAGGCAGTTTAGGAGCATAGACCAACTTTTAGAGGCTTTCATCACTGAATTCTCTAAGAGTGGCATACGACATAATACCTCCTCCCTGATTCATAGCTTTAAGCAAACACCTCAAGAGACGGTCAGACTAGCACGAAGAAGGTTTAGGCAATACCTAGAGAGGTGCCCAATGTGTGAGTTACCCACACCAGCCAAGCAAGTGGCTTTGTTCTTAGATGGATTGTTGAGCACCAAGCTCAGGTCATATGTGTATCTGAAGGACCCCAGAACTATAGAAGAGTGCGTTCACATGTGCATAGACATTGAGGACAATCTAGGCAAGGAGTTGGAGCTATCAAAAATCTACAAGGATACGGATAGCTCTAGTAGCATCATGTCTGGTCAATCCACATCCATTGAGGAACTTGCAGAGAAGGTAGCTCAAAAACTAGGTGTCGCTAACAAACAAATTCCAAGATTTGCCCTAGTTAAGCGGTGCTATACTTGTGGAGGTGACCATATGGCAAGTGTATGTCCCATTATGGCCCAACCCCAAGTGAATCCTAGTAGCCAGTACTGCACCATAGAGCGAAGGTACACCAACCACACCGCACAAGACTGCCCTTATAACAAACAAACTGTCAGGCAAAATTACCCTCAGCCATATCCACAACAGGGTAGATACCAGAATCAGTACCCACCACAACAATACGGAAGACCACAACAACCTTATCAGCCACCTTATCAAGGGCAGCAAAGACCTCAACCAATCCTAATGCAGCAACCCCCTGCTCCAACCAATGTGATCCCAGTAAAATATGCATCTACTGAAGAAAATCTGAATAGAGCCATAGTTCCAATCACACCGTTGCTATCAGACAATGATCCAAGTGACCATAGTTTTGACTCCACACATATTGATAGCCCACAAGCTTACTACATGCAGTCACCCGAGCATAACAAGTCATACTATTATGAGGACCCAAGTGAAAATAGTGGGGAGCATGAGTATGCTAATGTCATGTACACAAACCCCAACTCTAGAACTCAACTGAGGCAAGTACGACCCCCTTTTCCTAGAGGACCATGCTTCAGATGTCAGGGAGATCACCTTATACGTGATTGTCCACTGCCTGCCCCTACACAACCCCAACCAGTGACAATTCAGGGCTTCTGTCAAGATTGCGAAAAGGAGCATCTCTTACGAGATTGCCCAAAGAATCCCAATAACTTGCCAAAAATCACTCCTATCAACATCATTGGACTAGTAGTAGACTCTACAGGAAGTGTAACTTCCACTGCCCCAGTGTAGGTGGTCACTAGAGCTCAAGCCTTGCAGCAAACTCAAGGAGTAGGGCAGGAGAAGAGTTCTGAGGTTAGTGAGACAGAGAGTATAACCAAAAAAAAGGACAAGAGCATGGAGAGATAGTCGGGAGAGAATGAAAAGACAATGGTCACAGAAAATGAGCGAACTTGAGGAAAGCTTGAGAGAAACCAAAGCAAAAATAAGTGAACTAGAATCTCAAAACCACTCTCACACCACCCCTCCACCACCGTTTCCATCTCCCTCCAACCCATCACCTTCCATTCCCCAACTTCCTAATCCACCACACATAACCCACCCACCACCCAGAGTAGGATCAGTCCTAGCCGATCCCACTCCTGAGGATCTAGACATGATGCTTAAAGCATATCAGGCTAGGATCCAAGAAGGGCCAAATGTGACAAATCATGACAAATGTTACCCTAGAGCTGATCTAGAGATAGAGAGAACAAAACTTTGTGCTAAAATGGTAGAATTGGCGCAAGCTATGTTTGAAGCCAGTCACTTGTTTAATGGCTCTAGCTCCACTAGAACACCATTGCATTTCGATGGTCTATTGGATAGATTGGAAAGGTTACTTACAAAGTCTGGGAAAGGAGCCACCTCCCAGATTAAGGAGAGTGCAAGAGATAGAATAAGAATTCCTCCCAGGGAAGCTTATGTGCCTAACTCCACTGAACTAGAGACCTCTTCTTCTATGAATAGGTATTCACCAGAGTTCCTGAGAGAGATTCAAGAAGAGAAATGGGCAAAGGAAAGTGAACTCCCTCCTCCCATCGAACTTGTGGATGATGCACATGATCAATTTCCACAGGACATCCCTTCTATTTATGAAGAGCAGGAGAGTGCCCAGTCTCATGAGAGATTAGACTTTGAGTCTAATTCCTTGCAGGAATTACCCCATTTTACAGGCCCCTAGGAAACTAAGTCAACTTGCATGAGAGCACCCACGGTCATGATAAGAAATGAGGATTCGATAATACCTAGGAATACGGAGGTAGTGAACACTAAAGTGCAGTGCAACCTCACTTTAGAAGAGCTACTCAAGGTTAAGCCTGAAGTGTGGAAACATGTAGCCAAACAAGTGCCAAACATAACAAAATCTCGTTCCCAGGTAGGATCCCACATAACAGTACAAGAAATACCATTGGATAAGATAGGAGACATGAGTGAAGGAGAAGAAGGAAATACCTATCTCCCGGTTACCCATCAGGGATACACAACCAAGGCAATTTCGGACTCAGGTGCAGGAGTTGCAATTGCTACCACTACCCTATGGAAGCGTTGGGGCAAGCCAGCACTCAGGCCGACGAGAATGAAATTGCAGATGGCCGATGGTCATATTGAGAGGCCTTTAGGATTGCTAGAAGGAATAACTCTCACTACATGTGGTGTTGAGTTTGAGCATACTTTTGCTATATGCGACTTTAGCAAAAACCAAGCCTACGAGATGATTTTGGAGAGACCATTTATGCGGCAGTTGCAAGTGGTACAAGATTGGGGAACCAATTCCTTGTATTTGCAACACTTAGGTGTTACAACCAAAGTCAATTTCAAGGATTACTCTCATAGAGATGTACCCCCCATCCAATGGAATCCCATCCATAGAGCCAAAGATGATACTGAGTCAGTGCATTCTATAGGATGAGGATCCTCATGGATGCATGAAGACACCCACTTATGGATGTGCAAAGTAGCAGTAGAAGAAGAGAAGAGAGAAAAAGCCCGAGAGGTAGGTGCAAAAGAAACCCATAGATCAATTCAAGACCCAACCTATGCACCTGTAGTTTTCCCTGACGAAGAATTTGAACCTCATGGTTGGGCTGAAATTTTAGCAACAATGGATGTAGCCATCAATGAAGAACAATGGACACCCCCACTGTGACGAGGATGGCTATGACATTTCAGTCTTCTCCATAGAGTCAATCATGGGAGACTCATTTTCGAAGAATGCGAACCTAGCCCTGATGCATTTGAGGATGCAAGTGACTCTGATCTAGAATCAATCATTATGGACCCACAATTTGCATCAGATGAAGAATACTTCTATGAGGTAGAAGTTCACCCTCAGAGACATGAAGAGATCATTAATGATATGAGATTAACCACAGAAGAGACCACTAAGAGTGAGGGAAATAAAAGAAAGAAGAAGGAAGTCACTCCGGAGGAAGAAGAATCCTTGTTTGAGGTCCTTGAAAACTTTAAAAAATATGAGATAGACAATAGGAGAGTTGTGATAAGAATGCCTAAACGCGAGGCACAATCAGGAGAGGCATATGATAGCAAGGAAACTACCAAGAAAATAGTTGTAGCCATAGAAGAGGGAGAAGAAAGATGCACCTACATAGGGCATGACCTGACGGGAGAAGAAGAGCAAGAGTTGATAGCCCTGCTAAGAGAATACAGAGATGTATTCGCTTGGAGTTATAAGGAATTGAAAGGGGTCGACCCAGACATATGCTCACACACGATTCCCATGACCACAGATGCGAGACCCTCTAAACAAAAGCCATACACATACAATGACAACTATGCTACCAAGATCAAAGAGGAGATAGATCGCTTGGTTGAAGCTGGATTTATCTATGAAATTGAGCACACTGAATGGGTATCCCCCATTGTAGTGGTGCCCAAAAAGAATGGCAAATTACGTGTATGCATTAACTTGAAGAAGGTTAACGTAGCCACTATCAGGGATAGTTATCCGCTTCCTATCACTGAGCATCTATTAGAAAGGGTAGCAGGCAAGAAAGTTTACAGCTTCTTAGATGGGTTCTTTGTCTACAATCAAGTAGCCATTGCACCAGAAGATCAGCATAAGACGGCTTTTGCCACATAGTGGGGCATATTTGCTTTTCGGGTAATGCCATTCGAGCTTACCAATGCACCTGCAACCTTCTAGAGGCTCATGTGCCACGTGTTTAAAGAGTTCTTGAGGAAAAATTTGGAAGTCTATGTTGATGATCTTTGCACTCATTCCAACATTAGACAGACCCATATACCTGAACTCAGATAAATCTTTGACAAATGTAGAGAATATCAAGTCTGCTTGAACCCAGAAAAGTGTGTTTTCATGGTCAGGCAAGGCAAGATCCTAGGGCACATATTGTCAAAGAATGGCATATCAATGGATGAGGAGAAAGTGAGAGCCATTGCATAACTACCTAGGCCAAGGAATGTCAAGGAGGTACAAGCATTCATGGGGCATTGTGGTTACTACCACCGGTTCATTCACATGTATGCCGTCATTGCAAAGCCTCTGTATGCTCTTCTAACTAACTTTGAGTGGACCGATGAATGTAAGAATTCCTTCAATGAGCTTAAATGAAGATTATGCTCAGCACCAATCTTGACCACACCAGATTGGAACAAGCCATTCCATGTTCATGTGGATGCCTCCAATTATGCTATTGGATGTGTACTTGCACAACCTACTGGTGAAGGTAATATGGATCTTCCAATTGCCTGTGCCAGTAGACAGTTGAATGCAGCTGAACGAAATTATACCACCACTGAACGAGAAGGATTGGGCATGGTGTATGCGGTTAAAAAGTTTAGACACTATTTACTTGCAAACAAGTTTAAATTTTTTACTGATCACCTGTACCTGGTAAACAAGCCATGCAATACAGGCAGATTAGTAAGATGGTTTCTCTTACTAATGGAATATGACTTTGAGGTAGTGGTGAGGAAGGGCAAGACTCACCTGAGAGCAGATCATCTCTCAAGGCTCACATCAGGAGAGGCCCCACAAGGAGTGTCAGATGACTTACCTGATGCTTACTTGTTTAATTTGGAAGTTGTACCTCAGTGGGCTAAGCCATTAGTGCCAGTATTGACATATGGTCCTAATCACCCGGTAATGCACACAGAAGATAGAGAGATAGTAAAAGCTCAAAATATCACATCTTGGCAGGGAGTATGTACAAACATACGGAGCAAGGAGTATTAGCCTGTTGTGTGGAAGAGGACGAGTACGCTAAATGGTTGCAATTAGCACATGTAGGTGCATTAGAGCAACGCTACTCAAAACAACGAACCCTACAGACACTGAGGAGACTAGGAGTGCATTGGCCAACCATGGAAGTTGATGTCTATAGAATGTGCAAAGAATGCCCAATCTGTTGCACTAACCCACCAGTGGAACATGCTACTCTTTATCGAATATCTTTAGTACCAGATTGGAGTGAACCATTAGTAGCCTTTCTGAGGACGAAAACATTCCCTCAAGATATGACTTTGGCTAGACAAAGGAGTTTGGAACAAGAAGCCTTAGATTACGCAATCATTGGTGATAATTTATACAAACGAGGTAAAGATGGTTACCTAAGACTGTGTGTCCATGAGAGCGAATACCTCAAGATATTAGAAACTGCTCACCAAGGTGTAGCAGGAGGACACTTTGGTCCAGATCGGGTGATCAAGGCAATACTATTTGCAGGATTTTGGTGGCCCACCCTTCACATGGATACACACACCTATGTGAAGAGGTGTGAGGTTTGTCAACGGACTCAGTATCCCATACATAAGGATGAGATGCCATTGAAGCCTATGATGGGCAGACGTGCATTCTCTAAGTGGGGAATAGACTTTGTTGGTCCTATTAATCCCCCAGCTAAGGGTTCACATGTGGAGTATATCATTGTGGCCACAGACTATCTAACCAAGTGGGTAGAAGTGAAAGCCACTACGAAGAACGATGCTCAAACGACAGCAAAGTTCTTATTTGAGAAGTTGTTCACTAGATACGGATTGCCAATAGAGTTATTAAGTGATAGAGGGACTCACTTCTTAAATGAAGTCATTGAAAATCTTCTTCAAGAGTTCTTGGTGATACACAAGAAGTCTGCTCCCTATCATCCACAAGCTAATGGGTAGGTCGAAAGCACAAATAAGATTCTATGCAATGTGCTAACTAAATTGGTGAATAATAAACGCTCTGATTGGGACAAACAACTACACCACGCTGTTTGGGCATACCGAGTTGCCTATAAAACGGTACTCCAAGCCACACCCTTTCAGATGGTGTTTGGCCAGAATGTGGTGCTACCACTAGACTTTTTGATCCCTACATTGAAAGTAGCACAAGAGCATGAATGGACAGACCATGAACTCTCCTCTAAAATCTTTGATCTTGAACGTTTAGGTGAGACACGATTGAGAGCTGCAGCAGGAATCTATGCAGCCAAGAAGAGGCGAAAGGCGTATTTTGATACACATGTGAAGGATAAAGGCTTGAAAGCAGGAGACCTAGTCCTAGTCTACACATTGAAGCAACATGCACGAAAGTTAGAGAAAAGAGGCTATGGACCAATGATCATCAATAGGATCTCCACAAGTGGAGCAGTACAACTAGCCACTCTAGAAGGTGACATACTACCAAGTTACATAAGCGGATGCAGAGTCAAGTTATATCAAGAACCCCTAACTGAAGAAATGCTCAATCGACTCAATACGGCAAAGAAACGTAAGGAAGAGGAACAACGAATTCGAGAAGAAGCACAGGCCAAAGCTTTAGAACGCATTCGACGAATGAAATTGAGAAGGCAAGGTAGAGATCAACCCATGATTGATGCTCATGAAGATCTAGGTTATCAAATGGCCATGTGCGAGTCTTCAGGTAAACATTCCCATAGGATAGTCGATCGACGACCTTTCGTAACCCTAGAATTAGGATAAGGAGAGAGTACGACAACTGTGAGAGCTTTAATTGATTCAGGTGCAGCCACTAGTGCAGTTCGACTTTCTTACTGCCAACAACTGCAATTGAAAGTACAACCTATAGAGGTGGACATCAGCCTCCATAGTAGGCCAATGCACTCGGAGTCTCCTTAGTGTCTATAGGGTTCGTTGTTTTGAGTAGTGTTGCTCCAATGCACCTACATGTGCTAATTGCAACCATTTAGCATACTCATCCTCTTCCACACAACAAGCCAAGATCCCTTGATCTGTGTGCTTGTACATACTTCCTGCCATGATGTGGTACTTCTGGGCTCTTACTACCTCTCTATCTTGAGTGTTTATGACTGGGTGATTAGGCCCGTATGTCAATACTGGCTAATGGTTTTGACCACTGCGGCACCACTTCCAAATTAAACAAGTAAGCATCAGGAAGGTCATCTGACACTCCTTGTGGGGCTTCTCCCGATGTGAGCCTAGATAGATGATCTGCTCTCAAATGAGTCTTCCCTTTCCTTACCACAACCTCGAAATCATATTCCATTAGCAAGAGAAACCATCTTATTAATCTTCCTGTATTGCATGGCTTGTTTACGAGATATAGCAGTGCCTAATGGTCAGTAAAAAATTTAAACTTATTTGCAAGAAAATAATGTCTAAACTTTTTAACTGCATATACCATGCCTAATCCTTCTCTCTCCGTAGTGGTATAATTTCATTCAGCTGCATTCAATTGTCTTCTAGCATAGGCAATTGGAAGATCCATATTACCTTCACCGGTAGGTTGTGCAAGTACACATCCAATAGCATAATTGGATGCATCCACGTGAACATGGAAAGGCTTATTCCAATCTGGTGTGGTCAAGATTGGTGCTGAACATAATCATCGTTTAAGCTCATTGAAGGAATTCTCACATTCATGAGTCCACTCAAATTTAGTCAAAAGTCCATACAGAGGCTTTGCTATGATGGCATACATGTGTATAAACCGTCGGTAATAACCACAATGCCCCATGAAAGCTTGTACTTCCTTGACATTCTTTGGCCTAGGTAACTCGGCTATGGCTCTCACTTTCTCTTCATCAGTGGATATGCCATTCTTTGACACTATGTGTCCTAGAAACTTGCCTTGCCTGACCATAAAAACACACTTTTCTGGGTTCAGGCAGACTTGATATTCTCTACATTTGTCAAAGATTTGTCTGAGTTCAGGAATATGGGTTTGTCTAATGTTGGAATGAGCACAAAGATCATCAACATAGACTTCTAAGTTCTTCCTCAGGAACTCTTTAAATACATGGCACATCAGCCTCTGGAAGGTAGCGGGTGCATTGGTAAGCCCAAATGGCATTACTCTAAAGGCAAATATGCCCCATTCAGTGGCAAAAGCAGTCTTGTGCTGGTCCTCAGGAGCAATGGCTACCTGATTGTAGCCTGAAAATCCATCAAGGAAGCTGTACACTTCCTTGCGTGCTACTCTTTCTAAGAGATGCTCTGTGATAGGAAGCGGATAGTTATCTTGAATTGTGGCTGCATTGACCTTCTTTAAGTTAATGCATACACACAGCTTTCCATTTTTCTTGGGTACCACTACGATGGGGGATACCCACTCAGTGTGCTCAATTTCATAGATAAATCCCGCTTCAACCAGTCTATCTATCTCCTCTTTGATCTTAGCAGCATAATTATCATTATATGTGTATGGCTTTTGCTTAGAAGGTTTGGCATCCGAGGTCATGGGGATAGTGTGTGAGCATATGTCAGGGTCTACACCTTTCAAGTCCTTGTAACTCCAAGCGAATACATCTCTGTATTCTCTTAGCAAGGCAATTAATTCTTGCTCTTCTTCTTCCGTCAAGTCATGTCCTATGTATGTGCATCTCTCTTCTCCTTCTTCCCTGGCTACCACTATTTTCTTGGTGGTTTCTTTGTTATCATAGGCCTCCCCTGATTGTGCCTCTCGTTTAGGCATTCTGATCATGACTCTCCTGTCATCTATCTCATACTTCCTAAAATTTTCCGGGACCTCAAACAAAGATTCTTCCTCTTCTGGTGTGACTTCTCTCTTCTTTCTTTTCTTTCCTTCTTCCTTCGGGGTCACCTGTGTGGCTAGCCTTACATCATTTTTAAGCTCTCCATACCTGTGGGGTTGAAATTCTACTTCATAGAAGTATTCTTCATCTGATGCAAAAGGTGGGTCCATGATGATTGACTCTAGATTGGAGTCACTTGCATCCTCAAATGCATCAGGGCTAGGTTCACACTCTTCTAACACTGCCTCTCCCATGATTGGCTCTATGGAGAAGACTGAAATGTCATAGCCATCTTCATCACAGTGAGGTGTCCATTGTTCTTCATTGATGGCTACATCCATTGTTGCTAGGATTTCTGCCCAGCCGTGGGGTTCAAATTCCTCGTCAGGAAAGACTACAGGTGCATAGGCTGGGTCTTGAATTGATCTATGTGTTTCTTTTGCACCTACCTCTCTGGCTTTTTCTCTTTTCTCTTCTTCTACTGCTACTTTGCACATCCATAAGTGGGTGTCTTCATGCATCCATGAGGATCCTGATCCTATGGAATGCACTGATTCCGTATCATCTTTGGTTCTATGGATGGGATTCCATTGGATAGGAGGGACATCTCTATGAGAGTAATCTTTGAGATTTACTTTGGTTGTAACACCTAAGTGTTGCAGGTACAAGGAATTGGTGCTCTCTTGCTCCTCATAAATGGATGGAATGTCTTGTGGGAATTGGTCGTGTGCATCATCCACAAGTTCAATGGGAGGAGGGACTTCACTTTCTTTAGCCCATTTGTCTTCTTGAATCTCTCGTAGGAATTCTGGTGTGAACCGATTCATAGAAGATGATGTGTTTGGCTCCGTAGAGTTAGGCACATAGGCTTCCTCGGCAGGAAGGCTTACTCTTTCACTTGCCTTGTCCTTGTGTTGAGAGGCGGGTTCCTTTTCTGATTGTGAAATTAGCCTCTCTATTCTTTCTAACAGTCCTTCAAAGTGCAGCTGCGTCTTGGCTGAGCTAGATATGTTAAAGAGGCGGCTGGCTTCAAACATGGTTTGAGCCAAATCCAGCATCTTAGCACAAATTTTAGTCCATTCAAGCTCTAATTCTGCTCTAGGGTAGCACTTTTCATGATCAGTTACGTTTGGCCCTTCTTGGATTCTGGCCTGATATGCTTTGAGCATCATGTTTAGGTCCTCGGGACTGGGATCTGCTAGGACTGATCCTACTCTAGGGGGTGGTGGGATTAGGTGAGGCGGGTTGGAAGGTGGCGGGTCGGATGGAGTTGGGAATGGTGGAGGTGGGGTAGTGTGAGGGAGCTTGAGAGGTGAGTTCGGTTATCCTGGCTCTTCTTTCTCTTAGGCTTTCCTCAAGTTCACTCATTTTCTTTGCCCATTGCCTTTTCATTCTTTCACGACTATCTCTCCAAGCTCTAGTTCTTTTCTTTGTCATGCTCTCTTTTCACTAACATCTGGGCTCTTTTCCTGGCCTACACCTGGGTTTTGCTGTAAGGCTTAGTGACCACTTGTATTGGTGCAGTGGAAGTGACACTTCCTGTGGAATCTACCACTAACCCAATAACGTTAATGGGAGTGATTTTTGGCATATTGTTGGGATTCTTTGGACAATCTGGTAAGAGATGCTCCTTTCCACATTCTTGGCAAAAGCCCTGGATCGTCACTGATTGGGGTTGTGTAGGTGGAGGCAAGGGACAATCACGAATGAGATGATCTCCCTGACATCTGTAGCATGGTCCTCTAGGGAATGGGGGTCTTACTTGCCTAGGTTGAGGTCTAGGGTTGGGGTTTGCATACATGACGTTTGTGTAATCTGACTCCCAACTAGGTTCACTTAGTTCTTCACTGTAGTAGGACTCACCATGTTTAGGAGATTGCATGTAGTAGGCCTGGGGGCTATCAACATGTGTAGAAATCGAAACTATGGTCACTAGGGTCACTTTCTGATAGCAATGGGGTTACTGGCACTATGGCCCTATTCAGGTTTTCTTCTGCAGCTGCATACTTTACAGGGATCACATTGGATGGAGCTGGAGGTTGTTGGGCTAACACCGGCTGAGGCCTTTGCTGGGCCTGATATTGTGGTTGGTAGGTTTGTTGGGGCCTAGCATACTACTATGGTGGATATTGGTTCTGATATCTGCTTTGTTGGTATGGCTGAAGGTAGGTTTGCCTAACCGCTTGCTTATTGTATGGCAGTCTTGTGCGGAGTGATTTGTGTATCTTCGTTCTATGGTGCAGTATTGGCTACTAGGATTTACTTGGGGTTGAGCCATAATGGGACATACATTTGCCATATGGTCACCTCCACAAGTATAGCATCCTTTTACTGGGGCGAACCTTGGGATTTGTTTGCTAGAGACACCTAATTTCTGAGCTACTTTCTCTGCTAATTCCTCAACTGATGTGGATTGCGAGGAAGAGAGGCTAGAGGCACTATCTAAGTCTTTGTAGATTTTGGAAAGCTCTAGTTCCTCCCCAAGATTATCCTCGATGTCAATGCACATGTGTACACACTCTTCTATGGTCCTAGGGTCCTTCAAGTACACATAAGATCTCAATTTGGTACTTAGCAATCCATCCAAGAATAAAGCCACTTGCTTAGCTGGTGTGGGTAACTCAGGGACATGGCATCTCTCTAGGTATTGCCTAAATCTTCTTCCGGCAAGTCTCACGGTTTCTTGAGGAGTCTGCTTGAAGCTGTGAATCAGCGAGGAAGTGTTATGTCTTATGCCACTTTTAGAGAATTCGATAATGAACGCCTCTAGAAGTTGGTCTATGCTCCTGAACTGCCTCTCGTTTAGTGGCTGAAACCATGTCAGTGTAGTGTTCCTAAGGGTTAGACCAAAGGCATTATATTGCGTGAACAGATCTTCAACTTGTTCCGCTCTCAAGACTTGCCTAAACTCCGCCACATGATCATATGGATCTCCAGTGCCATCGAAGTAGTTCTTCATGGACTTAACTAGCTGAGTCGGTCTCAGAGTCCTTGTGTGCTCTCTAGGTCGTGGTAGAGGGAACTCATCCGCATTTCTTTGATTCCTGGGAGCTCTAAGTACCTCAGGTTCCACTCTGTTTGTTTCCGTTCTCGTTCTTTCTTTGCCCCCTGGGTTGGCAAAGCTTACTTCTGGCCTATCTCTACTACTGTCTCTTTGAGTTCCATGAGCTTGGGATGTTCCAGCTCCAGGGTGACCATAGGACACGTTCGATCTTGGTTGGGGGAAAACGAATTCACCCTTCCAAGTATAAGCATGCCTGTCATGTTCTGTAACCACAAAGGTCCTCTCTAAAGCGTGATCCAAGTAGGTCACTCTGCCTGGGCTATAGGGATCTTTGAACTCATAGATCAGGATTGACTCTACATCATTTGGCCTATCGGATTTATACCTCCAAAAGGCTTCGTCAGTCTCTCGGTTCAGGAGTAGATCTATGCTCTTGGGGAATCCACTCTGGTGTGATAATCCTAGTGAGAACAGATTTGCCTCGGGGGTTCTAGGTTCTACACCCATGTTTCCTTGCTCCAAGTCACCTAAATCCGCTTCTGAGATCACGTTCCCAAATTCATCTGTCCTATCTGGGTGACTGGTGACTACATATATTGTCCCTTCCTTGTCTAGGTATGCTCCGTTTTCAAACTTGACAGCTGGGTGCTCTAGTCCTATGGATTGGTCAGGGTTTTTAACCTGGATCACTGATCTTCCTAGGCCGTCCTCATAGATGCTAGCACCTAGTCGGTTGGTCCTAAGGTATTCCAGCTGCGTCTTGTAGGGGCCTTCCACCCTATACAGATATGGCACACCTGAACTTCCTGTAGGTCTGTCCATCCCTTGAGACATCTCTGATTCACTAGTCTCAGAGCTAGGGTAATGCGAGTGGTGGCTCAACTGCTGGGCCCAAGACCTAGCAGTATGATTAACGCTAGCCTCTGAAGACCTAAGACTTTGTCTATCCCTTACTAGATGCCGTCCTGATCTAAGGTTCATATGCCTATTTAAGTAGCCCAATTTTTGCCCAAAGTACAACCTCGTTGCTGAGTTCTTTTGTACCAATTACTTGATTCCTTCTTATGTTGATTATCGTGTTTATACTCTTGTCTGATATCACGTCGTCAGGAGCATTTGAGTTAATTTCCGCACTTGAAGTTGATCGTTCCACGTTAAGTCTTTTCCCTTAAAGTTCTCGGTCACACACAGGTTATCTCTTGAACTTGATTTCTTAGATAGTCTTTGACTTTTCACGTACCTATCGTGTCCTGACTTACTCCTATCACTAGTCGTTCTTAGCCTAAGCTAGGAATAGACAGAGGGAGTTGAGAATATTCCGACCTTTCTTGTTGATCCCTTGTTCTTTAGTGCTCGAGAACTCGATTCTCAAGCTTGCACAAAGCCCTGGCTTGGGATGCTCTCAATTGCTCTCAATGGACCTGTAAAAGTCCCAAGGTTAGTTCAAGACTTAAATTCCAATGACTGACAGATCACTTCCATGCATGTAATTCACAAACCAAATTCCCCTTTGCCTTTATGGAAAACAATCCCAAGGATCCTTTAGTTCTCCTACCCCGGGGTATGGTCAACTTCAAAATACCCTATCTAATAATCCTGATCTTAATTTAACAAAGGGATTTCGTATGAGAAAGTTATGGCAGTTCAGGGTTCTGGTGCTAAAACAGGGTTCAAACATGCTGACAGATCACAGGATTTTTCTCAAAATCACATGTGTAGGGACCTCACAAATCATCAATGACTCTCTAATTATGCCCAAAATTCCCCAAGGACTTGGAAAAATTAACCCTAAAATTTTGGCCAAAAAGCCTGTCAATCGTGATCGACAGGTCTGTCAATCGCGATTGACAGAGGTGTCCGTCGAGGCCTGTCGGTCGCGATCAACACGTCAATCGCGATCGACACGTCAATTGCGATCGACAGAGTCGATCGTGGGTCCTGTCAATCGCGATTGATGGTGTCAATCGCGATCGACACTTTTTCTGGGATTTTCGTCGTGATTTCAGTCAATCGGGGATGTGTCCATCGCGATGGACATGTGGCAACGCAAATTTTGGTGTCAATCGCGAATTTTCAATCGGTCGCGATCGATGGTGTCAATCGCGATTGACTGAATCCTATGTGGCAGTCAGTCGGTCGTGAGGTCTGTCGGTCGCGATTGACAGGGTCTGTCGGTCGCGATTGACAGGGTCTGTCGGTCGCGGCTATCGATCGCGATCGATGGTGTCGGTCGCGATTGACAAAGAAACACGGAATTTTCCAATTTTGTTTAGTGATTTGGAATGTGCTCTTTGTGCTTGTCCTAGTGGTGCACTTAGTTTTACCAATTGGTCGAATTTTCTGTCGATCGCGATCGACAGAGGTCGGCGACACAGAGACAGTTACTGAGTTTTTCCATACCTGCAGAGCGTGCTGGAGGGGATGATACAGCTGGATCCTGCAAGAAATTCAACAAACATGCAAAAACAATGCACACAATATTGCTCTCGCACTCTCTCTCACAAGTGGAATGAGGGAAATGAGGTGGAGAAGGTGATATGATCAAAAACTGAAAATTTTCGCGATGATGGAGATGGAGATCGGATATGGTGAGGATGATGATGGTGATGATGGTGGTGAGGTAAGAAAGAGAAAAATAAGAAGAGTGAAGAAATTACCTACAACGCCAACGTCTCAAATTTACGTCTTACCATCACACGCTCGTCCTCAAAGCTCGATCCCTGGCAACGGCGCCAAAATTTGGTGTAGCTCAGTGATGAGTAGCACCTCCTTTAATGTCAATCCGGGAAGACATGAGGATGGTATGAAGACCTCGAGCAAGTGAAGGCACAAGTACGTGAGTGAGAAGCACACTAACATGCACACACATACACACACACACGCACACACGGTAAGACAAAGAGTGAGTAGCAATGGAGTTCTTAGATTACTTTCAAAAAGCTCTTACAAGTTCAGATCAATTACAAGCTAACCCCAAAAATGAGCTCTCTAGCTCTATTTATAGTTTTTGACTAGGTTTTGACCGTGTCCAGACCTAGTGTCCGGCCTAGTTAAAAATTAGGTTCTCTACCCTAGTTGGAGGCTCAAACGAAGTCTAAAAAATGTGAAAACTAATAGGTAGGTACTTCTAAAGCTCCTCAAGCTCAAGGACTCCTTGGCTTGCACAAAATGGAGCTACAAAAATATGAAATGGTATTTACAATGGTTTTTAGTGATGAAAATCACTATTTTTGTAGGGGTTTCTATTAACATTTTGACATACATTTCCTGGAGCTCCCTACTTGCTCCTTCTCCTTGTGTGTCCACCTCTTTTATATGCGTTAGTGTCCTGAAAAAATATTGGCCTACTTGCCAGATCGTCGTTGACTGCTCTGTCTACTTGTACTTTCTCTTCTCTTTGACTCCCTTCGTAAGCTTCTTTGCCTTGTGAGTCCTTCAGTTCCAACACCATGCCTGTGGAGGCTCCATTGACCGCGAGGCCTGAAGAGTTTCTCAATGTGTGACGGATTCTCATCTCGGATCCACCAAGTGGCCTAACAGAAAGAGTGAAGGGACATTCCCATTGGTTCAATGAGATGCCCAGAGATTTCGGGGATGCAGATCATATCTGGGAGTCCAAGTTGGAATTTGGAGGAGTTTGGTGGACCTTTCAGTTCTTCACACGAGAATTTGAAGCATTACAAAATGTAGCTTCTCTTCAAGATATCTGGCAGAAGGCGGGGTTAGAGGATTATTTTAGTGCATCTCTGCCTAAACCTGATTTCCTTAGGTACTATTAATTGATTGCCATTTTTGAAAGCGAGAGGAGAAAAAGATCATTCAGGCACATTCCTGGTGCCCTCTTTATCAAACCAGGAGGAAATGAAAAAGTTTGAGTTGAACATCACCTTAATCAGGAGGCCCTTCAGATGTATGGCACCCATGTACCCTCCGAGATCCTTTGATACCGGAGTCTATGAAGAACAATAAACTCAAGAAGTTGAAAGAAATGTGTGCTCTCACCTCGAACATTGCTATACCATTGCGAATGTGTCTTCAACATTTTGCATTTCCAGCGCAAGGCCGATTCACATAGCCTCGTAAGAAGATCTGGTATGGGTTATACCTAGCAGAGACTCGGAGCTTACCTATCAAAATGCCAGTGTGGATCCTTGACCAATTATATGAAGTAGGCAAACAGGGCGTGAGAAAGCCTACTTTGAATGGTTGCTGTGCGATTACAAGAATTATCTACCGATGCGTTGCCTATGATGTGCCGATCGCACGGGCCCTTAAGTACTCACAATTGGAATTCTTCCAGGGGCGGAAATCAGGGGTTCAACCCACTAAAAGAATGCGTGGATCACTTTCACAGGTTCTAATTCCTTGCGAGGTCACCACAGAAGTCTCCTGTAGAGAAGAAGAACAAGTAGCCCCTTTCACGATCCACCTCCAAGGACCACAATCAAGGGGCGTAGTACAACCCACTCCATCAGCCCCTCCACTACCCTCAGATGCTAAGCTGGCATCCATGGCTACATTGGGAGAGGATACATCCTTCGACTTTGAGAGATTTTTGCAAACAACACACTTATCAGAGAGTGAATATTTTTCTGACAATGACGGTCCAGGATCATCATCCCAGAGAGAACGAACACATAGCGCGACACGAAGAGTACATTGGGAGGATGAGGCACAACACACTCAGGCAGGGGGCACACATGAACAAGAGGAGATGCAGAGGAATGAACCAGAGGAGAGTGAGGAAGCCCCTGCCTACACTGCACAACTCAAACGACTCTACAAAACGATCAAACAAGTGCAGAAAAGGCATAAGTTGTCAGAAGAGGCAAATAGAGCACTAGTGAACCAGATGCTGCAAGCGGAGAATGTAGACCCTCATTTTGTAGAATCATTGAATCTTCTGGCAGATACCTGTGGAATCGTGGAAGCCATGAGGACCATGGTATTGCTACAATATGAATGACCCCCCTCTCCACCCGCTCAACCAACAAAAGAGGAGGCCATCACCATTCCAGTGGAGGACACATTTGAAGATACTTATGAGCCTCAACCTTTTCCAGGAGGCACAACCACTGATGAGGGACAAGACACATACGAGGAACCCCCTCCGACACGGATGAAATAGGTAGAAGAGATGGGGCTGACTCACGAGGAGCGTATCTCAACTCAGATGGTGGCCATGAAAACTATCGAGGAGACCATAATTCAATCGGAATATTTCAAGCACATGGCTCCTCGGCGACTGATAACCAGTTCACAGTTACAGTATAAGCCATACTTTGTACTGTTGGCAGACTACAACGCTGAGGTCAAATGCAAAACCAACAAGTACCCTACTTTCGCTACCCAATTTGATGCCGAGGACATTCCAGAGGACGCCCACAAAGGGAACATATACCAACCCACCTAGAGGCAAAAGTTACTAGAGACCTATCCGGAGATGCTACGAACATGGGATCACGCGCCCATGCACTTGAAGTATAACAATTGCTTTGGGCCAGTGCAACGAAGAAGATCATGGAAGGCATTTGCCATAAAAGTCAAGAACAATGCCAATTGCAAAGAATGGCTCAATTACCCTGCCATTGCACCCCCAACTGGCACACCTACTGTAGCTTACATGATGGTTACCATCAGACATTGGATGCCACGCCTCCACCCCATGCCTGACGTCGCTGCGTAGATGATGCTCAAGATACTGGACATGATGCAAGTAGTGTTAAAGACTTTCCGCAATGTACATCACATCCAACCGCCAATTCCGGGCTTCATAAATGGTAATTATGACCTACTTTATGATATGAGCACGACCCCAAGTATTCGAGTTGCTTATGGATGGCATGCAAGGATCAGATATCTCCCTGCCTGCTACAAACAAACCTTTGATGACATGTTCACCACGGGGTTTTGGGAATCACACTCAGAAGTGTTCGCGCCACGCCCAACTCATCTGCTACAATTATTCGCATGCGAACAAACAATGCATTCAGAGTTAATTGGGATGCCTTGCAAAGAGACATGGTCAAGGGACTACGGATTAGAGAACAAGAGGTGGCAACCGACATACTACATAACTACATTGATCAAACTACGGAGCGAAGGTCTGTCAGAGACGACAGACGCTAGGGGGGGGAGAGTGTTGGCATTATACGAGAAGAAGCAAGTACGGGCAGACATGCAGATCTAGCACTGAGGCATCCCATCATTTTTTTCCAGTCCTGACATCATTTTAGAAGTGATTCTCATCACTAACAACCATTGTAAATACCATTTCATCTTTTTGTAGCTCCATTTTGTGCAAGCCAAGGAGTCCTTGAGCTTGGGGAGCCTTAGAAGTAGTTGCCTGCCAATTTTCATATTTTTTAGATCTCGTTTGAGCCCTCAAATAAGCCCTGGAACCTAATTTCTAACTAGGCCGGACACTAGGTCTGGACAGGGCCAAAGCTAGTCAAAAACTATAAATAGAGCTAGAGAGCTCATTTTTGGGGCTAGCTTCTTGTAGTTTTGAGCTTGTATGAGAACTTGTTTGTAATAGAAGTAATTCCATTGTCTTACTCTCTTTGTTGTGTATGTGTGTGCATGTTGGTGTGATTCTCACTCACACATTTGTGCCTTCACTTGCTCGAGGTCTTCATACCATCCTCATGTCTTCCCGGATTGACTTTAAAGGAGGTGCTACTCATCACTAAGCTACAGTCACCACGTCTCACGGTGTCACATGAAAAGAAGCACCAGAATCTAGCAGCCGTGTGTGGGAAAGAGAATCAACCATAAGAGCCTCAGTTGGCATAGGACTATCAAGTGTCAACACATCAACATCATTAGAAATAGCATTAATTTCTAAAATATTCACAGTTGAATTAGATGGTGTAGGTAACTATTTAACATGCCCATCAACATCATGTCCTTTACCTTTAGCATTCTTTAATGCGGAACAGTCTTTCTTCATGTGTCCTTTATTATGACAATAATGACATTTAATATCCCTCTTCCTTGTTTACTTCTACTCTTATTCTGTTGACCATTCTTTTTCTTGTTCTTGCTCTTGCCATGTTGCTGATTCTTTCCTTGGTGAGAATCACAAACATTATATGCATCTCCACTCAGAGTGCCAACCATAGATTTTCTACAAATCTCCTCACTCAAGAGTGCTCCACATATGTCATCATAGACGAGTTTACCACTAGGTGCACGATGGCTACTAGTTGTGGAAAACGTATCCCATGATGATGGCAAGGTGCATAACAACAATACTTCTTTCATTTCATTATCCATATCCATTTTCTGAGCCTATAACTAGGACAATAAAACATCAAAGTCATTTAGATGAGTAGCAATACTATCTGTGTCCTTCATGCGAAGGTCATATAATTTTCTCATCAGATACACTTCATTTGATGCTGTCTTTTTTTCATATGTATTGCATAACTTCTTCCAAAGCTCCTTTAAACTTTCATAATCTAATACTATAAAGTAAACAGTATCTGCCAGGTGCAAGCGAATAGTAGACCTAGTGATTTCATCTAACTCATCGCAATCATCTTCATCCATGTTAGTATGGCTTCTTTGAAATCCCATTTACTGGCTTTCATTGCTTCCTTTGAATCAACACATCTTTAATTTGATTCTTTCATAGAGCAAAGTTTATGCCATCAAATTTTCAGATCTCAAAATGGTCTTTACCCTGCAAGTTATAGCTCCCCCTCGGAACACTAGAACTAGACCCTGATGCACCAGATGTGCCTGAGACCTCTGATGCCATGATGGTAGAGAACCGAATAGAATGATAATGGAGCTAGAAGAGTCCAAACGCCAATGAATCAGTGTATCATGGAGTAAATCGAACACTATATAGTTCACAAAACTAAAAATCTGGAAATATTTTGCAAGAGTATCCTCTGCAAAATGAGCGTATGACCTGTGTTAAAATATCATAAAACTTCAAGTACTAACATGTTTATCTGCATAGTGAATCACTGACTCCACTGCATATAATCAGTTATCCAATAGAAGCCAACTAGGCTTATTGAGCACCTATGAACAACTATCATACATCTCCTATGGCGAGGCTAGGTAAATCTTCCACCTGCATCAGTGAAGAGATGCCAACATCTAGGTGCCTCCAAGTTAAGAAAAGCTCACCACGACCCTCTTTATCAAACATAAACTTATGCAAAAATGTAACCGCTCTATCAATGACCACATGGATGTATATAAGCGATATCCACAGAAGCGTACATGGTGTGTATGTCTCAATATATGCAATAAAATGACACTAAAAGGCTGAACGAAGAGCCCAGACTAGCCAAGAACACTTGCAAGTGTCTGTCAACTCTGATGTTTTATGCTAAAATAAATTTGCAACAGCTGCTCCCACCAAAACTGAAAACCTTTTGATAAACCTGTAGTTTTATGAGTGTGGTTGAAAACATAGCCCCAAATGTTGATATTTATTATCGAAGAAGTACATAGAATACTCTTCTTGATTTTCTTGGACCTGTGTGAAGAGAACTATGTGCGAAACGAATCCAAAATGGCTCCAAAAGACACCCCAAACATGCTTCAAAAACTGGCTTTGAAAGCAAAGAATGAAGCTTTGAGGGACCAAAACATGTTCAGAGTAATGTTAACCTTAGTCTTTCCCCTTCTTCAGACACCACAAAAGTGTAGGTTAGTGGCAAGAGATTGCCACGGTTAATCGAGCTCTTGGGGGAAAAGTACTGGGATGGATGACCTCCCGGGAAGTACTGGGAACCTCTATCTTCCTTGATCGTTGAGGTCCTCCCTTGCTCGCAGCCAACAACACCAACAGTGACTTCAGTGAATCTGATGACAAGGTATGCCAAGGTCTATGTCTTGGTTGCTGCCTTAGTCGTAAGCCTTGGAGACAGCCAAGCGGGGGGTGCTCACTCCGCTTGCACAAAAGGAACAAAGCTTTTGTGTCAAATTGCTCTGATACCAGTGAAGTATTTTGATGTGCAATGCACCAGAGTGCACTCTCCTTCTCGAGAGCTCCATGACAATATCCTCGGAGTAGAAAACTGAGCTCCTAGGGCTGCATAGGGTACTTCGCACAGAGGCTACAGAATACGTAGAAAAACAGAGTACGCAGGGAGCACGAAGACAAACTTCTTAGGTCTTACAAATGCAGTCGAACTTATTGTCTGTGGCTGACGAGGCCACTATATGTTTTGTTAAAGGACATATACAAAGGAGTGTCCGGTGGCCATTTTTCCTTTCACATGGACACTAACAGTAACAAACTGCACCAATACACATAAAGTATAATCCATGTAACAATCCAGTTCTCCATGTTATGGTCTAGGGCCTCACATACACCCTTGGCCAACATTTGTAGTAAAGGTCAGAAGTAGTCCTAGATTGTCAGACTCATTAAACTACCCATACCTCACTCCACCCTAGGAACCTCCCACAGAAGCATACATGATATTGACCATTCACCATTATATCTCCCAATTGAAGAACATGCATGATGTAGCCGTAACGATGTGCATGAAAATTTTCAAGCTCATGATTGTCGTCTTTAAAAATTTTGCAACGTCAAGGCTTTGTATATCTCAACACCAAGTTTTAATGAAGGTAACTTTGATTTGGTATATGATATGAGCAAAACACTTTCTGTAAGCATTGTATAGGGTTGGCATGCATGCATCAAGTACTTACCCACATGCTACAAGCAAACCTTTGAGGAGATGTTGTCCATGGGCTTTTGAGACTACCACTCAAAGATATTCCTAGCACGATCCATGAAGTATTTCTATGGCAATGCATGATTGTAGACTCTCCGTCTCGAGAGCTCTGCAATGATACCCTTGTTGTAGAAACCTGAACTCTAGCACCACACATAGTACTATGCACAAGGGTTGTAGAATACACAAAAACACACAGTACACAAACCACAAACACATATTTCTTAGGTCGTACAAATGTGGTCAAACTTAGAGTCTATGGCTGGCCACACCACTATATATTTCATTAAAGAACATATACAAAAGTGTCCAGCAACCATTTGGACTTTCACATGGACACTAACTGAAGTAAGCCATTTTTTGAAGGTAGGGAATACCTCATCCTTCAATTTGATAGGATGTACCTAGACTTTTCTTGTAGCATCATCTATGAAAGTGACAGAGTAAAGAGAACTACATAATGATCTTCTGGGCATAGGATAACACACATCTATATGAATGAGATCTAAAGGCTGAATTGAAGAGTTAATGTGCATTTTATGCACATTCCTAGTTTGCTTTCGATATTGACAATGGTCACATAATGAAAAATCAGAGAAAGATAACACAGGTAAGTAGTCAAAACGAGAAAGATTTTCCATTCCACTATGAGATATGTGGCCCAAACTACCATGCCAAATAGAGGCCATAGGCTGTTCGGTAAGAGCTAACAAATGTTGTTTTTCTATACAAATAAAGCATAAAGTGAGCCAACTTTCCTTCCTTTTGCAATAACCATATTGCCCTTCACTATGCAAAAGGACTGAGCATAGAAAACCACCTTATAACCAAGGTCATCAAGTTGACCAGCTGACATCAAACTACTTGATAACTCAGGTACATGGCATACACTATGCATAGTGAATTTTGAACCATCAATAAATTGTGCAACCACATCTCTTATCCCCACAACATCACACTGGTAAGACACACCAAGTCTCACTATATGAAGAGACTTTATTGCATAATTAGAGAACCATTCTTTGTGTGGTGTCACATGGAAAGAAGCACAAGAATCTAGGAACCAAGAGTGGGAAAGGGAATCAACCATAAGAGCCTCAATGGGCATAGTACTATCAAGTGTCAACACATTAGCATCATAAAAAATAGCATTAATTTATTCAATCTTCATAGTCAAAGAAGATGGTGCAGGTAGTTGTTTAACATGCCCATCAACATTATGTCCTCTACCTTCAACATTATTTAATGCATAAAAATCTTTCTTCATGTGTCCTTTCTTGTGACAATAATGGAATTCAAGATCCCTCTTCCTTGATTTATTTCTGCTCTTATTCCGTTGACCATTCTTTTCCTTGTTCATGCTCCTACCATGTTCATGATTCTTTATGTGGTAAGAATCATGAACATTATATGCATCTCCACTCTGAGTGCCAACCATATATTTTCTAAGAAACTCCTCACTCAAGAGTGCTCCACATATGTCATCATAGACCAATTTACCACTAAGAGCACTATTGCTAGTAGTTGTGAAAAATGTATCCCACGATGATGGCAAGGTGCATAACAACAAGACTGCTTTTATTTCATTATCCATATCCTCTGAACTTTCACAGTCTAATACTGTAAAGTAAACATTATCTACCAGGTTGAATCAAATGGTAGACTTGGCCATTTCATCTAACTCATCCCAATCATCCTCATCCATGTGAGCAAGCTTCTTTGAGATTCCATTTATTGGATTCCATTGCCTCCTCTTAATCAGCACATCTTTAGTATGATTCTTCCATAGAGCAAAGTTTGTGCCATCAAATTTTTGGATCTCAAAATGGTCTTTGCCTTGCAAGTTATAGCTCCTCCTCGGAACATTGGCACTAGATCCTGATCCACTAGATGTGCCTAAGGCCTTTGATGCCATAGTGATAGAGAACTGAATAGAATGGTAATGGAGCTAGAAGATTCCAAATACCACTAAGGCTCAAAGAAGGATGACCAAGCATCAGAAACTGGGAAAAAATTCAGCAATCTTCCCAGAAAAATGAATTGATGAACACTAATGATCAACCAAAAAGATTATGTGAGAATAAATGTGCTCACACTAATAAGTGTATCCAGGAGTAAAGCGACCACTATATAGTTGACAAAACCAAAAAATCTAGAAAAATTTTGCGAGAGTATCCTTTGCAAAATGAGCATATAAACAGTGTCAAAATCTCATAAAACTGCAAGTACTGAGATGTTAACCTGCATAGTGAATCATTGGCTCCACTACATATAATCAATTACCTGAAAGAAGCAAACTAGGCTTATCGAGCACCTATGAACAACTATCATACATCTCTTATGGTGAGGTTGGGTAAGTCTTCCACTTGCAACATCGAAGATACCCCGACATCTAGGTGTCTCCCAGTTAAGAAAATCTCACCACAACCCTCTTTATCAAATGTAAAAGGCTTTATGAAAAAACATAACCCCTATATCAATGACCACATGGACGTACATATGCAGTATCCACAGAAGCATACATAGTGTGTATGTGCTCACTATATGTAGTAAAATGGCATTGAAAAGGCTGATTTCATGGCCCAAACACTAGCCAACAACACTTGCAAGTGTATGCCAACTCTATTGTTTAGGCTCCAAAACCTGCACAGACTTGCGATGGCTGCTCCCACCACAACTAGAACCTTTCAAGAAACCTATATATTTACTAGTGTGGCTGAAAACACAGCCCCAAAAGGTGAATATTCATTGCCAAAGAAGTACAAAATGCACTCTTCTTGATGTTCTTGAACCTATGTAAATAGAACTATGCATGAAAATACTCCAAAATGGCTCCAAGAATCATCCAAAGAATACGTCAAAGTAGAATTTGAAAGCAAAGAATGAAGCTTTGAGGGGCCAAACCACGCTAAAGGTAATGTTAAACTTAGTATTTCCCCTTCTTCAAACACCACAAGAGTATAGCTTAGTGGCAAGAGATTGCTAGTTAAACGAGCTCTGGGGGGAATAGTACTAGGATGGGTGACTATTGGGGCTCAACAACACATAACTACTTCCTCACACACTCTTCAAAGAACAATCTCAAAACTAAATAACACACTTAAAGAAAAAATACTCACGATTTAATGCTCCGATACATTACTCTCTTGCTACTTCAACACATACTCAAGATACGATCACTCAGACAGACTTAAACCCACACAACGCTAAACCGATTAAGCAAAAACGTCATCGAGATTAACAAAATATTAGGAATTACAAAGATTACATGATAAAAGATTCACTAATATTGACGATATAGAACAATACCACTTGATTTCAACATTCACTGTAATTCTTGACGCTCCTCTTGTTCTTCTTTTTCCTATATCTATATACAAACCTCATGACATCAACAACATATACACGCATAAGTAGAACACAATGACCTACTTCATGTGACCTCATCATTACAACCAGATTATAACTAACTGTCAAAATCCTGATTCATCAGAGATCTGATTTTGCAAAAATCCGACTTACAAATTGTGTCAACAATGGGTATGGTAATACCCCCTTGTCTACCAAGGTGTGTAACTTTTTGGATACACAGTCACTCTCGAACTTCCACCACTAACAATATCCATATTTTGTGAAGTAGATGATTTCACTACTACAAATGTTGCCTGTTGTTCTTGGTATTTAAGAAGCCACTTATGTGACCATCTTGGCATGATCCTTCTCCATTGCAGTGCATATTCTTTCTTCCTTTGTTCATTTGCTTACTATATTAGCAGTCACTTCATCGAGCATTGTTGATGATACCCAATCCCATTCTAGTTGCCAAATGTTTACCAAAGATTTAATACATCAATTAAGTTTTGGGGAGTGGGGTTAACCCGAATAACATCTAGTGTGTTTCTAATTTCCTAAGTATACAGAGTACATAGAAAGGAATATTCAAATCCATAGTCTTATGAAGATAAGCACAAGAAATTGTTGGAAGAGATCGATGGATGCCTCAAGGAAGTGAGGTGGTACTGCTAAAACCTGCTTTGTACCAGACCTGATATACTTCAGAGTTATAAAGTAGGCCCTTTTATCTTGCAAATGAAACCAAGAAAGTACCTATGTACTTTGGAGTTAATGGTTGAAACAATTAATCCAAAACAGACTACTTCAAGAATAGCTAGTGCTGAAAAACTTGCTATTTTGGTCCATAACTTGCTGGCTTTTTTACTCAGAGCTTACAGTACAATAACAATTGACAAAATTCCTTAGCATAGATAGCTAATGATTGCAAGTGGAATCATTTAAAATGATCAACTATGCTCTCAGAAATCATTTTATCAAATCAAATCTTACCCCTGACTTTTTAGGGACTAACTAGTAGATGACCAGTGAGCAATTCGAAGATGGTTTCTCCAAGTTGCATGAACCAAATGCCTTGAAATTTTGATAACATAAAGTAGACTTCAAGCTGGTTTCAACAAGCCAAAGATTATGTAAAATGGTTCAGTACTTAGTGAGATATAACAAGAAGAAGTTGACTATTTTGAGTAGTCATAACAGAGAAGTAGACAGAGATGTTCAATGAGCTATATGTATTATAACACATGATTGTACAAAGTCATTGGCATTATAATGATGCTAAATGATGATGAACTGAGAGAGCTATGGTGTGAGCTATTCAAGTTCTATAAATGATCAAGGAGAGAGCTCTAAATGAGGCTACCCCGTGAGTTTTAAAAGACCTTTTTATAAGTATTTCTTCTAAGTTTGAATTTTGAATTCAAACTTGGCTCCAATAAAGAAGTAACTCCTTTGATTTAAGAGACATTGCCTCATCTTGAATTCATAGCTAATATTCCTCCTAACTCCACGAGTTATAAGCTTTTACAAGATTCTCCAAGGATTTAATGATTTACAATGGTAAATGATCAAGTAGTTACAAGCTATAGTTCACATGACTCATCAAGTGCTTTCACACAATATCTTCCATGCTAAGCCAAATGTGTAGCATTTGCTAATCCCCTGTGTTCAGCCTCTATTGAAGATAGAGCAACAATTGGTTGCTTCTTAGAATACCATGAGATGGGTTTATCACCTATAAAAGATAAATTGCCAGAAGTACTTCTTTGATCATCCTTACATCTTGCCAAATCTGCTTTTGAATACAACTTTATGTCATGTGTATGGGAAGTAAAGACCTTGATTTTGAGTACCTTTGAGGTACTTCAAAATTATTTTAGCATCTTCAAAGTGAGTGCTCTGGGTTTATGCATAAATTGGCTCAGAACACTTACTCTATAACATATTTCAATCCTTGTTAATGTTGCATAGTTTAGACTCCGAACTATGCTTTGATAACCTGCAATGTCTTCAAGCAAATCACCATGTCCTACACATATTTCCTTTGGGTGATGTAGATTTCAGAGTTAGTTTATACCAACTCAAGTCCAAGAAAATATTTCAAAAACCCTAGGTCACCGATCTTAAACTCCTACACCATGGTTTTTAATTTGTTTGATGTCATTGGCATCACTACCTGTAAGAATGATGTCATCCACATATACACATAAATATATCATTTCTGAATTACTCCTCTTGATAAACAGAGAAGAATTTGCCTTGCTCATCATGAATCCTTGGTCTTGAAGATAGATTGTTAGCCTATGGTTCCATGCCCTAGGTGCTTGCTTCAAACCATAAAGAGCTTTCTTTAATTTGCACACATGATTTACCTTGCTTGGATCTTCATAGCCAGGAGGTTGAGCCATGTAGACCTCCTCTGAAATCCACCCATTGAGAAAATCATTTTTCACATCTAGTTGATACATATTCCAATGTCTAGATACAACTACACTTACGAATACTCTGATGGTTGGCATCTTAGCCATTGGCGAAAAAGTTTCTTCATAGTCTATTCCATGGGTTTGTGCAAAACCTGTAGCCATAAGCCTAGCTTTGTACCTATTTCCAGATCCATCTGAGTTCCTTTTGATTTTGTAAATCCACCTAGAACCAATTACCTTCATTAATGCTTTCTTGGGTACTAGCTCCCAAGTGTCACTATCTTGGAGTGCTTCTATTTCTTCATCTATAGCCTCCTTCCATTCTGCTTTGGTACTTGCTTCTTCATATGAAGAAGGTTCTTCACGTGATGAATCCTTAACAAGATAAATAGATGCTAAGTGACTAACGAAGTATCATACCCATATCTGATTGGCTTCTTAATCTCTCTTTGTGATCTCCTTAAGGCTTGGTTGGATGACTCAGGTATGTCCTCCAACCTCTTCATCTTGACCTTGCCTTTTGATTTCCATGCTCTAAATTCTTCCAAGTTGATGGTGTCCTCATCATCTGATTTGATGTCTTCAATTGTGCTTGGCTCCTCCTTGGTGAGGCTCAAAAATTCTGCTTCCAGGTCATATGGCAATTTGACCTTCCTACATTCACTTTCAAACCAAGAGTCATTCTCATCAAACACAACATCTCTTATGACCATAAATCCTTTGTTGGATGGATTATAAAACCTATACCCCTTTTGATTTATATCATATTCTATGAAGATGCATTTCTCTTCCTTAGGGTCTAGCTTACCTCTTATTTGAGATGGAACATGCACATAAGCAACACATCCAAATATTTTGCAATGTTCAAGTGATGGTCTCCTACCATTCCATGCCTCTTAGGTAGTCATCCCATCAAGGGACTTAGAGGGTAACCTGTTAAAAAGATAAGTGGTAATAGAAACAACCTCTGCCCACAAATAATTAGGCAACTTCTTTTCATTTAGCATAGATCTAGCTGCTTCCACAATCAATCTGTTCCTCCTCTCTGCTACTCCATTTTGCTCAAGAGTATATGTAGTAGTGATCTCTCTCTTGATACCTTTGTCCTAGAAAAATGCATCAAACTCATTAGAGAAGTACTCACCTCCTCAATCTGTCCTTATCCTCTTTAAACTCTTTCCAGTTTGATTTTCCACAAGTGCAAGATACTTTTTGAAACAACTGAACACTTTAGCCTTATGTTTCATGAAATACAAGATAGTCCACCCACTGAAATCATAAATAAATGACATATAGTACCTTGAGCCTAAAATTGAAGGGTCCTTGCTTGGTCCCCACACATCTATTACACTTAAGTGTTCCTCAAGTAGCTTTGATGTGAACCTTTTCCCTATACATTGGCACTTTTTACTCTAGTGCTGGCTAGAGGTTTTTTCCCCATGTTACCACATACTTGATACTCTCATATGTGGTGGTACTTTGTACTTAGGGATATTATTCAACACTTACTACAGTTTAGTTCATCATCAATAGAGAGAGCTATTCAAGCCATCGTCTTCTCCGTGTGTCTTGTTGTGTTTGTGCTCCTTGTGTGTGCTTCTTGTGTGTGCTTCTTGTGTGTCTCTCACACTTCTACACACACCCAATAGTGGTATGAGAGTAGGTTTAGATCCTTCTCAAGTTTTGGTTCTTCACATCGTGCACACACTTTTAACAGTGCAAATCGACTTCGGAGCATAGAACGGTGAATTTCAGCAGCCAAGAAACATTTCCACCAGTTACACTACACTAGAGTTTTACCCCCATTTTGAAGCCATTCATGCAGTCAACATCGCCATCAGAGTGATGGTTTATGAGCTGAAATTTTAGCATTCATTTCAGCTTTCGTCGAAGTGAAGATTTTGTCACATTCTTGATCTTTTGTGAAATGGTGGGCATCAATGACTTGTGTGGCATGCTTCAAGCTGAAGATAAGCTTGATGGGACCAACTATCTGATGTGGTCTTACATGATGAAGCATGTTCTTGTTGCTAATCAACTTTGGAACATAGTGCTAGATGTAGATCGAAGACCTGCAAGTTCTTCTACTTCACAGTCTACTGTCATAGATGGAGCTTCTTCTTCGAGTACAGTGGTTTCGCCTTCTCCACCTACACAAGAGGAGCTTAGATGGGATGGAAAAGATACTCAAGCTCATGCTTTGATTGCGCTTTGAGTGAAGCATCATATAGTTCCACACATTCGGTCATGTTCTACATGGAGACAAGCATGGGACACTCTTGCTTCTTTGTATGCCATGTATAACGAAGCATGTGTTGCATACTTGAGGAAGCAACTTGAGGATGTATGTATGGCTGAAAATGAGTCGGTGGATGTGTATGTGACACACATCAAGGACTTGAAAGAGCAATTGGCAAACATAGATGATATCATTCCGGATGCATCACTCATTTCTACATTGTTCAAAGATTACGAGAATCTTTTCAAAGCTTTACTACTACAGTCCATTTGGTTGCAAAAGGAAATCCTAATATGTATGCATTTGATGAGGTTATGTCTCTTCTTTTGCAAGAAGAACAATCTAGAGTGAATAGGAGTGGTTTGATTGAGGGAACGCAAGCATTTGCTCTCTCACAAAAGGGGAAAAGCAAGTATGGTTCAGCTTTGGGTTCTTCAAAACCAAAGCCTCAAGCTTCCTCTTCCACTCGTTCCTCTAATGATGTTGATTTGCAAAAGAAGAAGCGATGCAAATATTGCAGAAAGGTTGGTCATACTATTGATCAATGTAGAAAGCTTGTTAAACGTAATGAAAAGAAAAGGAATCCAACATGTCTATTGCTGAAAATTCAACAAATGCAAAGAATAATGAAGCTAACATGGCTCAAGATTGTTGGGCATGTGTTGTTACATGTCATTATGATGCTTCTTTGCATTCGAAATGTATGGTTGTGAGTGAGGCTGATTTTGATTGGTTCTTTGATAGTGGTGCTTCAAAGCACATAACATCATGCAAAAGATTTTTTGCCTCTTTGAAAGATGCACCCAAAGGAGGACATGTGGTGTGTGCAAACAATGCCTCTTATCCTATCATTGGAGTAGGAGAAATTGAGCTTACAGTTGCGAATGTAGGTGTGATTCTCTTGAAAAATGCATTGTATGTGCCCAGTATCAAGAAGAACTTAATTTCAGTTCCGTTGATTGCCAAAGCTCCACTTCATGTACACTTTGTTGATGATAAGTGTATGGTTCATGATTTCATCAATGGTGATGTTATCATGATGTCCGCTACATTATATAATGGTTTGTATCGCATGGGTAGACACAAGAGGCCTGCCTCGAATCATACTTCTTCCATGGCTGAAATGGAGCTTTGGCATGCTCGTTTTGGTCACTTGAACTTCAATAGTTTGCTTTACTTGCAAAAGAAGGACATGGTTATTGGCTTGCCTACACTTGAGTCCATTGAAAATCATGCATGTGAAGGTTGCATTGTTGGAAAAATGCATCGTGCTTCTTTTTCAAAAGATAGTCATACACATACTACAAGAAAATTGGAGCTTGTTCATAGTGATGTATGTGGTCCCATTAAGACTCCATCTTTTGGGAAGCATGTATATTTTGTTACCTTCATTGATGATGCTACTCGCCATACATGGGTGTATCCTATGAAAGCAAAGAATGAGGTATTTTCTTGCTTCAAAGCATTTTTAGCTATGGTTGAAAATGTTTGTTCACAAAAGCTTTTGACTCTACGCACAGATTGTGGTGATGAATACATGTCACATGAATTTAGTGCTTTTGTTCATGAAAGAGGTATTTCACACCAATGTACCGTGCCATATACACCTCAACAAAATGGTATTACCATGCATAAAAATAGAACTCTACTTGAAATGGCACGATGTATGGTCAAAGGAAAGCACCTGGTTGATAAGTTTTGGATGGAAGTAGTCATGTGTGCAAACTATGTGTTGAATCGCTACCCTACAAAAGCATTGAGAGTCATCACTCCTTATGAGGCTCGGAATGGTCATAAGCCTATGGTTAGTTATATGCATGTGTTTGGTTGTTTGGCATATGCTCTTGTGCCATCACAACAACGTCACAAAGTTGATGACAAGGCAAAGAAATGTATATTTGTTGGTTATAGTACTGAAAGTAAGGGATATCATTTGTACCATCCATTGATGAACACAATTATTGTGAGTTGAGATGTGGTATTTGCTAAAAATTCAGTTTTCCCTCTACTTGACTGCGAAAAACAGCCAACAGTTAGCTCACAAGATGTGTTCGATACAGTCATGCCTTTGTTCCAAAATGGTGCGCTTGACTATGGCCATGTAGACCAGCCAATTGAGGCTCAAAGGGCTGAGAAATTCCAGCAAAATAGTGCTAAAAATGTAGAGAATATTTTCCAGCCAAACATGGCTGAAATTTTTCAGCCAAAAATTATCAAAACTGCTAGAAATTTCTAGCCACATATGGCTGAACATTTGCATCAAAATATGGATGAAAATGAGCATGAAATTCAGCCCACACATGATGTAAATATTGAAGATGCTTTACATAATGAATGCATGTCTATCAAGAGTGCACAAACTATGTCAAACTGGCTGAAACAAACTTTGCAGGACAACAAATTGAGTGCACCTTTACTTGGTAGAACAAGATCAAGCTCTCACCATGCATCAAGTAATTTTGTGGATTATTCTCTTATTGCTACAGCATGTAATGAAGAGCCACTTTCTTTTGAAGATGCATGTGACGATCCACAATGGATGAGTGCTATGCAATCAGAAATGGATTCCATACATAGGAATGGTACTTGGGAGTTATGTGAATTGCCAAAAGGAAAGAATGCCATTGGTACAAAGTGGGTTTATAAGATTAAGAGATAATGTGATGGTAGCATTGATCGCTACAAAGCTAGATTGGTTGCCAAAGGATATGCGCAACAATATGACATTGATTATGAGGAAACATTTGCACCTACTTCAGGCATGACTACCATTCGTATCGTGGTTGCATTGGCTGCCCATCGAGGTTGGAATGTGCACCAATTGGACATAAAAACAACCTTCTTGAATGGTGATTTGCAAGAAGAGGTTTATGTGAAGCAACCTCCTGGATTTTCTATGAAAGGGAAAGAGCATATGGTTTGTCACTTGCATAAAGCATCGTATGGTCTCAAGCAAGCTCCAGGTGCATGGTATGACAAAATCCATAAGCATTTGATTGCTCTTGGCTTCACATGTAGTACAATTGAAAGCACACTCTATGTACGCGAAAATGAGGTTGATCTTATAGTGCTTGTTCTTTATGTCGATGGCATACTCTTGACTGGGTCATGTGATGCAAAACTTGACATTCTTATGGCTGATTTGCATCATACTTTTGATGTCACTTATCTTGGTCTTTTGAGCTACTATCTGGGCATCCACTTTGTATCCGTTGAAGGGGGAATTGTTATGCATCAAGCAAAGTATGTTAAAAAACTACTTCAATGTTTTGACTTTCAGGATGGCAAACCAATTTCCGCACTGGTTGAGATAGGATTCAGGTTCTCAGTCGAGGATTCCAGTGATGCATTTGACACTTCTCTTTATCAGCAAGCTGTGGGATGTCTTATATATGCATGCAACACAAGATCATATATATAGTATGCACTTTCCGAGTTGAGTCGATTCATGCATAGTCCTGGTACTATGCATTGGCAAGCGGTAAAATGTGTGTTTAGATATCTCAGAGGCACTTTGAGCTTAGGTGTCTTTTATGGCAGAGATGTTCAACCATACTTGCATGCTTTTACAGATAGTGATTGGGCTGGTTGTTATGATACTCGCATGTCCACTAGTGGTAATTGCTTTTTCCTTGGAGACTAATGCATATCTTCGTTGAGTAAGAAGCAACCTACAGTGGCAACATCGAGTTGTGACACTGAGTACAGGGTAGTTTTCACAGCTACAGTGGAGTGTATATGGCTGAGATGCCTATTGATGGATCTTTGCATGGAGATTGATGTTGCTATGCATATTCTCACTGATAGTCAGAGTGCTTTGGCTATTGCATGAAACCCAGTGTTTCATGCACGGACCAAACATATTGAGGTGCATTTATCACTATGTGAGAGAGCGCCTTCATGTAGGAGATATTGATTTGGTATATGTGCCTACTCAAGATAATGTGGTAGACATATTCACCAAAGCTATTCCACGAGAAAAGTTTGAAGCTTTTCACAAAACTTTAGGCTTGTTACCGGGGGCTGATCTATCATTCCTTGTATGTGTTCACATCATTCGCTCCAAGGGGGTTTGTTACACTTATGTGTTCCTCAAGTAGCTTTGATGTGAACCTTTTCCCTATACATGGGCACTTTTTACTCTAGTGTTGGCTAGAGGTTTTTTCCCCATGTTACCACATACTTGATACTCTCATATGTGGTGGTACTTTGTACTTAGGGATATTATTCAGCTCTTACTTGAGTTCAGTTCATCATCAATAGAGAGATCTATCCAAGCCATTGTCTTCTCGGTGTGTCTTGCTGTGTTTGTGCTCCTTGTGTGTGCTTCTTGTGTGTCTCTCGCACTTCTACACACACCCAACAACATTTGTGTGGAGAAGTTCCAAATAATCCTCCTGATATGTATCCATAGATACTTCTTCCTTGTAGATAGGTCTTCATCCTAAGGGACCATGCTGGATAATTATTCCTGTCCAATTTGTCAATGAAAGAAGGGAAACCATCTCCAATTTTACCTCAACTTGCTCTGATACCACTGTTGGAAGAGATGGATAGATACCTCAAGGAAGTGAGGTAGTACTGCTAAAACCTACTTTGTACCATCCCTAATATACTTTAGAGTTATAAATTAGGTCTTTTTAGCTTGTAAATGACACGAGAAAGTACCTATGTACTTTGGAGTTGATGCTTGAAACAATGAATCCAAAATAGACTAGTTCAAGAATAGCTAGTGTTGAAAAACTTGCTATTTTGCTCCATACACCTGCTAGAGCTCACAATACAATAACAATTGACAAAATTCCTTTTGGAGGATTCAACTATCTTAGATAGCCAATGATTTCAAGTGGAATCATTTAAAATGATCAACTATGTGCTGAGAAATCATTTTAGCAAATCAAATCTTACCCCCGACTTTTTAGGGACTAACCGGTAGATGACTAGTGAGCACTTCGAAGATGGTTTCTCTTAGATGCCTAAATCAAATGCCTTATAATTTGGATAGAATAAATTAGACTTCAAGTTGGTTCCAACAAGCCAAATATTATGTAAAATGATTGCGTATTCACTGAGATATAACCAGAAGAAGTTGACTATTTTGAGTAGTCATAACAGAGAAGTAGACAAAGATGTTGAATGAGCTATATGCATTATAACACATGATTGTGCAGAGTCATTGGCATTATAATGATGCTCAATGATGATGAACTGAGAGAGCTATGGTGTGAGCTACTCAAGTTCTACAAATGATCAAGAAGAGAGCTCTAAATGAGGCACACTACCCCGCAACTTTTACAAGACCTATTTCTAAGTATTTCTTCTAAGTTTGAATTTTGAATTCAAACTGGGCGCCAATCAAAAAGTAACTCCTCTGATTTAGGAGACATTCCCTCATCTTGAACTCGTAGCTAATATTCCTCCTGACTCCACGAGTTATAAGCTTTTACAAGATTCTCCAAGGATTTAATGATTTACAATGGTAAATGATCAAGTAGTTACAAGCTATAGTTCACATGACTCATCAAGTGCTTTCACACAATATCTTCCATGCTAAGCCAAATGTGTAGGCTTGTACATTTTCACCAACAAAAATGATAGAAAAATAATCATTCCATTACAATGCAAAATTACGACATAAAAAAGAGTTAAAATCGGTAGATACAGTCTGCACCTCGAACTGTGGGCAAGGTTTTTTGTACAATGTTGAATACTCTTGGGTTTCTTGCTAGTTGCTCTTCTCTCTCTCTGTGAACATCCCTTTATAACTTTCATAAATGAGTTACAAGATGAATAGGTTTCCTAATAGTTAGCCCGGTTTTGAGAACTCTAAAGCTGCAAAAATAAAATACAATATTAAATCGAAAAAGTCAGACCGGCTGCCACCTAAGGCTAGCTAGAGAGTGAACCTATTCTTGAGCATTGTGTACTTATTTTGAGTTTGATAATCAAAGATTCCATTGTTCTCTCTCTTGATCTTGCCTTGTATGCATTTGTGTATGTGTGTGCATGTTAGTGTGCTTCTCACTCATGCACTTGTGTATTCCACTTGCTCATGGTCATCATGCCAAATGCGTGTCTCTGTAGATTGAAAATTATGAGGTAGATCTCCTCATGCTAGTGCTTACCATTGTGCTAGAGTGATACTAGTCTATTGTTGGGGTGTCTATGACAATAGATCGGGTGGTCTATTGTGACAGAGGATATTTGTCACAATGGATGGATATCTATTGACACTTTGGTCTATCACAGGATTATCCTATCACAATAAATGGGGGTTTGTTGTAATAGAGGGTCTCTATCATGAGTCTTGGTCTATCATGATAGATGAGCATCTATCACAATGGATGAATCTATCGAGGTTGGTCTATCACTATAAACTGGGTTGCATTCTGCGAAAGTGCAATCTGTCACAACAGAGACGAGTCTCTAATCTATTGCAAGGGAACCAAAAACTCAATTTTGTGAAGTTTCTATGCTATTAGAATGGTGTTGGGGAGAACTTTGCAATGGTGTAGGTGCACACTTGAAAAGATGACTTTCTCGATCTATCGTGATCGATTGAGGTGGTCAACTCGAAGTTCAAAAAATGCTCTTTTCAGCTTGGTCTATCATGATAGACTAGGATAAGCTCCATGCTAAGAAGTTCCACCTCCTTAATTGTCAATTTGCAGAAGAGATAGGAGTGATATGAAGATCGTGAATGCATGAAGTGAGTGAAGGTGAAGGTGAGAAGCATGAGAATGCACACACACATTAGAGACAAGAGAGAAGCAATGAAAGGTCAAGCTCTATTACTCAAGAACACTATTACAAGCACAAAAATAACTCTAATCTCACACTAGCTAACCTAAAAAATGAGCTCTCTAACTCTTTTTATAGATTCTAGACTAGTTTTAACTAGTTTCATACCTAGTGTCTGGCATAGTTAAAGAATAGGTTCTTGGGATCATTTGGAGGTCCAAATGAGGTCTAAAAATAACCAAAATTGGTAGGACCACTCTACCTAGGGTCCTCAAGCTCAAGGACTCCTTGGCTTGCAAAAAATGGAGGTGTTAAATACAAAGTTGGGTGTTTAATGATACATATGTTACAAGAGTGATAATAATCATTGTTTGAAGTTTCAAGAGAATATCATGAAGTATATTTCTTGAAAAAAGTGAAGTTTGTAGCCATCACAACTCATTGCATTCCCATCTTTACATGCTTCCTTTGTGTCAATGCCTCTGGCCACTACCGGATGTACTGCCAACACCCCCCTCCCTCTCGTGTCTATCATCCCCAACAAATCCTTATTGTAGGGTTTGCATAATGTAGGTTTGCAAGAGATCCTAGGCCAGGGTGTGCTCAATGATGTGGATACCTCTTGCGAGATCAGCTTCTAGTTTATCCCAGTTGATTATCTGAGGTTCCTCTGGTGGTGGGAGCCGATAGTGTGTAGAATACATTAGTTGTTCATAGGCAAAAAACTACAATAGGTGTGTCGGTTGGCTGATGAAGACTTTAGAGTGATATTCCCAAAATCCAATCGTAAACATTTCTTTAAACATCATTTTGTAGCAGGTATGCAAATGTTTGATCCGCCAAGCGTAACACACCTTGATGGATGGCGTTGTGCTCATATCATATGCAAGGTCTCCATTGCCATGTTCAAAACCCGAGGTGTTGACATGAGGTGCTTTGACTTTGTGAAATATTTTGAATATCGTCTACATCAGGTCAAAAATTTTAATGGTCATCTATGCAGCTATGTTGGTTATGCGATGAATTCAGGGGAGCCAACGACATATTGTTGCCATCATGTATCCTACTATCGGAGGGTAAGGATAATTCAGCCAATCCTGGCACTGCTTATTATTTTGAACTTTGATAGCGAATGCAGTCCAGGAGCGACATCGTTGCACTATACCATAACATGGATTGTACTTTAAATGCAGTGGGGCCTTGGTCCATGTATGCACCATTTCTAGATATTCTTGCAAAAGCTCCTTGCACCAATTGGGCTAAAACATTTTACTATTTTTTGCCTTCGGGGGTAAGTCTTTTGGTTCGAACTGGGTGGCATGAGTTGTTTTCTTTCTCGTTTCCTTTTCAATCGCCAGCTGGTATTCTGCCATGTATAGAAAATAAGGTTTGTATTGAAGCTCGTTGATGGGTATATACCTTCATGGCACTACTTGTGCAAAATAAGGTGATTGCAAGATTCATTCTTCTATGAGGGCCATAACATAGAGTTGGGCTTCAACCCTGGCTGGGTGAGTCTGACCAAGCTCTTCATCTGATTTTAGCCATGCGGGAGTGGGTAATATTGGGTGTGTGTAGAAGTGCAAGAGACACACGAGAAGCACACACAAGTAGCACAAACACAGCAAGACACACGGAGAAGACGATGGCTCAATATGTTTGGTCCGTGCATGAAACATTGGGTTTCGTGCAATAGCCAAAGCACTCTGACTATCTGTGATAATATGCATAGCAGCATCAATCTCCATGCAAAGATCCATCAATAGGCGTCTCAGCCATATACACTCCATTGTCGCTGTGAAAACTGCCCTGTACTTAGCTTCATAACTCGATGTCACCACTGTAGGTTGCTTCTTACTCAACCAAGATATGCATGAGTCTCCAAGGAAAAAGCAATTACCACTAGTGGACATGCGAGTATCATAACAACCAGCCCAATCACTATCTATAAAAGCATGCAAGCATGGCTGAATATCTCTTCCATAAAAGAGACCTAAGCTCAAAGTGCCTCGAAGATATCTAAACACACGTTTCACCGCTTGCCAATGCTTATTGCCAGGGCTATGCATGAATCGACTCAACTGGGAAACTGCATACTGTATATCCGGCCTTGTGTTGCATGCATATATAAGACATCCCACAACTTGCTTATAAAGAGAATTGTCAAATGCATCACTGGAATCCTCAACTAAGAACCTGAATCTTGTTTCAACTGGTGTGGAAACTGGCTTAATGTCCTCATAGTCAAAATGTTGAAGTAGTTTTTCAACATACTTTGCTTGATGCATAACAATTCCCCCCTCAACGAATACAAACTGGATGCCAAGATAGTAGCTCAAAGGACCAAGATAAGTGACATCAAAAGTATGCTGCAAATCATCCAGAAGAATGTCAAGTTTTTCATCACATGCACTATTAAGATCAGCCACATTTTTGCGTACATAGAGTGTGCTTTCAATCTGACTACATGTAAAGCCAAGAGCAATCAAGTGCTTATGGATTTTGTCATACCATGCATGTGGAGCTTGCTTGAGACCATATAAGGCTTTATGCAAGTGACAAACCATATGCTCTTTCCCTTTCATAGCAAATCCAGGAGGTTTCTTCACATAGACCTCTTCTTGCAAATCGCCATTCAAGAAGGTTGTTTTTATGTCCAACTGATGCACTTTGCAACCTCTAGGGGCAGTCAATGCAACCACAGTACGAATGGTAGTCATGCGTGAAGTAGGTGCAAAAGTTTCCTCATAGTCAATGCCATATTGTTGCGCATATCCTTTGGCAACCAATCTAGCTTTGTAGCGATCAATGGCACCATCAAAATTTCTCTTAATCTTGTAAACCCATTTTGTACCAATGACATTCTTTCCTTTTGGCAATTCACATAACTCCCAAGTACCATTCCTATGTATGGAATCCATTTCGGATTGCATAGCACTCATCCATTGTGGCTCGTCACGTGCATCTTCAAAAGAAAGTGGCCCTTCATTACATGCTGTAGCAATAACAGAATAATCCACAAAATTACTTGATGCATGGTGAGAGCTTGATCTTGTTCTACCAAGTAAAGGTGCACTCAATTTGCTGTCCTACAAAGTTTGTTTCAGTCACTTTGGCATAGTTTGTGCACTCTTGATAGACATGCGTTCATTATGTAAAACATCTTCAATATGTACATCATGCATGGGCTGAATTTCATGCTCATTTTCAGCCATATTTTGACGCAAATGTTCAACCATATGTGGCTGGAAATTTTCAGCAGTTTGGACATTTTTTGGCTGAAATTTTTCAGCCATGTTTGACTAGAGATTCTCTACATTTTCAGCCCTTTTTGGCTGGAATTTTTCAGCCCTTTGAACCTCAGTTGGCTGGTCTACAAGGCATGGGTGTATCGAACACATCTTGTGAGCTAATATACATTTCTTTGCTTTGTTATCAAGTTTGTGACGTTGTTATGACGGCACAAGAGCGTATGCCAAACAACCAAACACACGCATATGACTAACCATAGGCTTATGACCATTCCAAGCTTCATAAGGAGTGATGACTCTCAATGCTTTTGAAGTTCATTGTCTCTTCCATAGATAGTAACTTTTTTGAGCTAGTCGACCCGCGAACCTATCTGTTTTGTATCGACTCATTCTCCTTGATGCTCCAAAGTACATAGTGTGTTTCTTTGCACTTATTACATGCTTATAAGGTCTATTTGAGGCTCCATAAGCTCAAGGGCTGGTCTTGTGCCGGTTGGCTTGACCAAACTTCAATGCCTCAAAACGCATTTTTCTACCTTCTACAAGCTTCTCCAAGTTCTTTCAGTGGTATCAGGCTAGATCAAGATGGGTGATGGCTTTCCCTCAATGATCGAGAAGCTTGATCGACACAACTACGCGGCTTGGAAAATCAAGATGGAGGCCTATTTGCAAGGTAGAAATCGTTATGTAATTGTAGCAGGTGATGAAGCTATGCCTATTCCAAGATCCAAAGGAGGACCTACACAAGAGGAGACAAATAAGCTCACACTTTGGTGCGCAAGGGATGCTCAAGCAAGGTCGTACATACTAAACTCTATCTCTGACTTTCTATTACCACATATTAGAGGATGCAAGACATCTCAAGAGACTTGGGATGCCCTCAAGACTTTCTTTTCTGCTAGTACCAAAGCAACAAAGAATCATCTTTGGAACGAGTTCAACCAAATGAAGAAGATGCCTAAACAAACTATCACAGAGTTTGTCACCAAGGTCAAGGAGGTTGCGGATCAGTTAGCATCCATTGGAGAGCTGATTGAAGAAGAGGTCATCATGAGGCAAATTCTCAACGGCATTCGAAGTGATAAGCACTGGCAATCCTTCACGACGGCTTATGATCTCATCATGGATGTGCAAACTCCAGACTTCAACATCTTTCTTGGACAACTCTTCAATCAAGAAGCCAACAATAGCATAAAGGAAGGTAACTCTTATCATGGTAATTCAACTAGTGCTCTATATGCAGATAAGAAGGATAAGAAGCAGAAAGGCAAGAAGAAGGAAGAAGATGAGGAAGAGACCTCCCAAGCCAACTTCGCAAGCAAGAGCAAGTGGAAAGGGAAGAAGAAAGGACCAAAGCAAGACAAAGCCAAAGGTCAGAATGTTCAACCTTGTGCCATATGCGATAAGACCAACCACACCACTCAGAATTGCTGGTTCAATGGGAAGACCCAGAAAGGAAGTAGAAGAGGTGGATATGGAAGCAATAGAGGCAGAGGTGGACACAATTTCAACAACAACAATAGAAGCTATAATAGAAGGGAATGCAACAATTATTCAGAAGATCAACCACATGAAGACTCATTGCTTCTTATGAATCTAAGCCACAAAGAAGGTAAAGATGATGATCATTTGTTCTACATAGATTCAGGATGTTCAAATCATGTTGCAGGCAACATTGCTCTTCTATCTGATTTGGAAAGTCCAAAGCATAGACATGAAGTGCAAATAGGGGATGACACAAAGCACAATGTGGAGAAGATTGGTAATGTCAAAGCTTCCAATGGCAGGACAAACATTTTGAGTAAGGTTCTCTATGTACCCACCATCACTAAAAACCTAATAAGTGTAGACCAAATAGTTGAAAAAGGCTTGCAAGTTAGGTTCACCCAACATGGAGCTTTTGTGGAAGATCCATGTCAAGGCTTCAAGAAGATAGCCCGAGGTGAGAAGCATGGTAGGCTCTTTACTTTTGAGGTAGGAGAAACCAGGAACATAGCTCTATTCAACTTTGGGTCTCAAAACTTAAGTGAGCTTGAAGTATGGCATAAGAGACTTGCTCATGTGAATGAAAGAACCTTGAAGGATATATGCAGGGATCAAAATGTTCTAGGACTGCCAAACATATCAAAGCAACACATGATCAACAGGTGTGATGCATGTCAGATCGGGAAGGCACAAAGACAACCATTCAACCACAAAGGCTACATCCACAACAACTGATTGGACTTAGTACATACAGATGCTACAAGTAGAGATGTTGTGTTTGAAGAACACAGATCTTGGTATGATGAAGACAAACAAAAGGTAACACTACCATATGATCTTGATTCTGACTCTCATCAATTAGGAAGCAAGCATGATACACAGGTCCAGGATCCAAGAAGTGATACAGACGATGACCAAGATGAAAGAGAAATGGATTACAAGCTATGGAAGTCAAGAGGCAAAGCAAAGATGCAAGAGGTTGGAGAATGCTCCAAACAAGCACCTAGAAGATCAAAAAGAGAGAAGAAACAACCAGAAAGGTATGGATATGATTCCACATTCGTTACGAAGCATTCAATCTACTTGGCAAAAGACTCTATTTCACAAGAACCCTCAACCTATGAAGAGGCGAAGGGAAACCCTAATTGGGAAAAGGCCATGAACGAAGAGATAGATGCATTGAAGGAAACGGACACTTGGGATTTGGTTCCAATGTCACCAAATCAAAAGGTAATTGGTTGCAGATGGGTATATAAAGTTAAAAGAAATTCAGATGGATCAGTTTGCAGGTACAAGGCAAGATTAGTTGCCAAAGGATGCTCACAAACTCATGGTATAGACTATGAGGAAACATTCTCACCAGTTGCAAAGATGACTACAATCAAGACATTGATAAGTGTAGCTGCTGCAAGGAATTGGAGACTCCTACAACTTGATGTGAAAAATGCATACTTAAATGGTTGGATAAGTGAAGAGGTATACATGTCACAACCACCAGGTTTTGAAAACCCTAATCATCCATCTTATGTTTGGAGACTTAAGAAAGCATTGTATGGATTGAAACAAGCTCCTAGAGCTTGGAATTACAGGTTGGTTACATATCTTCAAGATCAAGGCTTCAAAGCTAGCAGCTCAGATCAAGAGACACATGCAAGAGGAGTTCAAAATCAGTGACCTAGGTGAGCTCACATATTTCCTAGGCATGCAGGTGATATATACAGATGAAGGAATGTATTTGACTCAAAGAAGATACATTCAGGATCTTCTTCTCAAGTTCAAAATGGAGGACACTAAACCTACAGGTACACCTTTGGAAATGAATCATAAACTAATCAAAGCTTGATAGGTAGCTTGATATATGCTACCCATACAAGGGCAGACATCTCATATAGTGTGGGAGTGCTTAGTTAGTTCATGCACTCACCGAGAAGACCACACATGGATGCGGCTAAGAGAGTACTTAAGTATCTCAAAGGTACAATCAACGAAGGTATATTCTATCCTTACTCTTCAGATTTGAATATCAAAATCTATTCAGATGCAGATTGGGCAGGAGCTGAAGATGATAGAAAAAGTACATCTGGTTACTTAGCATTTGCAGGTTCGAAGCTAGTGTCATGGAGTTCCAAGAAGCAACCAACAGTTGCTTTATCCTCAACTGAAGCAGAGTACAAATGCTTGACCATAGCAACTCAAGAGGCAATATGGTTAAAAGCATTGTATATAGATTTGGGACTTGTGAGTTCCAAACCTCACATATTTGGAGATAATGTAAGTTCCATGCATCTAGCGGCAAATCCTATTTTTCATGCGAGAACCAATCACATTGAAGTCCATTACCACTTCATCAGGGAGAAGCTCATGGCAAAGGAGATTGACATTTCTTTTGTTCCTACTGAAAAGCAAGTAGAAGATATGATGACGAAGGCACTTGATGGAATAAAGCTTTGTAGATTCAAAGCTATGGCAGGTATTCAACCTATCAGAGAATGAAGACTCAAGCATACTTTAGCTTGAGGGGGAGCTATTGGAACATCAAGCTTACACTATGCTTGAGGTGGATTTGATCTACATCAAAGGCTATCGTGTCGAAAGAATATCCGTTGGAGAGTTCTTTTTCATATGCTCATTTATTGTATTTTTTTGAGACATTTTTGATGGTTCATTTACCGTTGTAAAAGCCTTGAGCTTTACACATGTAAAGGTAGAAAGATAGAGTCCAAATCCCACGAATTTGTGGTGGTTGAAGTTGCATTCAATCACCTAAAAGTAGATCAAAGTAGATCTTCACTTTTCCTAGATTGTAAGAAAGTGAATTGATTCCCTCCAACAACCATTCTCACCTTCATTTGAATTCAAATTCAACTTGTAAAAGTCATCCTAGAGTCTACATAAAGACTTGGAATTACTTGTACAATACATGGAAGCAATATACATACACTTGTGACCATCATTGTCTTGCTCCTTCAATTCTCTGCATCATCTTCTTCACCAATAGTAATCTTGCAGAGGCTTCTCCTCTCTCTCTAGAGCTTCAAATTGAGTGAAAGATTTCTAGTTTATGCCTGTAAATTTTCATAGCATTTGATTTAGTAGATTGGGAGAAATCTAGGTTTTTCTGTCTCGGGGTCAATCTCTACGTATTCCTGAAAAATAGGAAGTATACATTGCAGTCAAAGATGCAAAGGTTTTATAGTTGTTTGAACGATGATGCTTCACCAATTTTAGAGCCTTTGGATGCGAATTTATAGGAATAGAAAGAAGATGTTGAGTTAAATGCTTGACAAGGTACGACAACTGCTGCCATAAGGCGAGTGGAGGGTACTAAAGTTATACATACTTTAGAATTGTTAATTGATAGTGAACAGAATAAGTTGGATAGGGTCAAGCTTGATTTGGATCAAGCCAAGCTATCAAAGGCTACTGATTCTAAGGTAACTATAGCAGTCATTGAAATGAGAAGAAAGTTACAGGTATCCATAGATGAATTGAAATGTGATGTGGGAATGTCTCCTGAGAGGAGGACGCAAATTCAGATAGGAGCTGTTAGTGGTTGAGCCAAATGAGGTATGACAAGGTGCCTGAACTGGGGGTAATATTTAGCTTTATTGACATTGGTTGGAACATTTTTCTAAGGTTCAATACTGATAATTTGGATTGTTACATACACAGGCTGAATATAAGTTGCATGAGAATCGGCTGAAGAGTGCAAATCGACATCTATCCTTTGTAAAGAACATGTTAAGCATGATGGATTGAAATGAATTGTCACCATTATTGCCATTACCAGCCCTAGAGTTACCATCAACCCTCTTACTCAGTGTTTCATCCATGTGCATAGCATGTGGTTTGAATATTGAGGAGAGGGTGAGTTTTATAGTGCACCTTATGCCATGCAACCATGCATATCACTATATTTGTTTTGCAGCACATTGTCGTGTGTCACTCAACTATTTAGGACCTGAATGCGGTGCTGAAATACCAGAATATGTGCGGCAAACAATCTCCAGATTCTTTGATGGTGGATTCAACTTTTAGAGAGGTAAGCTTATCATGTTGATTAATATTAATAATATTACCTTTTATCCATGGATGTGGCTTCTTGGTTAGTTATTTGTAAGTAGATATTACTAATTAGGTTGCTACTTGTTACTTATTACTAAGCAGCTGGTTCTTAGTTACTTGTTACTAAGTATCTATTACTAATTAGATTATTACTAATTATTGAGTTGCTGATTCTCGACAACTTGTTAGTATCTATTACTAATTAGCTTGTTACTAGTTAGCTTCTACTAGGTTACTAAGTTATTACTAATTATCTTGTTAACAATTAGCTATTACTAAGTAGCTGGTTCCTAGTTAGCCATTAGTAATTAGCTATTGCTATTTAGCTTGTTACCAGTTAGTTATTACTAAGTAGCTAGTCCTTGGTTAGTTGTTTGTAATTAGCTATTACTAATTAGCTTGTTACCAGTTAGCTATTACAAAGTAGCTGGTTCTTAGTTAGTAGTTAGTAATCACCTATTACTACTAAGCTAGTTACTAATTAGCTATTACTAAGTATATGGCTATGGTTAGTTGTTTATAACTCATTAATGTGTTACTAATTAGCTATTACTAAGTTGCTAACTCGAGGTTACTTGTTAGTAATTAGCTATTAATAATTAAATTGTTACCAATTAGCTATTACTAAGTAGCTCCTCATTAGTTAGCTGTTAAAAATAGTTATTAATATATTAGTTTGTTACCAATTAGCTATTAATAATCAGCTATTACTAAATAGCTATTACTAAGTAACTATTACTAAGTACCTATTACTAAGTAGCTATAACTAAGTAGCTAATTCGTCATAGCTATTACTAGTTAGCTATTACTAAGTAGCTATTACTAAGTAGCTAGTTCTTAGTTAGCTTATTAGTAAGTTATTATTAATTTTCTTGTTACTAATCACCTATTACTAATTAGTTATTACGAATTAGCTATTAGGAATTAATATTTAGTTTGTTAGTAATCAGCTATTACTAAGTAGCTATTACTAATGAGCTATTATGAATTAGCTATTACTAATTAGCTATTATTGATTAGCTATTATTGATTAGCTTGTTACTAATTAGCTATTATCAATTAGCTATTACTGATTAGCTATTACTGATTAACTATTACGAATTATCTATTATGAATTAGCATTATGAATTAGCTATTACGAACTAGCTATTACTAATTAGCTATTACTAACTAGCTATTACTAATTAACTATTACTAATTAGGTATTATTAATTCGCTATTACGAATTAGCCATTACTAATTAAATTATTACTAAGTAGCTATTACGAAGTAACTAGTTCTTGGTTAGTTGTTCATAATTAGCTATTACTAAGTAGCTGATTGTTCGATAGTTTTTAGTAGTTATCTATTTATAATTAGCTTGTTACTAATTTGCAATTATTAATTAGGTATTACTGATTAGCTATTACTGATTAGATATTATGAATTAGCTATTACGAATTCGCTATTATGAATTAGCTATTACTAATTAGCTATTACAGATTAGCTATTACTGATTAGCTATTACGAATTAGCTATTACGAATTAGCTATTATGAACTAGCTATTAATAAGTAGCTATTACTAATTAGATATTATTGATTAGCTATTATTGATCAACTATTAATAAGTAGCTATTACTAATTAGCTATTACTGATTAGCTATTAATCATTAGCTATTAATGATTAGCTATTACGAATTAGCTATTACTAATTAGCTATGGCAAATTAGCTATTACGAATTAGCTATTAGTAATTAGCTATTAGTAATTAACTATTAGTAATTAGCTATTAGTAATTAGCTATTACTAATTAGCTATTATTAATTTGCTATTACGAATTAGCCATTCCTAATTAGCTTGTTACTAAGTAGCTATTAAGAAGTAACTAGTTCTTGGTTAGTTGTTTGTAATTACCTATTAATAATTAGCTTATTACTAATTAGCTATTACTAAGTAGCTGATTGTTCGATAGTTGTTAGTAGTTAGCTATTACTAATTAGCTTGTTACTAATTTGTGATTACTAAGGATCTAGTTTTTTGTTAGTTGTTTGCAATAAGTCATCCATCAACTATCTCTTTCTTACTCTTTAACCCTCTAGTGGAACACTAATCTAACTGGTTTCATTGTGCTAAGTAGTGGCTCGTACCTCAATAGGAACAATTACCAACAATGCTGATGGTGCATACGATAGGGAGCTTGGGACAAGTGAGAATGTTGGACATACATCATTTGTTGAAAGTAAGACATGCCCAATCTTCATCATTGAAAGAGAAAGAAAATATTTCATCCTTCCTCCAAACACCGTCTGCAATGGATGCTAGTGTGGATCCTTGTCCAATTGACAACATGCATGATGCGGAGTCCACATGCATTGAATTTCATAGTGGTCTAGACGAAATGATTGAGAATGTTCTTGATCTAGTTAGCAGCTCAGATATTCATCTAGCTAGTCAAAACTCTGTACTTGATAATGATCTTGTTGCTTGTTCAAACAAAGGTCATCTGTAGAATACAACTTTTGATCCTAATCAGAGTCCAAATAGAGATGTTCTTCAAAAAAATTCTACAAATGAAACCTCCTCGAAGCAAAACTATTGTAACCCAGCCTCAGAATCTGACATGTGTGGATCCCCAACAAAGGCTGTAGGTGTTCATATACAAGAGGATGCCACTCTAGTGCAGTTTATAGCAAATGCAAAAAGAAATTTGCAAGTACCTGGGAAACGACAAAAGAAGCCAATCCATTTGCACCCAATTACAAAGCGACAGACTACTCATTCACACTTGAACGGAGGCATTGTACCTGATATAGAGGATCTTTTGAAAGAATAGTACCAGTGTTCACCCTCTTACATAATTGTCCTTTGTAATGGTTACTATCCGCACGTGTGGCATCATCCAAATCTATTAGCTATCATCACAGTTTGTGATCAACCTATTTTGTATCGATGTTATTAAAATATTTTGTTGTCTCTGCCTCGTATTATATACCCTGTACATATTTGATAGCTCAATTGCATCATTGATTGTAATGATGTAAACAATTCTTCTTTTGGTATTATATGGGCAAAATGGTGTTTGTCCATAAGTTAAGCACCAATTTGCAACTAATTTGAAGTCTTAATGCCATCATAAACATTAGGAACGCATTTGTATGAATTTTACAATCGGTCCTCTCATGATGCCTTTTCACAATGATATGATTTGGATAGTAGTAAATAGTTTCAAAGTGAGGAAACTGATTTCACTATTTAGTTCTACTGTTCACCTTCTTACAACACCTCTTTGTAATGGTTACTATCCACACGTGACATTGTCCAAATCAATTAGCTCTCATAGGATTTTGTATTTAGCCTATTTTGTAACGATGTTATTGATTGTATTTATCCTATTCTGTACAATTTTCGATAGACTAACAGTGTTGTTGATTGTAAGTTGTAATGATGTTTGGATTATAGGTTGATAAAGAACAAAGTTCCATCCACAGCTACCGCAAAAGATAGTCTTACATCCTCAGCAAGTCAATGTCAGGCTACAATAGAAGCTGAGCACAAAGATGCCCAAAAAGAAAAAAAACTAAATAAAGTATCCGTTTCAACTCCAACTGATCCTATTTCAACTCAAACATGTCCTATTTCAACTCAAACTGATCTTATTGCAATAGTAGTTGAGCAGAAAGTATCAGTTTCAACTCAAACTAATCATGTACTAGTGTTTACACCAAAAGGCAATCAAAAGCCTAAACAAAATACTAGACAAGTAAAAAAAACGAAAGAGGTTGGATCATGTGATAATGGAACCGGAATTTATTGAGATAGAAAGGGACCCTCCAAAGATTCAATGTGGCTTGACAGAGGAGGAGATACAGGAATTGAAACCTATTCACAAGAATTTACAACCTAGGGCTCTAATTCTGGAAATTGAAGTATTTATGAATATCCAAAATAAGCAGGCCTTTCCTAACACTAATGCTTTTCTTCAATGGTGTCTTGAACATTTCAATGTCTAGATTTGGAGTTCCTATGATCTAGACGAAGTCAACAAATGTATTGACATAATCTTCCTGATGTTCAAGAGGAAATTTATGGATATTTGGGGGAGGGATCAGTTTTTTTTGGAATTTTTCAATCTATCTCAAGAAACTGGCTCATTTTTGGGACAAGAATGTGGAGTACTGGACTGACAATACATTGATAATTGATACTACTGCTTACAGGTTATTTTACAACATTAGAAGATGTTGTCTAACGTTACCAAAGATGATAATTAGTGAAAGACTTAACTATCTGTCAGGAACTCTTTGTGATCAACTTTGGAAATGGTTAATAGCCCCAAATCGTATTGAGTATGCAGATATTTCCATATTAATTCCTCTTGATGAAGAAAGTTTGTATATATATCATGGAATACATCGAGACCATAATCGAGATTACAGACATAATCGAGATTATAGACATAATCGAGATTATAGACATAATCGAGATTATAGACATAATCAAGATTACAGACAAAAACACTGAGTAATGCCAACTCTAGGGTGGCTATGAATGGTTCTGTTTCTGAACCCTTCAATCTTTATAGATCTATCAGACATGGTTGTCCCCTTGCTCCTCTTCTATTTGTAATTTCTAGTGATGCTTTGGGATGGTTAGTCAAAGATAAAATTGAACAAGGAATTATTAGAGGTATTTCTATGCCTCGATGAAAGTTAAAGAGGGTTATACCTTAAATCCAGTGTTTGCTTCTAATCTCTAGTTTTTGTCATAGGACTCATTATGGAATGGACAGGTGAATGCTGAGAAGCTTCTCCTTAGCCTGTTAAGATGAATAAGTGTAGGAAAAAAGGCTTTAACTCATGAATAGCCTTATGTCTGGGTAGGATATTATGGATCCTTTCTTCATTAATGCATTGATGATTTATCTCTTGGTTGTAAACATTTTCTTATGAATAAGAGGGAGTTGCTCCTGAAAGCCACGGAGAAGTGCAACCACTACAAATATTATGGAGAGCACACATGGAGAGCACAAATATTATGGAACATCTGGGTTGGAAGAAATAAAAGATGCTTCAGAGATGGTAGTAGGAATCAAATTTACAACTGTTAGAAAGAAATGAAGTTTGCTGGATATGCCTACATTTCTAGTATCTCTGATGCTCCTATGCATCAAGCCATGTATTCAAAAATCATATGTAATGTTAGATACCAATAGTGGAGAGCCATTCTCTCTAAGATTTATTGTCCCAAGAGGGGCTGCCCCCTGCAGAGTTGTACAATATTTCCTAAATTTAATTTAATCTCTGTTTTCCATACAAAAAAAAAAACATTTAAGTCTATGGGTGGATTCAAACTATTTTGATGGAACATAAATGGCATTTCCTTCAAAAGTCATGCTTCTACCTGCACATGATTTCATCTGTTTCAGGGGTGCGTGTTTTGTTCTATGGGGGGTAAGCTGTCACACTTTTCTTTTTTCCTTTTGAAATGGAGTTTCAGCCTAAGCCTACTCCCATGGACTTTAATTTTGAATTTGCAATTGTACAAGTGAACAGGCATAGTACCCATGGGACCCCCCATATCCCACAAAGCAAGGGTTAGACGAGTTACGTAGTGTCTTTCCATAGCCAGGGATTGAACCCTCACCCCTGCCTCAAGAGGCGAAGAGCCAATCCAACTAAACTGAGCCACACTCTTTTTTTTTTAGCGAACAAAGAAAATGAATATTAATATAGAAGAGTTACAAACTGTGCTAGGGCCAAACCCTCACCAATTACAAATAAACACTCCACCTTTTTTTAAGATAATAAGAAGATTAGATTAATGATGGTATGTGTAAGTGTACATAGGGCAGGATCCCACATAAGGGTCCCATATTACAATAAATACTCAGCAAATACTGCTAGAGTAGGGGACATACATTTGGGCAGGATACAAATCAGAGAGATATAAAGGTTCCTGATACACAAGCTCATGTACATGAGAAAATCATGTCAAATCTGGAACTAGAGTACAACTTAAGTAATGAATCTCTCCACTAGTTGGGGGAGGTGTTATATAGATGTTTAGACAGTTGAAAATCCTGAGGAGGAGCTGTCTTGATAGCAAGAAGAAACCTCATTGCAATGTCTTTGAACCCTCTACAACTCTTGAATTTCTGCAATATGTTTTTGGCAACATCAGCAAGGTGAACAAGCCTGTGGGAAGTGCATTGAAGAAGCCTCTCCTACAACACCTTTTTGTGCAGCAGCAATACCTGAAGACAAGCAGGAGATAAGTTAGTGATATCCATTATAGCAGAGTCTTGAATGACCCCTCCATTGACAGTGAGGTCATTACAGCTAGAGTATCCCTTCTTGCAACACTTGTGCTCTTTGATTCCCATTTTGCAATTGTTCCACAGAGATAGCCATCCAATCCAGATGCTTTCTTGAAGAAAAAACTCAGAATGAGTAAAGTACTTCTCATTAGGGCAACATGCCTTTTTAACCTCCATCCAAGCCTTCCATAATCTACAACAAAGGGAACTGCCTACATCAACAAAAGACTGAGGAGACACAATAATATCCCATTAAGAATGATCTTGCTAGGATTTATAAATTTCTATATAAAAATTTTTAGTGTTTCTTTTTATGAGGTTAGCCCATATGTCAGAAGAATCCAAGGATCTAGCTATCCATTTAGAAGCTTTACTAGGGAGGCAGTAGATGTTCCACTTGATTGAACTTCTCAGCACAAAAATGGTTACTGAAGAAACTAGTTTATAATTATCTAGTCAAATCATGTACTACATAGTGCTAGAACAAAAGTTGTCCAACATCACATGGGTGTTACAAATTCTAGGGCATACTATTATAAACGGCCTCATACACATCACCATTTATGGTAAACATGTTTGTACAATCATGGACTGGTGACGTGGGTATTTTAATGCATCTTACAAGATGGGAATACATATAAGCTGGTGGTCTTGTTTCTAACAGCCTTTAGACATTTTCTTCTAGTCTCTCATAAAATAAACCCACCACATAATATCTTCATGAAGCTATCAGGTTGTTCCACACATTCATTACATTCTACGGACTGAACTATTTTCCTTGTGTGCACTTTAATAAATAGAAATATGCACCTTCATCATTGTCCTCTTCTACATTGACTGCAAAGTTGTCATCCACTACCAATGCATCTGATAGGTAGTTGCCATCACCTTCAAATGTAAAATTCGAAAAGGATGAGTCTTCTAAGCCATCTGACTCACTAATAGGAGTCAAAGTATGGTACGCCCAATTTTGAACGTGGCATTTGTTGATGCTTCGTTTCCACTTACCATGGATACAATGAAAGCAATAGCATGTTAGTTCTCTGACACCAATGCAATGTCCACCTAACCTTGAATAGCCACGAATCGAATTCAAGGATCGAACTTGAGATATCCCCTTACAATCCCAAGCCTTCTCCTTATTCACTTCGTCAATATTCACTTCCCAAAAGACCCATGTGACATCTCTCCCTTTTGACTCTGACAAATGTCCCCTGAGAAATTTCACAACATCTGTAGCACACTTCAGCATTGCATCTACAGGTTTAAGTTGTTCATGGGTTAGCGCCCTTTTCACAACTGCACCTGCACCATCATGTTCTGCCTTCCCGTGTCCTGATTCAAAGAAGTTCCATATCATACTCATGCCTGTTAGCCCTAGATATCTTCCTACGAAGTAAAATGGATGTTTAGCTTTAAATTGAGAAGTTGCACCATCTGACCATACCCAATGTTGGCTTAATTAAAGATTTAGCTCTCTCAACCATTGCTAATGTAATTGGAAACAATGTTGCACAAAAAGGGTGTCATGCTTCTTGTCATCGGATATGAAGAAGTGGATTAACTTTTTAGGAATACCCTCCAAACGAAAATATGTGATATGCACAAAAATAGTTACTTGTACAGACCACCAATGCATAGATTGTATTTCATTTTGCTCGCAGAATGTATAGTTTTTTGCAAAATCAACCACTGAAACCACAACATTTCCTAGGAATTCAGAGACACACATCTTAAAATGATTCGCTTGCCATAAATAAATGAAATTGTGTTTGATAAATTTCTTTAGAGTTTTCTCAAATAATCTTGTTACAACTTTAGGACTCATCTCCCTCTTTATCAATTCTTTCCTTTTATAAACTTTTCCTTCATACATTGACTCGACATCTTCAAAGATCTTTACAGGAATATGATATTCCTCAATGCTAGTTTCTCTCCAACACCACTTAAAATGTCCTACTTTGCGATCAGAGCACTCACCCATCACACATTTGTACTGGTGGAATGTGGTATCATTTTGACGTGGACATAGAATACTCTCTATAATGCTGCTAATTGATCGAAATGTAGTTGCTGAAGCATTGCACCTTGATGTCTCCCCCACTTGACAAATAGAACAATCACATTTACAAAGACAACTATGCACGATCGAGCTTGATTGACATAGGAGATTGATTGCATCCTTAAGGTATGACATTTGAATGTGATAAATGCAGCAACATGTGAATGTGTCTTTCAATCTCTTAACAAAATATGGCTTCAATGATTCAAAATTTCAAAGCTGGATATTTATCATTGGATGCAATTGTTTGAAGCGTATAAATAGCTCCATCTACAGTACACAAACAAGTGGTTATTAGTAGTCATTAATTAGCTAGTTATCACTTTGCTATTACTAAGTAGTTGGTGGTTAGTTGTTACAAGGTGTTAGATTGTTACTAGTTAGCTCTTAGTAATTAGCTATTACTAATTAACTTGTTAGTAATTAGCTATTATTAAGTAGCTGGTTCTTGGTTAGATATTTGTAATTAGCTATTACCAAGTAGCTAGTTCTTAGTTAGTTCTCAGTAATTAGCTATTACTGAGAACAATTAGCTTGTTAGCAATTAGCTATTACTAAGTAGCTACTTCCTGGTTAGTTGTTTGTAATTAGCTATTACTAATTATCTTGTTACTAATCAGATATTACTAAGTAGCTGGATCTTGGTTAACGTTAAACACGGGTCTTGCCGTCAGAGACGCGTTTAACACTGGCGCCGTCTGTGGGAAAAGTGGCACCAAATTGTTGCAAAGCGATTATCGGAAAGTGGCACCAGAGCGTTGTAAATTGATTGTAAGAAAGTGGTCATAGATTGTGAATCGACGAGTAGTACGCAAAGTATTGCAAACGTGATATATGTCGGTTACTCGTTCCGGTGAAACGTACCCGAAGTATAGGAGAAACGAATAGTATTGGGCGATACCTAATTTGCTAAGGACGCCCCCAGGAGCTATAAGCGCAGATAAGTTAACCCAGTTGTCAAGGAAGCGAAGAACGATAGTAGTGATTCCGGTAGCATTCCGGTGGAACGCAGTGTGATTTTGGCAGATTTTGGTGCGATTTCGGCACAGTCTATCAAAGATATAGTAACTCTAGAGTCTACCAGGACGTAGTATGCAGTTAACTTAACACCATCTGGACAAGATTCGAGTTTGTCTGTGGATAGAAGCGCGTTGGCCAAAGAAATCAGTAAAGGTGAAAAAATACCTTGTTTTGGTGAAATTTTGACGAATTCCGGTGATATTTCGGTCCCAGTTACAGAGAGTTCACCGTCTCCCGGTGACGGTTTACCATTTCCTGATGAATCTTCATTCCGGTCACCACTATTCACAGTAAAGCTTCCCTACATTTGATATCAAGGAGGAAGGTAGCTTATTCGAAGCTGAAATCCGAAAGAGACTGAAGGATATTATCAAGCTAGAGAGTGCACAGGCTGACGATACAGATTCTGACGATCAAGAAATTCAACCTTGGAACTCAGGAGATAGTAACAATATGACAGCAAGCACCATGATTGGACAACAGCAACAACAACAATAGCAGAAGCAACAACAACAACATCTACTTCCACCTCGTCCGGTTCCGACAGGAGTTACCTACACAAAATTCGGTGGATTTCCAGGTGATGATCCTGATGCTCATGTACGAACTTTTGAAATTAGTTATGCAGTACTTAATCATCCACCCGATCCGGCGTACAAGGCCATACTATTCCAGTCAACACTAGTTAATGAAGCCACCAGGTGGCTTACCGAATATGATATCAACCATTTCGGTACCTATGAAGCAGTAAGAGATGCGTTTCTGTAGAGATTCCGGCTAAAGAACCCTGCCAAAAATTTTTATTACCTGCAAAACAATAGACAGAAGCTGAATCAAACAGTGCAGGAATATGCCACCCTATTCAGAACTCATTTGAGACAACTACCACCGGCCCATGCAAACCTGCCGGATGATGTCATCACACAGTGGTTTATTAATGGTTTGACTCCGGAGCTCCGACAGATTATGATCATTCATTGTATAGGAGCTATGATGCTAGATGCGGTTATTGCAATGGCTTTGCAGCTCGAGAAAAAGGTTGGAGGTTTTACCGAAGACCTAGAATGGTTAAAAGCTAGTAAAAATATTGTAGAAGATCCGACTAGACAGATGTACTGCACCACGTGCAAGAATTCCGGGCATACCAGTGCCACTTGTGCACTTAATCAGATGTATTGCGCTATCTGCAATACAACCGGACATTCCACCAAAAACTGTGCCTATAACGCCAAAGTGCAGGGAACAACAACAGTAAATGCAATTATACAAGAACCAGGACAGCCTGCCACCCACTATGTACCACCTCAAAGGAGAAATAATCAGCAGCAAGGATACAGAAATTTTAGAGTACAGAGGAATACCAACTATAATGGAAATCGTTGGCAGACAGGAACATCACAAGAAGGTAATGCCATGCCACCACCTCGCTGTCATTTTTGCGGTGAGTTTGGTCACATCAGAAGATTCTGTAAAGATGCAGCCGAATATGATCAGAGGAAAAAAGAGCAACAGAACCCAATGACAAATATGGTTCATATCACACCAATAGAAACACAAGCTGTAGTAGTTCAGACCCGATCCGGTAAGCCGTTGCAACCAGCAGCTGAAGTATTCGAACCAGGTGTTCGTGAGCAACAAAGAATGTATGACAAAGCTAGTCAGCGGACCACCACAGAACCTCCAGTGTTCCCAGATCCAATTCCAGTGACACAAGTTCCGCTGCCAAAGGAAATCGTGCAGGAGCAAGAGTCAATCCCAGTAACCGATGCATCGTCTTCAGAATCAGGAAAAAACACAAGGCAAGTAGATCAGGCATGGGAAATTTTATATAAAGCATCCATTACTCTTCCTCTTGGACAATTACTGGCATTAGTACCAGGTGTTCGGCAACAATTCCAGCAGCAGTTTAGTTCTGCATCTTCCTGCATTCTAGCAACAGCGACAGTACAACCGGAAACTGACTCTACGGTGCATCACTCGGTTCCTTTAATTACGGTATGGTACAAAAATCATAAAATTACTCAAGTATTAATTGATGGTGGGTCCGGTGTAAACATAGCTACTGCAGCACTTTGTAAAAAGTTAGGATGGACCGAAATTGAACCTATGTAGTTTTTTGTTAAAATGGCCGACCAATCCAGAGTCCATCCAGTAGGACTCGTACGGAATGTACCAATCACTTTGCAGGGAATCACTTTTAAGATGACTTTCGTAGTTTTAGAACTACCGGAGTCTAGTCTTGATTATAACCTTCTTTTCGGCCGTCCTTGGCTGAAACAAGCTAAGGTTATGCAGGATTGGTCCGCACAGGAACTCACTTTCAAAGAGCATAACCGAAAATATGTTGTAAAATTAGATGCTATTCATCCCTGTGAACTACATGCGAGACCTTATGTGGCAGAACCAGTCCACATGCTAGATGGTTTATCCGATGAAGAAGAAGAAGAATTTTTTAAGAATAACATAGATTTAATTTCCTTAGGGACTGTTGATTTACAAGTTGTTGTAGATCACTGGAATCCGGTAGTTTGTACGGTGATGCATGCGACCGAAGAAGTAGAAATAGAAAATACTGTTGCTAAGGATGAAACTGCTATACAGCAACTTTTACAATCAGTCGATGATTCAGAAAAACCTCATCAATTCTATGTTCCAGAAGATCAATTGATCACATATAATTTAGGGGATGAAGTTAATCCACGACCTGTCAAAATAAAGGAAGGATTGTCTTCATTATTTATTTGATTTGTTGATGACATCACTATTTAGAGCCATCATCAATGTTGATCTCTTCAACACAAGGTCAACAAAATTCTTTCTCATAGTTTGCAGTGTATTATGAAGATTGATGAAAAGGGCACATGTTACATGATCTTTGTTACTGCCCATTGCATCAAAAAGTTGCCCAATACATGGACTCTGCAACATCCTATTGAGTTCCTCCATTTTATCTTCACAACATAAGTGTTTAGTTTGATTTTTAAAATACTTGATGATCTTATCCACAATGCCATCCAAGTTGCTTGAACTGCAATTAGCATTACCCTCCACATTAGTGCCCGACCTTGAAGTTATTGTGTCTCTATATTTCCTTTTCTTTTCCTTCCAATAACATCTTAATGCTTGATGATCACTATCCACTACTGATATTGTATTAACTTCCATCAGTTCGCTTGTCTGAGATTGCCCTGCATCAACACACTACAAATGATGAAGAAACCATAAATAAAATAACATCTACCACTCATCAATCCACTTTATTATATTGACTTTACATTGAGTATGCTCACTTGATATCATTATGTGCTCCATCACTTACGTATGTAGACATTATACCACTTTTAAACCTACAACAATCATCCATTAGAGAACAGGAAAAAAGTAGATTAATGAGGGAATTGTACAAAATGTGTAGGGGCCAAGAGCCCACACATCACCATAAAATCAATTTCATCAGTCTTTACAACGAGAAGCTACACCATCTGACCATACCCAATGTTGGCTTAAGTCAAGCTTTAGCTCTCTCAGCCATTGCCAATATAATTGGAAACACTGTTGCACAAAAAAGGTTTCATGCTTCTTGTCATCAAATATGAAGAAGTGGATGTGTGTGAACACTCTAGGACTGCCGAGGCACTTTTTTCCCTCTTTAGGAGGTTTTTTTCCCCCGGCTTGTATATACGCCTATTGCCCTAATGGGCTACTTATCTCTGTACATTGATACATTCAGTCTTGTGTGTTGTGCTCCAAGCTTCTTCTTCTTCCTTGTGTTGTTCGCGTGCTTCTGCAAATGCCTATCTCCAACAATTGGTATCAGAGCAGGTCGTCGCTTCTTCTAGGGTGCCGCCGACACGCCTCCGTTTGCAGTCTCGTTTCGGCCTCCGAACGCACTATCGCAGTGCTTGTGCAGGCTATTTCGTCCTTTTGTGCCAAAGGTATATACCAGTTTCTATTCGCCAGTTTAAGCGTCTCAAAGTCTGCTACAGGTCTAGCAGAACTCGTCTAGGTTGTTCCGTTCAACTTTTTGAGATACAGTCAATTTTTTGCATCAAGGTATTTTAGTCACCGGCCATGGCTAAAAGCAGTGATGTATTCCGTATGTTGGCTGTTGAGGATAAGTTGGATGGTACCAACTACCCATTATGGGCTTATATGATGCGACATGTACTGGTTGCAAAAGGATTGTGGAACATTGTGCAGGGTGTTAAAAGACGTCCTGTTACACCTGTAACGACAGGTACTGCAAATACAGGTGTTGGAGCTGATGAAGATGGTGTCGAAGATGATATTCCACAGATTCCTGTTCGTGCTGCTATTTCTGTTGCACCTACTGCAGAGCAGATTCGTTGGGATGGCAGAGATGCCCAGGCACATGCATTGATAGCTTTGTCTGTCAAACGTGCCATTATTCCTCACATTCGCTCTTGCAGAACAACAAAGGATGCTTGGGATACACTTACCACTTTGTACCAGGCTAGGAATGAGGCTTGTGTTGCTTACCTCCGAAAACAGTTGGAGAGTGAGCACATGAATGAAGGTGATTCTTTGGACAGTTTTCTTACAAAGTTTTCTGCTGATGAGGTTATACCAGATAGCTCACTTGTGCAGACCGTTCTGAATGGTCTTCCTAATTCATATCAGAGTTTTGCCTCTACTCTTCGGTTGATGATGAAAGGCAATCCAAATGCCTTGTCATTTGAGGAATTAGTCTCTGTTCTATTGCAGGAAGATGAGTCCAAGCAAAACAGGTCCATTATGCGTGTTGCAGATCAAGCTTTCCTGGCTAGTCAGAAGGGCAAAGGAAAATGGAGCTCTTCTACTAGTAAGCAGAAATCTGCAAATGCTGCACATTCAAAGAACCAAGACAAAGATGAGAAAAAATCAGAAAAGCAGAAATTGTTTTGTAAGTACTGCAAAGGCAATGATCATATCATAAAGAACTGTCCAAAACTGGCTGCTAAAGAGGCAAAGAAGAAAGAGGCTGGAATGGTTATTGCAGAGGCCTCTACACCAAAAACAGAGTCTGCAAATCTTGTGCAGGAAGAAGAATGGGCGTTTACTACTGTCTACAGTTTTGACCCATCTTCTCATGATCAGTGCATGTCTGCGGTAGACTCAGATGTTTGGTACTTTGACAGTGGGGCGACCAAACATATTACCTCGCAGCGCAGTTTCTTCTCTTCACTCGAGCCTGCCCCTACAGGGAATACTGTCACATGCGCCAATAACTCCTCTTATCCTGTTATGGGAGTTGGTAAGATCATTCTGACTACTGCTGATGGTAGTTCTTTCACTTTGTCAGATGCTTTATTTGTGCCAGGGATCAAAAAGAATCTGTTATCAGTTTCTGCATTAGCCAAGATTGGCTTGGTTGTGAAATTTGTTGATGACAGGTGTTCAGTCCATGATCTCTCAAATGGCGATGTGATTATTGCTTCTGGCATTTTATGTCGTGGGCTGTATAAGCTCATAGACTATGAAAGATCTGTGAATGATTCGGCATGTGCAGTTCATGATTCTTAGGCTATGTCAGATGCAAAGCTTTGGCATGCACGCTTTGGCATGCACGCTTTGGTCATCTGAATTTTGCTAGTTTGTTACGCCTGCAAAAATCTGAAATGGTGTCCTCTTTGCCCAAACTTGAGGCACCTGGAAAACATGTTTGTGAAGGCTGTATTTTGGGCAAAATGCAGCGTTCTTCCTTTCCAAAAGATGGTTCACTTCGGGCTACGCAGAAATTGCAGCTTGTACATAGTGATGTGTGTGGTCCTATGCATACACCCTCTTTTGGAAATTACCTTTACTTCGTGACTTTCATTGATGATTTTTCCAGGCATGCATGGGTATATCCACTCAAAGCAAAGTCCGAAGTGTTCATGTGCTTCAAACAGTTTTTGGTTTTGGCTGAAAATCTTTCAGCATGTAAAATGGGCACCCTCCGTTATGATCGAGGGGGGGAATATATGTCTTCAGATTTTAATGCATTTCTAGCTGAACGTGGGATAAAACACCAATGTACAGTGTCGTATACACCTCAACAGAATGGAGTTGTTGAACGGAAGAACAGGTCTCTCATGGAGATGGTGAGGTGTATGGTCAAGAGTCAGGCTTTACCTTATAGTTTCTGGCTTGAGGCTGTCATGTGTGTAGCATATATACTGAACAGGTGTCCCACTAAAGCGTTGCAGTCTATCACTCCATATGAGGCTTGGCATGACCGCAAGCCATCTGTTGCTCATATGCATGTTTTTGGTTGGTTGGCATATGCATTAGTGCCTGAACAACATCGCAGAAAATTGGATGATAAGGTAGTAAAATGTATTTTTGTTGGGTATAGTTCTGAAAGTAAAGGCTATCGTCTGTATCATCCATAGACTAAACACATTCTGGTTAGCCGTGATGTTGTCTTTGTGGAAGATGCTATTCAGCCATTGCTTTCATGTACTAAGGAGACATTTGTTAACTCCAAAGACATGTATGATACTTTGATGCCTCTTTTTACAGGTGGACAGTCTAGTGCTGGTCCTAATGAGGCAACTTCTCAACCTTTGCAAGTTTCATATGATGATGCAGATCATTCCATTTCTGATGCAGATTTACATGATGCACTTGCTGATGAGAGAGCTGATATTGAGCAGGCAAAAACTATGCCAAAATGCTTGGTGCAGACTTTGCGTGACAGCAAATTAGATGCACCTTTGTCATATCGTACTCGTTCAGGCTCTCATAGTGCCTCCTTTGCATCAGATTGCTATGCTATGGCTGCATCTAGTCTCTGTGATGAGAATGAGCCTGTTTCTTTTGATGAAGCACAGAATTCAGAAAATTGGATGGCTGCTATGCAATCTGAATATGGTGCTATAATGAAGAATGGTACATGGTCTTTATGTGACTTGCCTCCTGGCAAGAAGGCCATTGGCACTAAGTGGGTATACAAGCTGAAGCGTAAACCTGATGGTACAGTTGACAGGTATAAGGCTAGGCTTGTTGCAAAGGGTTATGCGCAGGAAAGAGGCATTGATTTTGATGAGACCTTTGCACCTACATGCCGTATGACTACTGTTCGGAGCATTTGTGCACTTGCAGCCCATCATGGTTGGAATGTACATCAGTTGGACATTAAAACAGCATTTCTGAATGGTGACTTGCATGAAGAAGTGTATGTTTTTCAGCCCCGTGGCTTTGTGCAGAAAGAGCATGAAAACCAGGTGTGCAGGTTAAAGAAGGCGTTATATGGTTTAAAGCAAGCACCACATGCTTGGTATGAGAAGATACATGCCTATCTGATTGCACATGGTTTTGTGAACAGTCCAACTGAAAGCACCTTATATGTTAAGCGTGCTAATGATGTGCTTCTGATCATTGTTGTCTATGTTGATGACATGCTGCTCACTGGTCCTATTGAGACACATATTGCTGATTTTAAGGCTGATTTCCATGCCTCATTTGAGATGTCTGATTTGGGGCATTTGCATCACTATATGGGCATTCAGTTTATGCACGTTGATGGTGGAATGGCTTTGTGTCAAATGAAATATATTAACATATTATTGCAGCGTTTTGGCCTTGAAGACTGTAAGCCTATTGCCACTCCTATGGAGACAGGTTTACGATTGAGTCTTCATGATGCTGGAGATGCATTTGATGCTGTTCTCTATCAGCAGGCTGTTGGATGCTTGATTTACTTATGCACTACTCGGCCAGATATTCAGTTTGCTGTCTCACAGATGAGCAGGTTTATGCATTGCTCAGGAGTCACGCATTGGAAAGCGGTTAAGCGCATCTTTCGCTACTTGAGTGGTACTCGGCTACTTGGGTTGTTTTATCCCAAGGGGGGATCACTACCGCCAGATTTGCATGCTTTTTCTGACTCTGATTGGGCTGGTTGCTATGACACTCGTGTGTCCACTAGTGGTTTTTGCTTCATGCTTGGTAGCTCATGTATATCTTGGTTGAGCAAGAAGCAGCCTACTGTGGCCACTTCCAGTTGTGAGGCTGAGTATAGGGCAGCTTTCATAGCGACTGTTGAGTGTGTGTGGCTCATACGCCTTATGGCTGATTTGGGTGTTGGCCAGTCTTCTGCCACCACCATCTTCACTGACAGTCAGAGCGCATTGGCAGTTGCGAGGAACCCTGTGTTCCATGCTCTCACTAAGCACATTGAGGTGCATTATCACTATGTCAGGGGGAAGTTCTCTGCTGGGGAGATCAGCTTGGCATATGTGCCCATGCAGGAGAACATTGCAGACCTTTTCACGAAGGCTCTGCCTAGGGAGAAGTTTGAAGCTTTCCGCAAAGCTTTGGGCTTACTTCCTTTTGTGGAGTGATTTCCACATAGCTTGGCACTTCCTTATACATGAGTGCCAGCTCCTTGTTCACCGCATCACTCCCAGGGGGGATTTGTTGATATATTTAGGTAGTGATGTGTGTGAACACTCTAGGACTGCCGGGGCACTTTTTTCCCTCTTTAGGAGGTTTTTTTCCCCCGGCTTGTATATATGCCTATTGCCCTAATGGGCTACTTATCTCTGTACATTCTCTAGTAATACATTCAGTCTTGTGTGTTGTGCTCCAAGCTTCTTCTTCTTCCTTGTGCTGTTCGCGTGCTTCTGCAGACGTCTATCTCCAACAGTGGATTACCTTTTTAGGAATGATCTCCAAACCAAAATATGTGATATGCACAAAAATAGTTATTTGTACAGACTCATGATGCAGCAAATAGAAAAAATACGTATAGTGACGGAGTCCCTCTCACTGTTCGCACTCAACATGCAACACATAGAAAAACTCACAGGCGAGAAGAGGTACTACGGTGTACTCTCCAACATGCAACACACAAAAAAATATTTATCAATTTTCCCCACTCAAGATGCAGCATGTAGAAAAAATGCCTATAGTGATGGAGTCCCTCTCACTATTCCCCACTCAACATGCAGCATGCAGAAAAACTCCCAGGCGAGATGAGGTACTGCAGCGTACTCTCCAACATGCAGCACGCAGAAAAACCCACGTCATGAACACTCCACGTAGGAAGTTGGAAAAGCTTTGTAATGTCTTTTCTATCCCAAGGGTAAATGCTGGTGGTGGCTTCCAAAGTCTCTTTCTGGCTCTTAACAGAGTTGATTTTCCATTTCAACTTGGGCCAATAATATCCAATACAGAGCTTTTGGGTCGACCCTATTCTTGGCAGCATGAAATTTAGAGAACCTGAAGTGCAATGAGGAGAAGCAAATGCAAGAATCGATTCTTTAGAGTGGATTAAAGCCTTCGATTTTGTGTTGTGCACACTCGTCTTCCATCGCCCATCAAGACAATCGTTGAAAGATTCGGTCAAGATCAACAAAACAGCAACCAAGAAGACTTCTGCCTTGCACACTCCATAACGAATGTATGGCTGCCAAAGACAACAATCAGCTATGCAAAAAAACTCTGAGGAAAGATGAGGTACTACGATGGACTCTCCAACCTGCAGCAAGGAAAAAAACCCATGTCATGAATGCTCCACGTGCTAGCATGCATACTGCCGCCTACTCTCGCCCCACCATTTACTCCTCTTTCAATAACCATTGCACGATGTTCAGCTAAGAAGGATCGGGTCTTTCCAACTAATTAACTATGTCCCAGACATCACTTTTTTGTGACCATTAACATGCTTTCACCCAACTCTATGATGAAGGATTCTAACAAGTAATGAATGTCCCTAAATTGCCTTTGTTGTAAAGTTGGAACCAGGTTAAAGCCATGTTCTTTAACGTGAGTCCAAAGGTGTTGTATTGCATTAACATATCTTCCACTTGCTCCGCTTGCAACATTTGCTTAAACTCGACAACATGGTCATAGGGATCTCCTGTCCCGTCAAAGTAATTTTTCATCGACTTCACTAATTGGGCCGGTCGTAATATTCTTGGGTGCTCATGGGATCTAGGTAGAGGAAATTCATCTCTACCACCTAGTAATCTTGGTTCTCTTGGTCTCTCCATTCTATCAGTTTCCATAGTAGCTCTATCTCTCCCTATGGGGTGGGTAAAACTTGCTTTTGGCTTCTCCTTGTTCTTCTCTCTTTGGGACCCATGGGCTGAGGATGTCCCAACACCTTGATGGCTAGTGTTCATGTGTGCTCGTGATGGGGGGAATACCAACTCACCTCTCCATGTATAAGCATGTATTGCATGATCTGACACTACAAACACGCATTGTGATGTGTTATCTAGGTATACTACCTTTTCAGGCATATCAGGGTCCTTGAATTCATAAATTGTGATTGATCATATTTCATTGGGATAGTCTATCCTATATCGGCAAAAAGCTTCATCAATGTCCTTTTCAGGAATAACTGAATGCTTCTGTTATCTTGAGGGATCCATTCTGGGTTTAGCATCCTTGTTAATACCGATTTCCCTCTAGGTGTCCTAGGTTCATCTCCTAATGGTTCTTTCCCTTGGGCTCCTGCTTTCGTTTTGGGTATGGCTACACCAAACTCATTACTGTGGTTAGGTTGATTAGTTGTGATGTACATTGTTCCTTCTTTGTCCAAGTAGGCATCTCTCTCAAATTTAACCACCGGATGTTCCAATCCAATGGGTTGGTTAGGGTTGTGCAATTGAACCATTGATCTTCTCAAAGCATCCTCATAGATGCGAACACCTAAGTGGTTGGTTTGGACATATTCTAATTGGGCGAGTTCTATAAGGTCCTTTAGGTCTTTCCAAATAAGCTACACTTAACCCTCCTTTTGGTATTTCCATGCTATAAGCCATTTTACACTCACTTGTCTCTGAGCTCAATTTGTATGGATAGCTATTCAATTATTGTGCCCAAGAATGTGCTATAGTCTTCACACTTGCTTTTGATGACCTAAGACTTTGTTGATCTGTCTTACCTATGTGCTTTCCTGATCTAAGATTCATTACTTTATCCCCCTCTATCACTCAATATGCATCTTGATCACTTCTACTTCTTTGTTTTTAGTCACTTGTCTGACTTTTATCTCTTTTACACTGAATGATATGACAATCATGAAAGAATGATGTGCGCGATGGTGAAGGTGAGAAGCATATTAGATGCACACACACATACATACACAAGCCTTGATATGTTGTAGTGAAGGTAGAGACAATGGAAGGAAGATATTTCTATTCAAGAGCTTACAATACAGAAGAAGTTCTTACAATGATCACACCTCAAACTATCCAGCCTCAAAAATGATCTCTCTAGCTCTTTTTATAGTTTTCTTTGCGTTTTGGCTATTTTCAAATCTAGTGTCTGACATACTTAAACATTTGGTTCGAAACTACTTTTGCAACATCTAACAAGATAAAAAAATCACGAAATTTGGTGTGTGGGATTTATCTAAGTTCCTCAAGCTTGAGGACTCTTGGGCTTGTAGAAAATGGAGCACTAATTTACAAAATTGGAGGTTTATGTTACAAAATTAGTGATAAAAATCACTATTATGGGACCTCAAAGATCGAATTATGTTATAACTTGATAGAGACATCATTCATGTATTGATCCTTGTTTTGTGTGTGCATGATCCTTGTGCGAGAGAGAGGGAGAGAGAGAAAGTAAAACACATGAAGAAAGTACACTTACATTGATGTAGATCCAAGGGAAAGTAGACCTTCATACCAAGAAAGAAGATCACAGTGCCAAGAGAGTGCCAATAAGCTCATGTGAGTGTCAAGAGAGTGCTCTCTACAAAACAAAAGTGAAAATGTAGCGAATTGCACTCTTGGTTTTCTTTTCCTCATCAATTTTTGTGGCCTCCAATGTTCATGTGTCCCTTCAATGACTCAATCGATATATGTCAATTTCTTCATACTTTTTTGGCATCAATAGAGTGCAATTTTGTAGTAGTGGCGCAATCGAATGTGTCACTTGCACAATTGTTGATTATGTTACACACAACGATGGCATATGTTTAAGATGTAAAAGGAAAGCTTCAAAAGCTTTGTGTTGCATGCCTTTGTGTCTTGCAAGATTTTTCTATTGACATTCATGAGAGTTGAGGGACATGTGAGGAACGAGAGAGGGAACTATTTTGCTTGGGAGCATGTGTGCTCCTCCATAGAGATATTGGACAACTTAGGTGCCTTCACAAAGGACCAAATGCCTTGAAATACTTGTGTAATTCTTTATGGTCGTTCCCAAGTGGATGCATGTTCTAATACCAATTGAACAATCATGAAGATGGTGATATGAATATGCATAACAATTGAAATAGCACATGCACTCATAAAAACAAGAAGTGCATCTTCAAATTGTATTGAAAATTTGGTTTTTATTATATACATGTTGATGAGCCTCCACCACCATAGTATACATTTGGATGAGCTTCCACCACCATAGTAAACATGTTTGGCAGGTCTGTTGCATGCTTGATATCCTCATTAATATGTATTTGGTAGCTACCACATGGATGTTTGTGACACGGTTCATTATGGCTATCCGCTTAGAAATGTTGAGGGCTTATTTTTTTCTATGGCCTTCATATTGTTACTTCAAAATGAGTTAATTTTCTATCTTATTCATGTTTGAAAGAGTGTATGCCCCTTCTTTTTTATATCCGAGATCCTTCTCATAGTAGGCTCACTTGTATAGTTCTTTATTGTATTTGAAGTGCAAAGAAAGAGGACAGAGATAGAATTGAACAATAGTAACATCCTTTTGGCATCGGTTGAGCAGACATCCATGTACTGCTTTCAGTTCGAAATCGTTGTGAGTGCTCCCTCTTTCTGTTGCCATGTCTATGTGAAGGATCAAATGCCTGCTTTGGCATGTACTCGGCGTCGTTCATGTGTCTTTCAAGATCGTACCCGTTCGGTTCCATGGCGAGTAAAGTTGTTTAGCAGACTTCCATGCCGAGATTCAATGTCTGATCTGAGTGGGCTCAAAGGTCCGGTACGTGCTTTGTACTTGGGATAACGTATCAAACAAGGACGTCTTTTGTGAACAAGAAGAAGGAAAAGCTTGTGTGCTGTCGAAGCTCAATGAATAAACAGAACAAGAACTTTGCACACGGCCGAACCGCATGTTGTGTTAACTGGTCTACTCAGAAAAAGAATTCAGAAATGTACGCGGATTTGTTTCACAGATGTATCGCGAGAGGCTCACGACCACTGAATCGTTTCATGAAACTTAATTCTAGCAAGGAGGGCAACTCCATATCTCCTTCCGCAGAAAGGTCGAAAGTCTGTGTTAAATGTTTATTCTTCATCTTCCTTGCGCTTGTATGAATGAGTACAGAGATTAATGGGGAATTGGGATATGTGGACAATGGACCGTTTTGTCCTTTTCCCTCCCTTTTTCTTTGTGCATGCATCTCCTACTGTAATGATACCTCTATTGAATTTGCAGCATTTCATCTAGGCCCAAGACGTAACAGTCTTTAATGCACAAAAGGAAGAGCCATGGTCCATCGATCATTAATTTGATCATCTCGAGACACAGCGTAGGCGACAACAGACATGCTTTAAGGCAGCAGATTTCTCATGCTGTTACCTGTACATGCATGAATCTGATCTGCTCCAGAAAAGCAAACGACGTTGAAGATGATGAAAGGAGACGAGAAGTCACACAGTCAAAAGAGCATTGAAAAGTGCTGCTAAGCATTGAAAGCTCTTAGGTTTTTTGTCTCCACTACATTGAGGAATGTTTTTTTCTGCATCCATTGGAATTTGGAATACATTTCACCATCATATGTTGAATGAACGATGACTTGCGCATCCAGAGGTCACTCATGATGCACACGCAAAATGTTTTTTTTTTTTTATAAAAGGAAGTTCGGCCATGGCCTAATCTCCCGGACTTTAATTAAAATGATGAAGAAAAGTTAAGTTACAGGTGAATGGGACTAGTGCCCTTGGGACCCCCCAAATCACACAAAGCAGGGGACGAATTGGGTGGGGGGAGAACAAAAGCGTGAGGATCCCAATGTCCTTCCAGCCGGGAAGGCCAACCAGAGTAAGGTCTTTCGAATTTCTGAAGATCAATTTAGCCCAGGAGGACTCCCTATTGCACCAAGCCTTGATAAACCACTTCGTCGCCAGCTTGTCAGCTAACCCTGTGATATCCAAAATACCCAAGCCCCTTGAGTCTTTTGAGCTAATACAAGTTTCCCATTTGCTTTTGGGAATCCCCCTCCTATTGGGATCCCCAGTCCATAGGAAGTTTCTGCAGATCCTTTCCACTTTGGCCAATTCTTTCTCCTTAGGTCTCCAGCACGAGATATAGTAGATAATCGTAGAAAGCATAAATGTGTTGACAACCATAGCACGCCCTGCCAAGTTAGCTTGCATACCTTTCCAATGATTTAGTTTGCTATCCAGTTTGGATAGAATCCAGTTCCACCGTTGGTCCATCGAGATGTTGAAGCCCATCGGAATGCCGAGGAGATGGAAGACTTGGCCGCTAGGGATAACTTGACACCCCTGATCAATCAACAGTTGGAGCGGAGACCCATGGATCGCTCTGAAAGCAGTTTTAGCATGGTTGATTTTTGAACCTGACGCCTTACAAAAGGTGTCGAGGCAGTTCCAAAACACCTCAATGCAGTTTCTTTCGTTAAGAACAAAGGCATTCATGTCATCAGCAAAGAGTCTAGCAATCATCTGGTCCTGACCAAGGGGTAGGGAGAGACCTTTGAGATTTCCAGCATCCAAGTGATGCTTAAATAGGCGACTGAGGCCATCCGAGGCGATAGTGAAGAGTAATGGAGCCAGAGAGCAACCTTGCCTGATAGATCTTTTTAAACGTATGGGTTCAGAGAGCTTACCGTTGATGTTTATTCTCGTTGAGGCATTTCCAAGTAGAGTGGAAACCATCTTCGTGAACTTTTGGCTGCATCCAAGATCTTTCAGAGATTGAAGAATAAAGTCCCATTCCAATCTGTCATATGCTTTGTCGAAGTCGATCTTAATGAATATCAGTTCTTGAGCAGACTCCTCAGCAAATGCAAGGCCTTGCCAAATATCGACAATTGCTTCAAGTATAGATCTACCTTTGATAAAACCCTTCTGGTCCTCACAAAGCCAAGACTTTAAATGACACGAGATTCTGTTGGCGATTACTTTGGCGATTATCTTGTACCCAGTTTGAAGCATGGTAATCGGCCGCCAGTTTTCAATTTTGTTCTTATCACCCCTTTTGTGAATTAATTTGATGACACCATTATTAAGACACTCAGGGAGGGCACCGAAGGAGAGAGCCTCTTGCCACACAAGACGCAGCGGGGTGGTCACCACATGCTTAAAGGACTTGAAAAACTCATTGGTGAGTCCATCAGGGCCCGGGCTCTTCCCATTGGGGAGAGAATCAATAACCTCGATAATTTCGTTCTCTGAAATGTTAGCATCCAACAGAGGAATCATGTTCGGAGGGATTCTAGGTTGCGCAACCCTTGAGATGGCTGCCATGCAATCACGTCTGTGCGGGGAAAGAGGAGTCGAGACCCCGAGAAGATGGGTGAAGTGCTCGACGATGAGAGATCTATTCTCTACTTCCGTGCTGCATTCGATCCCATTGTTGTCGACCAAGAAGGGGATGTCTTCCCTAGCTTGTTTTCTTTTAAGGATGTTACACATCTCTTTCGAAGGTTTGTCAGCCTTCCCCACCCATCAATCTTTGAAAAAAATTTGTAGATTTTTCCTTTGAACTTCTTCCTCAAGTCTTAGTCTTCCCCTAATTTTCAGAAGCCCTTGTTGGCATTGCAAGTTACCTTTGTTCACTTCTTCTTCAAGACGTGAGAGCCTCCGATACACCTTGGCTGCGTAAGGAGTGGTTCCCGCGTGGTCTAATTGTGTGCAAATGTCAATTCCTACCGCCGAATCACCTGCTTCTAGTGTTTGAGAATGAAGAGATGGCCTTCCAAGCCCTGCAAGCCGGTTCTTGGCAAGTGGGCCGGTCCACCTTATGCCTATTCAAGTGGACCCCAGACTTTGTTCCGAACAAATCAAAACCTCTTCGTTACCCGCTTTGGGTGGAGCTTCCCAACCTGCCGTATTTCTTGTATGGATTTCTTCGAGAAATCGTGTCATCGATCGGTCGTCCTATGGCCTCAAGAGAGGATGTTGGGGGGTTAATCTATGAAGGTGTGCAATACTCCTTCAATGCACGATGGCACCCGCAAATTTGCGTTGAAGCAGACTTGAACCAGGTCCTCCCCTCGAAGATCTCTGTAAATTATGGAGATGGAAAGAACTGGGTGCAAGTGATTACTTACAAGAATTTGCCCAATGCGTGCTTCCATTGTGGGCACCAAGGTCATAGGATCAAGGATTGCCCCCTGAAGCAAAATTCCAATAAAAACAAGCTTAAACCAGATGGGGCCTTGGATCTCTTACCTCAAACTGGCACTCGGGGGCTTCCCCCTCTGATGGAGGAAGAAACGTGCACTCGTGTTGCAGAGACAGACTCAGAAGGATTCACCGAAGTAAGACGTAGGAGGAAAGTCAGCCCTCGAAGATCTTTAGTAAGAAACGTTACCACCATTGCTCCTTCGAATAACATGTACTGCAGCTTAGAAAAGGAGATTAATGAGGTCGACCTCCCAGGGGATAACCTTGACGAAGAAGATCCGGCAGACATTTCCATCCGGCAGCACACGCAAAATGTTGGTCATGATACAGTTTGATGCATTTACCAAAAATCCACAGAAGATGATCCAAAGAAGATGATCAGACATCGCATCTCTGTACAGTACAGATCGATCAATCAAGGTTGACAGCAAGCTCATTTTGGAGTTTGTTTTCTTCCATAGCTTTGTCGCTTCCATATATCATATATAGAGTAATAATTCAGTATTCAGTCATCATCATCATCGAAAACATATTACCATCTGAAGATCTCTTTTTCTCAGAGAGGAGACCATATTTTATGGTTACCAACTTTAAGGTAACTATGCAATCCTTGCTCTTATTTTAATGGGAAATGGTGATAATGTGTTATGATACATGGGATGCAGGTCTAGGAGGCTCTCTCTCACATGAATTCACTGAAATCGGATCCCTGTTCAAGCAAAAGAGTTAGGAGGAGAATTCTATAACCGAGAGCAAATATTTATGTGAGATTAAGCACTTCCGCTCGAGAAGGTGACCTTCAATATTGTTGGAGTTAGACGTCTGTGGAAGCACGCGAACAACACAAGGAAGAAGAAGAACCTTGGAGCATAACACACAATACTGAATGTATTACCACTAGAATGTACAAAGGTAAGTAGCCCGTTAGGGCAATAGGTGTATATACAAGCCGGGAGAAAAAACCTCCTAAAGAGGGAAAAAAGCACCCCGGCGGTCCTATAGTGTTCACACATATCACTACCTAAATATATCAACAAATCCCCCTTGGGAGTGATGCGGTGAACAAGGAGCTGGCACTCATGTATAAGGAAGTGCCAAGCTATGTGGAATCAATCCACAAAAGGAAGTAAGCCCAAAGCTTTGCGGAAAGCTTCAAACTTCTCCCTAGGCAGAGCCTTCGTAAAAAGGTCTACAATGTTCTCCTGCGTGGGCACATATGCCAAGCTTATCTCCCTAGCAAAGAACCTCTCCCTGAAATAATGATAATGCATCTCACTGTGCTTAGTGCGAGCATGGAACACAGGGTTCCTCACAATTGCCAATGCGCTCTCACTTTCAATGAAGATGGTGGTGGCAGAAGACTGACCAACACCCAAATTAGCCATAAGGTGTCTGAGCCATACACACACTCAACAATCGTTGTGAAAGTTGCCCTATACTTAGTCTCACAACTAGAAGTGGCCACAGTAGGCTGCTTCTTGCTCAACCAAGATATCCATGTGCTACCAAGCATGAAGCAAAAGCCACTAGTGGACACACGAGTGTCATAGCAACCAGCCCAATCACTGTCAAAAAAAGCATGCAAATCTGGCTATAGTGATGCCCCCTTGGGATAAAACAATCCAAGTAGCTGACTATCACTCAAGTATCAAAAGATGCGCTTAAACGCCTGCCAATGCTTGACACTTGGGCAATGCATAAACCTACTCATCTGTGAGACAACAAATTGAATATCTGGCCGAGTAATGCATAAGTAAATCAAGCATGCAATAGCCTGCTGATAGAGAACATCATCAAATGCATCTCCAGCATCATGAAGACTCAATCGTAAACCTGTCTCCATAGGAGTGGCAATAGGTTTACAGTCTTCAAGGCCAAAATGTTGTAATAATGTGTCAATATATTTCGTTTGACACAAAGCCATTCCACCATCAACTTGCATAAACTAAATGCCTAAATAGTGATGCAAATGCCCCAAATCAAATGTCTTAAATGAGGCATGCAAATCAGCCTTAAAATCAGCAATATGCATGTCATGAGGATCAGTGAGCAGCATGTCATCAACATACACCACAATGATCAGAAGCACATCATTAGCATGCTTAACATGTAAGGTGCTTTCAGTTGGAATGTTCTCAAAACCATATGCAATGAGATAGGCATGCATCTTTTCATACCCAGCATGTGGTGCTTACTTTAAATCATATAATGCCTTCTTTAACCTGCACACTTGGTTTTGCCCTTTCTACAAAAAGCCATGGGACTGAAAAACATACACTTCTTCATGCAAGTCACCATTTAGAAATGTTGTTTTAATATCCAACTAATGTACCTGCACAGATGATATCAACAGTCATTTAGCAAGTAGGAGCAAAGGTTTCATCAAAATCAATTCCTCTTTCCTGTGCATAACCTTTGCAACAAGCCTAGCTATATACCTGTCAATTGTTCCATCAGTTTTACGCTTCAGCTTGTATACCCACTTAGTGCCAATGGCCTTCTTGCCAGGAGGCAAGTCACATAAAGTCCAAGTATCATTTTTCATGATAGCATCAGATTCATATTGCATTGCAGTCATCCAATGTTAAGAATTTTGTCCTTCATTAAATGAAACAGGTTCAATCTCATTACAGAGACTAGAGGAAGCCATAGCATAGCAATCTGATGCAAAAGAAGCACTATAAGAGCCTGAGCGAGTACGATATGATAGAGCTGCATCTAATTTGTTGTCGTGCAAGGTCTCCACCAGACATTTTGGCATAGTTTTTTTCCTACTCAAGATCAGCTCTCTCATCAACAAGTACATCATGTAAATCTACATCAAAAATGGAATGATCTGCACCATCACATGAAACCTACAAAGGCTGAGAAGTTGCCTCATTACGACCAACATTAGACTATCCACATATAAAAAGAAGCAGCAAAGTATGATACATGTCTTTGGAGCTAACAGATGTCTCCTTAGTACATGAAAGCAATGGGTTAATAGCATCTTTCACAAAAACATCACGGCTAACCAAAATGCCTTTAGTATGTGGATGATACAGATGATAGCCTTTACTTTCAGAATTGTACCCAACAAAAATACATTTTATTGCTTTATCATCCAATTTTCTGCGATGTTGTTTAGGCACTAATGCATATTCCAGACAATCAAGAACACGCAGATGAGCAATAGATGGCTTGCGACCATGCCAAGCCTCACTATGGAGTGATAGACTACAACGCTTTAGTAGGACACATGTTCAGTACACATGCTGCAAACATAACAATCTCAAGCCAGAAATTATGTGGTAAAGCTTGACTCTTGACCATACACCTCGCCATCTCCATGAGTGACCTGTTCTTTCATTCAGCAACTCCATTCAATTGAGGTATATACGATACTGTACACTTATGTTTTATCCCATGTTCAACTAGAAATGCATTAAAGTCAACATATATTCACCCCCTCGATCAGAATGGAGGGTGCCCATTTTACATGCTGCCAGATTTTCAGCCAAAATCAGAAACTGTTTGAAGCGCATAAACACTTCGGACTTTTCCTTCAATGGATATACCCATGCATGCCTGGAAAAATCATCGATGAAAGTCACGAGTAAAGATAGTTCCCAAAAGAAGATGTCTGCATAGGACCACATACATCACTATGTACAAGCTGCAATTTTTGAGTAGCCTGAATTGAACCATCTTTTGGAAAGAAAGAACACTGCATTTTTCTTAAAATACAGCCTTCATATACATGTTTACCGAGTGCCTCAAGTTTGAGCAAAGAGAAAATTTTTACAGGCATAGCAAACTAGCAAAATTCAGATCACAAAAGCATGCATGCCAAAGCTTTGCATCTGACATAGCCTGAGAATCATGTAATGCACATGCCAAAGCATTTACAGATCTTTCGTAGTCTATGAGCTTATATAGCCCACGACATAAAATGCCAAAAGCAATACTGACATTGCCATTTGACAGATCATGAATGGGACATCTGTCATCAATAAATTTCACAACCAACCAAATCTTGGCTAATGCAGAAACTGATAACATATTTTCTTGATCCCTGGCATAAACAAAGCATCTGACAAAGTGAAAGAACTACTATCAGCAATAGTCAAAATGATCTTACGAACTCCCATAACAGGATACGAGGAGTTGTTGGCCCATGGGACAGTATTCCCTATAGGGGTAGGTTTGAGTGAAGAGAAGAAACTACGCTACGAGATAATATGTTTAATCACCTCGCTTTCAAAGTATCAAACATCTGAGTCTACTGTAGACATGCACTGCTCATGAGAAGATGAGTCAAAACTACAAATAGTAGTAAACACCTGTTGTTCTTCTTACACAAGATTAGTAGACTCTGTTTTTGGTGTAGAGGCCTCTGCAACAACCATTCTGGCCTCTTTCTTCTTTGCCTCTTTAGCAGTGAGTTTTGGAAAGCTTTTGATGACATGATCATTTGCTTTACAATATTTGCAAAACAATTTCCGCTTTTCTAATTTCTTCTCATCTTTGTCTTCCGTCTTCGAATGTGAAGCATTTGTAGATTTTTGCTTACTAGTAGAAGAGATCCATTTACCTTTTCCCTTCTGACTAGCCAAGAAAGCTTGACCTGCAACACGCATAATAGACCTGTCCTGCCTAGATTGGTCTTCCTGCAATAGAACAGAGACTAACTCCTCAAATGACAAGGCATTGGATTGCCTTTCATCATCAAACGAAGAGTAGAATCAAAACTCTGATATGAGTCAAGTAGACCATTCAGAATGGTCTGCACAAGTGAGCTATATGGTATAACTTCATCAGCAGAAATCAATTGTTCTTTCAAATCCTTGATCTTTGTGAGAAAACTGTCCATAGAATCATGTTCATTCATGTGCTTGCTCTCCAATTGTTTTCAAAGGTAAGCAACACGAGCCTCATTCCTAGCTTGGTATAATGTGGTAAGTGTATCCCAAGCATCCTTAGTTGTTCTGCAAGAGCAAATGTGAGGAATAATGGCACGTTTGAGAGACAAAGCTATCAATGCATGTGTCTGAGCATCTCTGCCATCCCAACGAATTTTCTCTCTAGTAGGTGCAATAGAAACAGCAGCACGAATAGGAATATGTAGAATATCATCATCTTCGACACCATCTCCATTAGCTCTAGCACTTGTATTTATAGTAGTTGTATTCACAGGTGTAACAGGACATCTTTCAATACCCTGCACAATATTCTATAGTCCTTTTGTGACCAATACATGACACATCATATAAGCCCATAATGGATAGTTGGTACCATCCAACTTATCCTCAATAGCCAACGTACGGAATACATCCTACTTTCAGCCATGGCTGATGACTAAAATACCTTGATGCAAAAAATTCATTGTATCTCAAAAAGTTGAACAGAACTACCAAGATGAATTCTACTAAACCTATAGCAGACTTTGAGACGCTTATACTGGTGAATCAAAACTGGTATATACCTTTGGCACAAAAAGACAAAATATCCTACAGAAGCATTGTGATAGTGCAATTTGGAGGTTGAAATGAGCTTAGATTGTGATTTTGGCACCATAGAGTGAAGCAGTTTTGATCTCTGAAACACCCTAAGTATGCTTACCAAATTTTGTGTGATTCTGAGACTGCAACTGGAGATGTGTAGACAACGCCCTAGATGAAGTAGCGAACTGCTCTGATACCAATTTTTGGAGTTAGATGTCTGCGGAAGCACACAAACATCACAAAGAAGAAGAAGAAGAAGCTTGGAGCACAACACACAATACTGAATGTATTACCACTAGAATGTACAAAGATAAGTAGCCCTTTAGGGCAATAGGCGTATATACAAGCCGGCGGAAAAAAACCTCCTAAAGAGGGAAAAAAGTGCCCCAGCGGTCCTAGAGTGTTCACACACATCACTACCTAAATATATCAACGAACATATCTTCTTCTCTTGCATTACATAAGCAAGTTGGGAGTCAAACAAATTTACCAGTTGTCTTTCTTTGAAGCTAAAAATTAAGATGAGGAATCAAAACAAATAAAAAAAATCCCCAATCCCTCTTCTTCCTTGGGCCCTCAAATGTTTGCCAATGATACGAGTATGTTGATGAATGCTCATGCTTACTTTGCTAATTGTTTTTTGAAATGTTCAAACACCTTTTGCTTGGCAAGTGGGCCAATCATAAAAAAACTGCCTTCAAAGCTTCTAACAACATCATTCTTGATTATGTTACACTTCTTGGTTGTGAGATTTTAAAAGATGGAGAAGTTTTTAGACTCGTGGTTTTTGAACAAATTTCGTGATAAGCTTTTTAGATGATAGGCTTTCCAGAGCTCTCTATCTCATAGAGTTTTTGTGCTAAATCATTATATCCTTCCTTGTTCAACCTATTTTTTGGCTTGTTAGTAGCAATTCAGGAAATTCCCTACTCTGACTAGAAGATTCATGTGGGTGGTAACTCTCAATTTACTAGAATCCTCAAAGTTTCCTAGGATGTTTGTTGTCGTCCTAAAAAAAGGATGGTTTGGGTATATATTTTCTTGTCAAAAGATAAATAATCTTGCAGCTAAATGCATGTACAGGGATCTTGATTCTGATGCCATTTGGGCTCATCTTCTTAAAAGGAGCATTTCAAATTTTCATTTAGAAATATACGAATTCTAGAGAAAATGCTCCTTATGGGACATCATTTGAATATCCCCTCACACTTTTACACTTGTTGATAGTGATCTTTGCTAAAGGTAATATTCTCCTTGGATAGAAGTAAAAAAGATCTCTAATCCTAGTTCTTGTTTTTTTTAGTTTCAGTGACCTTTTTATGCATGAATCCATTTGGATAGGCTGGAAATCTAGAATAATTATCATCTTGGCATCAAAGCGCAAGTGCAAGAAAAGAGGCTTCAATACTTGGAAAGACTTGACTAATATTGGTGAAGTATTACAAATTGATATAATCCTGTCCTTGGCTAATCTTTTTTCTCCTTGTAAATAAGTTTTACTCCATCATAAGAACCTATTGTGACGAAATCTTGATGTCTATTCCAGCAATAGGAGTGTCAGTATTGTAGATGTGGCTAAGAAAATGCTGCAAAGATTCAACAAGCATTTAGAAACTATCATCAAAATCATGCACAAATTTAATAAAAGATGTTCTATTCAATGGAGTGCCCCCCAATGGAAGTATAGGTTTCTCTGCATATGTTCCTTCCCTAGAAACATCAAGCACTCATTTTTTTTGTGGCTCATCATCCACAATGGCCCTTGGAGTGGTCTTAGATCCAAGAAATGTGGCATAAATGATGGAATGTGTACTTTTTGTCGCAAGCTAGAGGATTTATCCCACTTATTTCTTAGGTGTCCCCATGCTAGAAAGTTATGCTAGGTGTTGTAGCCCTTCTGCTCCAAGATTAATGTTAGTTTGGGTTACAAAGAGTTCTTAGTAGGGTCTTGTATAAAGACAGATATTGTTCTATGGAACATGTAGAGAGCTCACATGCTTTGGCATATATGGTTGAGAAAAAACTAGCTTGTATTCAAAAGTGGTAAAAGGAATTACTAGTTTACATTCTTTCAGGGTTTTACGGCTATTGGTCTTAACTATATTACATCCATTAAAACAGCTCTACCTGATAACTCCCATTCTTTTGATGTAATGGAAAATAACCCTCCCAACCATTAGAGAGAGTTCCTCAGTTATCTCTCTATTCATCTGTTAGATTTGACATGATCGACTCTTGTATCTGAGTCTCTTGTATTGTGTTGTTGGTTAGTTTTTTATGATCTCTAACCCCAAGACCCCTCTGATTATTGTGGGATCTTGCCTCTTGTACACATGTGTATTTTCCATCATTAATACATTTTTCTCTTCCTGACTTCTGAAAACCAAAAAAAAAACATATACAAATTTTATATGAATCATATCTTGAAACAAAAGGTTCATTTTAATGGAGCCATTTACCTTAGGCTCAAAGCCAAGTTCACCTATTTTCAATCTACTTTGTGTACATTTTTAGCTTTCAAGTAACTACTTTCAAGAGTAAATCTTGTAAAGATATGTCGGCGAAGGCTATGAATGCATTTAAGTATGAAATTTACTATCAAAAACTTAAACTCATGTAGTTAGTGTAGAGAGTACATGCGTAGAAGCAAAATGAAAAGAAGAGTGTACTCACAAAAGAAAGAGTGTGTGAGACTCAAAATGAGTAGACCATGAAATGGGTAAACTCATGTGGATTAGAAATGAGCTTGCCAAGAGAATGGAGAAGGCTCCTCAAGCTTCTAATCAAGTACAAATGGGGGGAGAGGCCCTCCTTATATAGATTTGGGAGGGGCTCTCCAAAGTACAGCTCATGTGGGATAATCCCCCTAAAAGGCGAATGAATACAATGGTAGAAGCAAATCGCAAGGTACCCAAATACAAAGGAAACACAATATAAATGGAAATAAACTAGAAATGGAGTGTCTCCTAGATACAAAATGGAGATGCACTCATGCGGAGCCATCAACACCCCCTTTCTAACTCCATTTTGGAGCGGCTGAATGTTGCAGAGGTGCACCAAGCATTGGAGCAAAATTGGAGGTAAAGCCTTCATGAACACGTCCATAGGGTTCTCGTGAAAGGTACAATGCTCTAGAGTAATCTGCTGGACACGAGCTTCTCGTGGATGAAGTGGTATTGGATCTTGATATGCTTCATCCGAGCATGGAACACTAGATTCTTGGCGATGGGCAAGGCTGACTAGCTATCCATGTGGATGCATGTCGGAGTAACATGCAAAAAACCAACATCAAATAATAAACATCGAAGCCAGATGGCCTCACATGTTATGAAGCTAGATGATGGGTACTCGGCTGTTGGAGTTAGATGTCTACGGAAGCACGCGAACAACACAAGGAAGAAGAAGAAGCTTGGAGCACAACACACAATACTAAATTGTTACTAGAGAATGTACAAAGATAAGTAGCCCATTAGGGCAATGGGCGTATATACAAGCCGTGGGAAAAAAACCTCCTAAAGAGGGAGAAAAGTGCCCCGGCGGTCCTAGTGTGCTCACACACATCACTACCTAAATATATCAACAAATCCCCCCTGGGAGTGATGCGGTGAACAAGGAGCTAGCACTCATGTATAAGGAAGTGCCAAGCTATGTGGAAATCACTCCACAAAAGGAAGTAAGCCCAAAGCTTTGCGGAAAGCTTCAAACTTCTCCCTAGGCAGAGCCTTCGTGAAAAGGTCTGCAATGTTCTCCTGTGTGGGCACATATGCCAAGCTGATCTCCCCAGCAGAGAACCTCTCCCTGACATAGTGATAATGCATCTCAATGTGCTTAGTGCGAGCATGGAACACAGGGTTCCTCAAAACTGCCAATGCGCTCTGACTGTCAGTGACAATGGTGGTGGTAGAAGACTAGCCAACACCCAAATCAGCCATAAGGCGTCTGAGCCACACACACTCAACAGTCGCTGTGAAAGCTGCCCTATACTCAGCCTCATAACTGGAAGTGGCCACAGTAGGCTACTTCTTGCTCAACCAAGATATACATGAGCTACCAAGCATGAAGCAAAAACCACTGGTGGACACACGAGTGTCATAGCAACCAACCCAATCTGAGTTAGAAAAAGCATGCAAATCTGGCGGTAGTGATCCCCCCCGAGATAAAACAACCCAAGTAGCCACGTACCACTCAAGTAGCGAAAGATGTGCTTAACCGCCTTCCAATGCGTGACTCCTCGGCAATGCATAAACCTGCTCATCTGTGAGACAGCAAATTGAATATCTAGCCGAGTAATGGATAATTAAATCAAGCATCCAACAGCCTGCTGATAGAGAATAGCATCAAATGTATCTCCAGCATCATGAAGACTCAATCGTAAACCGGTCTCCTTAGGAGTGGCAATAGGCTTACAGTCTTCAAGGCTGAAACGCTGCAATAATGTGTCAATATATTTCGTTTGACACAAAGCCATTCCACCATCAACTTGCATAAATTGAATGCCAAACAGTGATGCAAATGCCCCAAATCAGACATCTTAAATGAGGCATGCAAATCAGCCTTGAAATCAGCAATATGCTTCTCAATAGGACCAGTGAGCAACATGCCGTCAACATAGACAACAATGATCAGAAGCACATCATTAGCATGCTTAACATATAAGGTGCTTTCAGTTGGACTGTTCTCAAAACCATGTGCAACCATATAGGCATTTATCTTCTCATACCAAGCACGTGGTGCTTGCTTTAAACCATATAATGCCTTCTTTAACATGCACACCTAGTTTTCATGCCCTTTCTGCACAAATCCACGGGGCTGAAAAACATACACTTCTTCATGCAAGTCACCATTCAAAAATGATGTTTTAATGTCCAATTGATGTACATTCCAACCATGATGGGTTGCAAGTGCACAAATGCTCCAAACAGTAGTCATACGGCATGTAGGTGCAAAGATCTCATCAAAATCAATGCCTTTTTCCTGCGCATAACCCTTTGCAACAAGCCTAGCCTTATACCTGTCAATTGCACCATCAGGTTTACGCTTGAGCTTGTATACCCACTTAGTGCCAATGGCCTTCTTGCCAGGAGGCAAGTCACATAAAGACCATGTACCATTCTTCATTATAGCATCATATTCAGATTGCATAGTAGCCATCCACATTTCTAAATTCTGTGCTTCATCAAAAGAAACAGGCTCATTCTCATCACAGAGACTAGACACAGTCATAGCATAGCAATCTGATGCAAAGGAGGCACTATGAGAGCTTGAACGAGCACGATATGACAAAGGTGCATCTAATTTGCTGTCACGCAAAGTCTGCACGAGCCATTTTGGCATAGTTTTTGCCTGCTCAATATCAGCTCTCTCATCAACAAGTGCATCATGTAAATCTACACCAGAAATGGAATGATGTACATCATCATATGAAACCTGCAAAGGCTGAGAAGTTACCTCATTAGGACTAGCACTAGATTGTCCACCTATAAAAAGAGGCATCAAAGTATCATACATGTCTTTGGAGCTAACAGATGTCTCCTTAGTACATGAAAGCAATGGTTGAATAGCATCTTCCACAAAGACAACATCACGGCTAACCAGAATGCATTTAGTCTGTGGATGATACAGACGATAGCCTTTACTTTCAGAACTGTACCCAACAAAAATACATTTTACTGCCTTATCATCCAATTTTCTGCAATGTTGTTCAGGCACTAGTGCATATGCCAAACAACCAAAAACACGCAAATGAGCAACAGACGGCTTGCAGTCATGCCAAGCCTCATATGGAGTGATAGAGTGCAACGCTTTAGTGGGACACGTGTTCAGTACATATGCTGCACACATGACAGCCTCAAGCCAGAAACTATGTGGTAAAGCCTGACTCTTGACCATGCACCTTGCCATCTCCATGAGTGACCTATTCTTTCGTTCAGCAAATCCATTTTGTTGAGGTGTATACGGCATTGTACACTGGTGTTTTATCCCATGTTCAGCCACAAATGCATTAAAATCAGAAGACATATATTCCCCCCCCTCGATCAAAACGGAGGCTACCCATTTTCCACAATCCTTTTGCAACCAATACATATCGCATCATATAAGCCCATTTTTATGGGTAGTTGGTACCATCCAACGTATCCTCAACAGCCAACATACGGAATACATCACTGCTTTCAGCCATGGCCGGTGACTAAAATACCTTGATGCAGAAAATTGACTGTATCTCAAAAAGTTGAACAGAACTGCCTAGACAAATTCTACTAGACCTGTAGTAGACTTCGAGACGCTTATACTAGCAAACAGAAACTGGTATATACCTTTAGCACAAAAAGATGAAATAGCCTACACAGGCGTTGCGATAGTGCGTTCGGAGGCCAAAACAAGCTCAGACTGCGATTTCGACACCACAGAGCGAAGCAGGTTTGATCTCTGAAACACCCTGAGTATGCTCACCAAATTTCGTGCGAATCTGAGACTGCAAACCGAGGAGTGTCGACGGCACCCTAAATGAAGTGACGACCTGCTCTGATACCAATTGTTGGAGTTAGACGTCTGCGGAAGCACGTGAACAGCACAAGGAAGAAGAAGAAGCTTGGAGCACAACACACAATACTGAATTGTTACTAGAGAATGTACAAAGATAAGTAGCCCGTTAAGGCAATGGGCGTATATACAAGCCGGGGGAAAAATACCTCCTAAAGAGGGAAAAAAGTGCCCCGGTAGTCCTAGTGTGTTCACACACATCACTACCTAAATATATCAACATCGGCCTCGGTGGATGATAGAGCAACTGTAGGTTGCTTCTTACTTGCCCGAGAGATAGGTCGTGAGCCAAGCAAGAATATGTACCCAGAAGCAGACCATCAAGAATCAGGATCACCAGCCCAATCTAAATCCGAATATCCGGCGAGTTCAATGCCTTCTTTGTACCAAAGACCATGGTATCGAAGTAGTCTCTGAGTAGCATCCCAATGAGTCTGATGAGGCTGATGTGCAAACTAACCGAGTATACCAATTATCTGGTCTAGTGTTGGCAAGGTAGATAACGAGCCAACAAGCTATGGATAAGTATGCATATCCACAAGTGACGATGAATCCCCCAGTATGAGCTTGATGTTGGAATCAAGTGGTGCGGAAATTGAGTGACACTAGTCCATGTTATATCTAAGCAATAGATCAGAGCAGCACTTTTTATGTGATAGGAATATTCCTTCTTTGGCTTGCCAAACTTCCATACTTAAGAAGTAGTGAATTAGGCCAAGATCTTTCATATAATACTCAAGGTGAAGTTGTGTGATGATGAATTGGATGTGTTGAATGTTCTTCATCTAAGCGTGTCAATATCAAGTCATCTACATCGAGGATGATGATGGCAACTAAGGACTCCTTTTGATAGATGTAGAGGTTTGCATCAACATTGCTTCTCTGAAATCATTTAGCTTCAAAGAACTTGTGAATCTTTTCATACCAGGCCCTGGGAGCTTGCTTGAGTCCATAACGTGCTTTGCCAAGTTTGTATACTTGGTCTTCCTTTCCTTTGATCTTGAATCCTTTAGGTTGTTCAATGTATACTTATTCTTGAAGATCTCTCTTGAGGAACGAACTTTTGACATCCAGTTGGTAAATGGGCCACTTGAAGTGAGCACTTAGTGCTAAGATGATTCTTGTGGTTTTGAATCTCGTAATAGGAGCAAATGTTTCTTCATAGTCAATGCTATGTCGTTGCTTGTATCCCTTAGCTACCAACCTTGCTTTGTACTTATCTAATGTTCCATGTGATTTGTATTTGACCTTGTAGAGCCACCTGAGTCCTATAACTTGATGATTTGTAGGTAACAAGAGTCCAAGTCTTGTTCTTCTCTATTGCATCCATTTCTACTTCCATATGATTCTCTTCACTGGCTTATGGTGGCCTACTTTACATATGGATGCAGAAATTTATGTGCAAAGTTGTGATATATATCAACAAACAAAGTATCCTATAAGGCGAGATGCCATGCCCTTGAGACCAATGATTAGTGCATGAGCCTTCTCATAATGGGGTATTGATTTCATTGGACCAATAAACCCCCCAGCGAAAGGATCACATGTTGAATATATCATCCTAGCTACGGACTATATGACAAAATGGATGGAAGCAAAAGTGACAAGAAAGAATGATGCCTAAATGACTGCAAAATTATTGTTTGAAAATATGTTCACTCACTTTGGACTACAGATTGAAATTGTAAGTGATAGAGGAATACACTTTATTAATGAAGTCATCGAGTCACTATGAATGATTTTCTAGTAATTCATAAAAGGTCGGCACCCTATCACTCGCAGGCTAATGGACAAGCAGAGAGTTCTAATAAGGTGTCATGCACAACGTTAACTAAGATATTCAACAATGAACGGTTGGATTAGGATAAACAATTGCATCATTCAATATGGGCTTTCATAGTAGCACATAAAACGACTATTGGAACCACTCCCTTTTATCTAGTCTATGGGCAGAGCACAATATTGCCAATCAATTTCTTGGTCCCTACTCTAAGAGTTGCTGAGAAATATGAGTGGACAGGGCATGAATTATCAAGACAATTGGATCAAATAGAGGGATTGCATGAGACTAGATTACAAGTTGTAGTTGGCATCTATGCGGAAAAAAGGAGACAAACAGCCTATTATGATGCACATATCAAGGATAAAGGACTTAGAGATGGAGACTTAGTATTGGTGTACACACTTAAGCAACATGTAATTGAAGCAACGAGGATATGGACCACTATTGATAAATAGAATTTCGGGCTTTCCAAGTAGCATATAAAATGACTTTTGGAACCACTCCCTTTAATCTAGTCTATGGGCAGAGCACAATATTGCCATTCAATTTCTTGGTCCCTACTCTAAGATTTGCTGAGAAATATGAGTGGAGGGGATATGAATTATTGATACAATTGGATCAAATAGAGGAATTGCATGAGACTAGATTACAAGTTGTAGCCGGCATTTATGTAGCAAAAAGGAGACAAAAAGCCTATTATGATGCACATATCAAGGATAAAGACTTAGACATGGAGATTTAGTATTGGTGTATACACTTAAGCAACATGCAAAGAAATTGCAACAATGAGGATATGGACCACTAATGATAAATAGAATTTCTACAAGTAGAGCTATCAACATAGCTACACTTGATGGAGACACTTTTCCCAACTACATAAGTGGTTGTAGGGTCAAACGGTATATGAAACCATTAACCAAAAGCATGTTAGCAAGACTCTTAGGAGCGCTAAATAGAAAGAAAGAAGAGGAAAGGATATGAGAAGAAGCCAGAGTGGAAGCATTAGAACAAATATGAAAATGAAAAGAATGGATATGAAAACATGAAAAAAGATATTTACAAGGAGAAGAACCTATCCCTATGGCAAACTACCATATTAATCGAGCAAAAACCCTAGGAAAGTTCATCAGACAACCATACTTAAACCTAGGCATTTGTAAAGATGACTATCAATTACGTGATTCCTTGATCGACATGGGAGCAGCCTTAAGTAGTATACAAGCCTCATTAGCAAAGAAGCTAAAGGCACATCTTAATTCAACAAAGGCACATATGATAGGGATTGGAGGAAACATCATGAAATGCCTAGGAGAAATTTCAATGTCTTTACAATTAGGAAACAATACCATGGAACAAAGCCTTCTAGTTTGCAAAGACTCTGATCTTCTAGAAGAATTGATCCTAAGATAGGACTGGATTTTCAAATTTGAGGTCACTATCCACCTTGCCCAAGGGTACATATCAAAAAAGATCAACCATAAGCAAGTCTTTAGTCTTCTAGATGAGAAACCCCTAAAAATGTTAGGGGAAGAAAATCCTAGGATTACAAGTCTAGGTGATCTAGTTAAAGCACTTCCATCAAACCCCTTGTCTAACGATTCCATTGTTCTCCATATGCCTACACCTTGTACTAAATTGTATGATCAGCCTATCCCAGCTTCTGTTCAAGAGATTAAGCTCGAGAAAACTAATAATATCATTCAGCATAAAGGAACTTGTGAGAAGGTCACAAAGCCTAGAGTCTCACGAGCAACATGGACACAACATCAACACAGATCAAAACAAGTATGGATTTGCAAGGATCAGATTCAACCACATCAATGCAAAGACATGTTGAGAAATCACAAGAAAACTATGAAAATGAAGGAACGATGAAAATCAACCTTTATGGCAACATGAATCAAGGTGATTGCAAATATGGATACCTAAATGATTAATGGAAGCTCAACAAATATGCCCACAAATATGGATCCCAAAAGAGATAAAGGAAGAAGCAATGGAAGGAGTATGGATTTTAGAAAAAGCAATACGCAAGAGGATCAATTACTTGGATACACTAACCAAAGGCAAAAAGCGACATGGACCAGCAAAGGAAAGAAAGCAACAAAAGAAAGACAAGTACATATGGAGCATAAAATCCAAGGATGTGGAGTCGAAAGCACAACATAATACAAAAAGAAGGAATCAAGCTACAACATTAAAGTGGAGACCAAAGGAGCGACAAGGAGCATGCCAAACACAACAAAGAGAATCATTCTTACACTCATGATAAGCTAAATGCATTCCGAGTATGCACCATAGGGCCACATTACAAGGCCATGCATTCTGCACATAGCTTTTTCAAGGAGTATAGCGGTGCACATTTCCCATCAAGGAATAGGACTTAGCTTGTACCATAATAGTTTAAATCAAATTATTTATATACATTAATAAATGCTTCAACTATGATTAACATTGTTGTTTTCTTTTAGAAAAAATAATAAAATATGTAAGAAAATGGAAAAAATTACGTCCTCAAGTATCATGCTACAACATAATACAAAAAAAAGGAATCAAGCACAACATAATACAAAAAGAAGGAATCAAGCTACAACGTTAAAGTGGAGACCAAAGGAGCAACAAGGAGCATGTCAGAACAACAAAGAGAATCATTCTTACACTCATGCTAAGCTAAATGCATTCAGAGTATGCACCATAGGGCCACATTACAAGGCCATGCATTTTGCACATAGCTTTTTCAAGGAGTATAGCGGTGCACATTTCCCATCAAGGAATAGGACTTAGCTTGTACCATAATAGTTTAAATCAAATTATTTATGTACATTAATAAATGCTTCAGCTATGATTAACATTGTTGTTTTCTTTTAGAAAAAATAATAAATATGTAAGAAAATGGAAAAAATTACGTCCTCAAGTATCATGCTACAACATAATACAAAAAGAAGGAATCAAGCACAACATAATACAAAAAGAAGGAATCAAGCTACAACATTAAAGTGGAGACCAAAGGAGTGACAAGGAGCATGCCAGAACAACAAAGAGAATCATTCTTACACTCATGCTAAGCTAAATGCATTCAGAGTATGCACCATAGGGCCACATTACAAGGCCATGCATTTTGCACATAGCTTTTTCAACGAGTATAGCGGTGCACATTTCCCATCAAGGAATAGGACTTAGCTTGTACCATAATAGTTTAAATCAAATTTATATGTACATTAATAAATGCTTCAGCTATGATTAATATTGGTGTTTTCTTTTAGAAAAATATAATAAAATATGTAAAAAAATGGAAAAAAGTATGTCCTCAATTATCATGCTATGCACACCTTGTGAGAGAGGTGCAGGATTCTGATGCACATGATGAACAAACAAAAGGAGGAAAGCACTTCTTCAGATTGGGTTTTAACGATAAATTCTATTTTAAAGTGTGGATGGCTTCCGAGGATTCTAAAGTTACTATGTAAGAGGAGATCTTGGAGTTTCCTCTGGAAAGTGCTACCAAAGCTAGAGGGCACTGGTTTTGCAAAGACCAACCAACAGGAGATCATTTGTTACTAATCAATATAAGAATTATGGATAGGGACCATCAATTTCTCGTAATGTCATAGGATTTCCGAGTGCTACATGAAATCCCATCAACTATCGATATATTGATAAAAGCTAGAATTGTAGAGTACTTTACTCGGCCAATCTATAAACTTGATTTGAAAGACGTACTCAAGTGATGAACACTCTGCATCTTGCATTGGACATGCCAATAATGCTAGAAGCAAAGGTACTGAATTTATAGGATGGTTGGACAACAATCAACTTCACCCATGATTTGGTCAAAAGTTTTTCATTGGACCAAGGATGGCCTGACAAATCTCAAAGAAGAATGCCATGAAGAAAAGAAGTGAATGTTTTTAAATATAAAGAGAACGATATCAAGGAAGTGGTACAACCAATACATCAGCATTTTTGTTTCCCGAACATGCACAGGTACATGACACCTCAAAAAAATGTAGTACAACTACTCTCTCATGCAACAAAATAGATTGGAAATCAAGTGAATTTTACACCATATGTCCAAGAACGACTCTTTGAAGCCAAGAAATAGTGGGGTCATAAAATGTTCCTCAATGGCAGTGTTGCCTTAACCATACTCATCTATCATGCATTAAACATACAAGAACACCTTTGAGAAATGCCCTTGACTATTGAGATGGCAAAATATGTGAAGGCAAGGATTGTCCCAATGAAAAGAAAAAGTGGAGTCATAATTGAAGAAGCTGATATAAGTTTGAAACCTTTCATGAGAGGAGCAAAAAGATTGAGAGAGAAGACCACCATAGAGGTCACTCTAGAAGCTAAGAGAATGCATGTACTTCCAAAAACAATGTTGGGATGGCCATCACCTATTACTGAAGCTAAATTACAGGAGGCATTACTACAATCTCACATATACAAAGAAGACCAAGTGAAGCTCTCAGTCCAAGGTCACCATTATCAGCATGCTAGTGAGGTACAACAACATTGACCCAGTAAAAGATTAACACAACTACATAGATATAGAGATTATGGATTGACACATTCAATCTCTTCATCAAAATCTGAAGAAGATAACGAGCAATCCATGATGAACATGGATATTCACACAAAAACAGATGATGATGGTGGATGGAATGAACTTAACCAAGTGGTTGACCAACAAGAGGTGACTATCAAAGAGCAAGAAACTAACAAAAACATAATCACCAAAGAAGAACAAGAGAATAGTCACCCAATAGAAAATGTATATGTTATTCAAATGAATGAAGCCACCATAATGCAATTCAAATAAATTACTATTGAAGGCCAAAAACTAGTGATACATCCTAAGGAAGAAGCACGAGAGGAGGCCTATGAACGCCAAGAGACTTTTGAACCGATAAAGATTGTGGTAGAGCCATACCCTATGGATGTGATTCATGAAGAAAGTAGTTCTAAAAAATATATGAATACAGAGGTTGAGCTGCAAGTTCGACTTCAAATTCGGTAGCCATTCAATCAAATAGTACATATCAATAAGGGAAAAGATGTGTCAACCGACAAAGAACTAATAATACCAAAAACATGACTAAATGTGGATGTGGCTTAGATAAAGCCCATGTGAAAACATATGATACAAACAACCATGGACACTCAAAAATACTTAGTTAAAGTAGACAAAGAATATAAACATGTACATGTTGAAAAGGATCAATTCAAAGTTTTAAGTGAACAATTGTCTGTACAGGTAATGCAGTCTCAACAAGCTCTGACAAAGAAGCAAGAAGACCTTAAGGAATTTGAGAAGGAAATCAACATGCTCAAAGAAAAAAATGTGCACTTAACAATTCAATTGATGGAATTCAAACAGAAATATGATACAGGAGAAGCCAAGAAGGCACGGTTAATAGATTGAAGCAAAATATTAGAAACATAGATTAAGATATACATGGACAAGGATGATGCGCTAAGAAGTAGAAATAAAGAATCAATGGCTTCAATCTTACTCAATCAACCTATTGAAGTATTTGAGGCTATAGGTGAAGGCATGGTGGAGCTACGAGCACAACTAGCAAAGTATGTTGATCATCTCAATCACGAGCAAGAATTGCGAGCTCAATGGGAATTAAAGTATATGTACGACACAAATGACGTAAGGAATAAATGGAAAGAAGCAAAATTAAAGTACATAGAACAATGTCAAGAAGATGCCGATCATATGGCTATTCTCTATGAAAGCAAAATGAAGAGTGACGAAGAGCTTAAAGCGACAAGGGATCAAATAAAAGACAAAAACACACTTATTGCAAGCCTACAAGTTCAACTATAAAAGTAAACAAAATGGGGATGCCAGTAGTTCCAAGCTCTCAAGCGGCTACTGTGGAGACTGAGCTATGACCTCTTTCTCCCCCCATTACTAGTTCACCGACACATATTGAGGTGGAGGTATAAATTGATGATCATGCGATGCAAAACACTGCAAAAGTAAGCCAAAGGGAGTGGGCCCTATTGGTGTCCTGACTCACACAACATTTTGAAGATGTAGTGATGAAGGTAATTAAAGAAACCAAGATCAAATGTAATGACTTGGATCTTATTATAAAACCATTCCATATACCATATGGGCTTTTAAAAGAAGAAACACATCAATATATCAAGAGGACAACCCAGAAGGATCTATACCAACAATTGAACTTTAAGGCAAATACATTCTCATACACATAGGAGGAATTTAAAAAAGCCGATCCGGTTTGGAGATGCAAATTTTTGGAAAAAAAAATCATACATTGCGGGTGCAATGGCAAGAGACACCATATTTATTATAGGTGAAATCTTCTTTTTGCCTTGTACCATGCTGAAAGCTATGGATAAAATTTTGGGATGAACAACATATGGCAGAATAAGTAATCAGTGGCTCAATTTTTCATTATTGCCTCAGTTCAAGACATCACAAAAAAAATGACAAATCAAGTACTTAGCATGATTCTCATAGTTTTGAAAAGTGTTCAAGCATGCAGAATACACAATTTTGAACTTTATCGGCATTTATAAGGGGATAGATGCTTTATTTTTTAATCTCTTTGTCACACCAAGCCGCCTCATATTAATGGAAATCTATTTTAGAATAATGTTTGTGCCAAGCCCATACATGTAGACGATCGAAGAAGCATTCTTCATAGGATTTTTTGAAGTGGATTCAGAAATCTTCATGAAGATGTCTACCAATTCAAATGCTAGACTCGTAGCATATGAATTAAGTTTTTTTTCCGACCACAAATAAGTACCTAACGATGGAATAAAATCTGCTCAATGGAAGGAGCTCATGATATGTGAAGCAAAACTGCTTAATGAGAAATAGCGCACTATATTCGAGATATATTCACATCACCTACAAAAGCCTATCCCGGATGATAGAGTTCAGGAGGAGGGACATGTGGAGGGAGAACCCGGTAAGAGAAGAAGAAGAAGGAAACCCAAACACAAAGAAATACAATAAGAGAACTCACCCTCTGCCAAAAGTCCCACAAGGGCATGCATCAGGCTACAACGCGAAACAAGGAGAACCTAAGAGTGTGAAAAAAGAAGTTAAACAAGGTCCTTCCAACACCTATAAGGTCCTTCCAACAACCATATGAAGAACTCTAATGAAAGGTGACTAAATAAATGTCACTCTAGTCATTGGGTGCGTGCGGTGAAAAGAAATATACAAGACAAAGAAAAATCAGTAGGTCAGATAGAAGGATAGCATGCCTCTTGGTGCAACATGAGCTGACATAGCAGAAGAGACGACAACATTAGACTGAGGCTCCAAAAAGGTAACAAATTGTTTGAAATTCTTGAAGGCTTCCTCAACCATTGGTGGCATGTAGCTAAAAGAAATACAAGCTGCCTCTAAATCTTTAAGCCTTCCATGATTGTTGGTAGTGGATAGTTAAATATGCAGAGGTTGATTAAATAGGAACAAGTTGGTGGGAGGTTGCAGGATGACAAAAGCTTGTCAAGGGACGATAGAGACTAAGAGGGGCAGAGTTTTGCAGAGGAGAAAAGTAAAGAATACGCGACAAAAATTTTCAAATTTGGGCCTAATTTTTCTTCTTCGAATTTCCATGATATTACATCAAAAGCCATGTAAATTCTCTATAGGAGTCCTCTAGAAGCATGATGTCTGAACCTTGTAACATTGTCCTTGTACAATAGTAGAGATTTAGTGAATTTCAATAAAAGTGTTGGCCTCTTGTGTGAAAGGACCATTTTTAGGGCGCATGTATATAAGCCACTTGGTGACTCTTTGTAGAGACTTTTTGCCATTGTGAGTAATCAAGCTGAATTTTTGAATTTGCTTCTTTCTTCTTGCATATCTTTTTCTAAGAGCTTGTATGTCTTTTTTATGTTGGAGATGTGTGCCTAGAGGTGTTTTCAACCCCTTCCCTATATATTTTTGTCATTCTAGTGTATGTGTGAAACTTAGTGAGTTGTGGAGTGGAGTTGGTGCTTCCCACCACTCAATACTTTGCTGATAACTCAGAGCAGGTTTGTCAGATTAGGCTAAAGATACTAGCATTGGATGCATGTCATTGAGAGCTTTGAAACAAACCCGTATTGGCTATATTTGGCTATCAGAATTGAGAGAAAAGGTCGAGTTTGTGCTTACTACTTCAATAAGTATCATGACATGCACTTTCAAGGAAACAAGTGACTTGAGAGATTTTGCCACGTAATTTGCACACATTATCGACATATCCACTTCATTCATCATTATGTATGCACACATCCTCATACACTTGATACATCTACATTCACGGATTGACAAATTAAAGCATGTGTGTCAATCAACCACTATACACACCTCTTGGTAACTGAGGTATAGTCTCAATTATCGCAAGTCCCCAAGATATCGTGGCTTAGGTACACACCCAGGATACATGATACTGGATCTCATGATATGGTACTGGTCTAAGCGTGATACATGATAGAGTCATTATCTTCACACCAATGCTATAACCATCATGAAGACACCTTGATCAAAATGTTCCCCGACAATGGTGCCAAAAACGAGTGTATCTAAGCTCACAATGTCTTAGGGACGTGATGAAAGAGACTATACCTCTATCATCAAAAAATACATATAGTGGTGGATTGATACACTCATTAAATTATCAAATCATAGACTTAGACCATATCAAGTTTATGATGACATGTGCTCTCATGATGGTTAATTGAGTGAATGAACAAACAATGTGTGCAAATTAGGTCTAACTACCTCTCACATCACCTCTCTCATTGGAAATGTGTATCACGATACTTGTTATAGTAGCAAGAACAAATTAATTCATAACTCTTAGCTCCAGTACCAAAATATATTCAATAATGGATTCATTTTGAAGCTCTCTACGAGATGCATCCAATGCTAGTATTTTCAACTTAATCTCAAAAGGATACCTCAAGTTATGAGAAAAATACAGAGTGATGGGAAACACCAACTCTTGCTCCATAGCTCACTAAGCTAAATGATGAAAAGAGTAGGGTACAGGTTAGTCAACAACTCCAGGCACACACTTCATGCCTCACACACACATACAAGCTCATGGAGAAGAAGATACACAGAAAAGAAGAAGCAAATTCGAAATTTCATCTTGTTAGCTCTTTAAAATCGCAAAAGTTTTTCACAAAGAGTCACCAATTGACTTATATACATGTTCTCTAAAAATGGTTCTTTCACATAAGAGACCGCACTTTTCCTATAAATCACTTAAATTCCTACTATTGTACAAAGGTAATCTTACATTCTTCAGGGATCATGCATCTAGAGGACTTCTCTAGAGCATTTACATGGCTTTTTGAAGTTATGCAAAGGATTTTTTAAAAGAAAATGCGCTAAAAAATGAACCTTTTGGGGGCTGCTTTTCTTCACTTGTTTCTCCTGCAACAATCTTTGTTAGAAAATTCCCCATTGAATCTTCTTCATTCATATGCTCACGCTCTAAGTGCTTTCATTGGTTAGCAACACAAGCATCATTTATTAATGGTATAGTGTTCTAAGAGTATCCCAATCATCTTTTGTTGTGTTGCAAGAGCCAATGTGAAGGATAATGGCATGTTTGATAGTGAAAGTCATCAATGCGTGTGAATGTACATCTATGTCATCCCAATGAAGTTGATTTGCAGTAGGTGAAATAGAAACCATAGCACAACCAAGAAATTGAAGATCATTATCTTTAATAACATCTGAATCACTTTTAATCATTGTATTTATAGGTGTAGTACAATGTTTATCAACATCCTATACAATAATCCACAAGCCTTTTGCTACCAATACATGACACATCATGTATGCCCACAATGGGTAATTAGAACCATCCAACTTATCCTCAATAGCCAACACACATAATACAATGTTGCATTCAATCATTGTCAATGAGTAAATACTCTACTGCAAAAAATTGAGTGTATCTCAAAACATTGAACAAAATACCCAATCAAGCTCCACTAAACCTATAATAGACTTCCAAGTGCTAGTATTTGTTGGAGTTAGACGTCTGCGGAAGCACGCGAACAGCACAAGGAAGAAGAAGAAGCTTGGAGCACAACACACAAGACTGAATGTATTACTAGAGAATGTACAAAGATAAGTAGCCCATTAGGGTAATAGGCGTATATACAAGCCCGAGGAAAAAAACCTCCTAAAGAGGGAAAAAAGTGCCCTCGGGGTCCTAGAGTGTTCACACACATCACTACCTAAATATATCAACAAATCCCCCCTGGGAGTGATGCGATGAGCAAGGAGCTGGCACTCATGTATAAGGAAGTGCCAAGCTATGTGGAAATCACTCCACAAAAGGAAGTAAGACCAAAGCTTTGCGGAAAGCTTCAAACTTCTCCCTAGGCAGAGCCTTCGTGAAAAGGTCTGCAATGTTCTCCTCTGTGGGCACATATGCCAAGCTGATCTCCCCAGCAGAGAACCTCTCCCTCACATAGTGATAATGCACCTCAATGTGCTTAGTGCGAGCATGGAACACAGGGTTCCTCGCAACTGCCAATGCGCTCTGACTGTCAGTGAAGATGGTGGTGGCAGAAGACTGGCCAACACCCAAATCAGCCATAAGGCGTCTGAGCCACACACACTCAACAGTCACTGTGAAAGCTACCCTATACTCAGCCTCACAACTGGAAGTGGCCACAGTAGGCTGCTTCTTGCTCAACCAAGATATACATGAGCTACCAAGCATGAAGCAAAAATGACTGGTGCACACACGAGTGTCATAGCAACCAACCCAATCTGAGTCAGAAAAAGCATGCAAATCTGGCGGTAGTGATCCCCCCTTGGGATAAAACAATCCAAGTAGCCGAGTACCACTCAAGTAGTGAAAGATGCGCTTAACCGCCTTCCAATGCGTGACTCCTGGGCAATGCATAAACCTGCTCATCTGTGAGACAGCAAACTGAATATCTGGCCGAGTAATGCATAAGTAAATCAAGCATCCAATAGCCTGCTGATAGAGAACATCATCAAATGCATCGCCAGCATCATGAAGACTCAATCGTAAACCTGTCTCCATAGGAGTGGCAATAGGCTTACAGTCTTCAAGGCCAAAACGCTGCAATAATGTGTCAATATATTTCGTTTGACACAAAGCCATTCCACCATCAACTTGCATAAACTGAATGCCCAAATAGTGATGCAAATGCCCCAAATCAGACATCTCAAATGAGGCATGCAAATCAGCCTTAAAATCAGCAATATGCTTCTCAATAGGACCAGTGAGCAGCATGTCGTCTACATAGACAACAATGATCAGAAGCACATCATTAGCATGCTTAACATATAAGGTGCTTTCAGTTGGACTGTTCTCAAAACCATGTGCAATCAGATAGGCATGTATCTTCTCATACCAAGCACGTGGTGCTTGCTTTAAACCATATAACACCTTCTTTAACCTGCACACCTGGTTTTCATGCCGTTTCTGCACAAAGCCACAGGGCTGAAAAACATACACTTCTTCATGCAAGTCACCATTCAGAAATGTTATTTTAATGTCCAACTGATGTACATTCCAACCATGATGGGCTAAAAGTGCACAAATGCTCCGAACAGTAGTCATACGGCATGTAGGTGCAAAGGTCTCATCAAAATCAATGCCTCTTTCCTGCGCATAACCCTTTGCAACAAGCCTAGCCTTATACCTGTCAACTGTACCATCAGGTTTACACTTCAGCTTGTATACCCACTTAGTGCCAATGGCCTTCTTGCCAGGAGGCAAGTCACATAAAGACCATGTACCATTCTTCATTATAACATCATATTCAGATTGCATAGCAGCCATCCAATTTTTTGAATTATGTGCTTCATCAAAAGAAACAGGCTCATTCTCATCACAGAAACTAGATGCAGCCATAGCATAGCAATCTGATGCAAAGGAGGCACTATGAGAGCCTGAACAAGTACGATATGACAAAGGTGCATCTAATTTGCTGTCACGCAAAGTCTGCACCAGCCATTTTGGCATAGTTTTTGCCTGCTCAATATCAGCTCTCTCATCAGCAAGTGCATCATGTAAATCTGCATCAGAAATGGAATGATCTGCATCGTCATATGAAACCTGCAAAGGCTGAGAAGTTGCCTCATTAGGACCAGCACTAGACTGTCCACCTGTAAAAAGAGGCATCAAAGTATCATACATGTCTTTGGAGCTAATAGATGTCTCCTTAGTACATGAAAGCAATGGCTGAATAGCATCTTCCACAAATACAACATCACGGCTAACCAGAATGGGTTTAGTCTGTGGATGATACAGGCGATAGCCTTTACTTTCAGAACTGTATCGAACAAAAATACATTTAACTGCTTTATCATCCAATTTTCTGCGATGTTGTTCAGGCACTAATGCATATGCCAAACAACCAAAGACACGCAGATGAGCAACAGATGGCTTGCGGTCATGCCAAGCCTCATATGGAGTGATAGACTACAGTGCTTTAGTGGGACACCTGTTCAGTACATATGCTTCACACATGACAGCCTCAAGCCAGAAACTATGAGGTAAAGCCTGACTCTTGACCATACACCTCGCCATCTCCATGAGAGACCTGTTCTTCCGTTCAGCAACTCCATTCTATTGAGGTGTATACGGCACTATACACTGGTGTTTTATCCCACGTTCAGCCAGAAATGCATTAAAATCTGAAGACATATATTCCCCCCCTCGATCAAAACGGAGGGTGCCCATTTTACATGCTGATAGATTTTCAGCCAAAACCAAAAACTGTTTGAAGCACATGAACACTTCGGACTTTGCTTTGAGTGGATATACCCATGCATGCCTGGAAAAATCTTCAATGAAAGTCACGAAGTAAAGGTAATTTCCAAAAGAGGGTGTCTGCATAGGACCATAGACATCACTATGTACAAGCTTCAATTTCTGTGTAGCCGGAACTGAACCATCTTTTGAAAAGGAAGAACGCTGCATTTTGCCCAAAATACAGCCTTCACAAACATGTTTTCCAAGTGCCTCAAGTTTGGGCAAAGAGGACACCATTTCAGATTTTTGCAGGCGTAGCAAACTAGCAAAATTCAAATGACCAAAGCGTGCATGCCAAAGCTTTGCATGTGACATAGCCTGAGAATCTTGAAATGCACATGCCGAATCATTCACAGATCTTTCATAGTCTATGAGCTTATATAGCCCATGACATAAAATGCGAGAAGCAATAATCACATTGCCATTTGAGAGATCATGAACTGTACACCTGTCATCAACAAATTTCACAACTAAGCCAATCTTGGCTAATGCAGAAACTGATAACAGATTCTTTTTTATCCCTGGCACAAATAAAGCATCTGACAAAGTGAAAGAACTACCATCAGCAGTAGTCAAAATGATCTTACCAACTCCCATAACAGGATAAGAGGGGTTGTTGGTGCATGTAACAGTATTCCCTGTAGGGGCAGGCTCGAGTGAAGAAAAGAAACTATGCTGTGAGGTAATATGTTTGGTCGCCCCACTATCAAAGTACCAAACATCTGAGTCTACTGCAGACATGCACTGATCATGAGAAGATGGGTCAAAACTGTAGACAGTAGTAAACGCCCATTCTTCTTCCTGCACAAGATTTGCAGACTCTATTTTTGGTGTAGAGGCCTCTGCAACAACCATTCCAGCCTCTTTCTTGTTTGCCTCTTTAGCAGCCATTTTTGGATAGTTCTTTATGATATGATCATTGCCTTTACAGTCCTTACAAAACAATTTCTGCTTTTCTGATTTTTTCTCATCTTTGTCTTGGTTCTTTGAATGTGCAGCATTTGCAGATTTCTGCTTACTAGTAGAAGAGCTCCATTTTCCTTTGCCCTTCTGACTAGCCAGGAAAGCTTGATCTGCAACTCGCATAATGGACCTGTTCTGCATTGACTGATCTTCCTGCAACAGAACAGAGACTAACTCCTCAAATGATAAGGCATTCGGATTGCCTTTGATCATCAACCGAAGAGTAGAAGCAAAACTCTGATATGAGTCAGGAAGACCATTCAGAACGGTCTACACAAGTGAGCTATCTGGTATAACCTCATCAGCAGAAATCAACTGTTCCTTCAAATCTTTGATCTTCGTTAGGAAACTGTCCATACAATCACCTTCATTCATGTGCTCACTCTCCAACTGTTTTCGGAGATAAGCAACACGAGCCTCATTCCTAGCTTGGTACAATGTGGTAAGTGTATCCCAAGCATCCCTAGCTATTCTGCAAGAGCGTATGTAAGTAATAATGGCACGTTTGATAGACAAAGCTATCAATGCATGTGCCTGGGCATCTCTGCCATCCCAACGAATCTACTCTGCAGTAGGTGCAACAGAAACAACAGCACGAACAGGAATCTGCACAATATCATCTTCGACACCATCTTCATCAGCTCCAGCACCTCTAGCACCTGTATTTGTAGTACCTATAGTCGCAGGTGTAACAGGACGTCTTTCAACACCCTGCACAATGTTCCACAGTCCTTTTGCAACCAATACATGTCGCATCATATAAGCCCATAATGGGTAGTTGGTACCATCCAACTTATGCTCAACAGCCAACATACGGAATACATCACTGCTTTCAGCCATGGTCGATGACTAAAATACCTTGATGCAGAAAATTGACTGTATCTCAAAAAGTTGAACTGCCGAGACGAGTTCTACTAGACCTGTAGCAGACTTTGAGACGCTTAAACTGGCGAACAGAAACTGGTATATACCTTTGGCACAAAAGGACGAAATAGCCTACATAAGCGCCGTGATAGTGCGTTCGGAGGCCGAAACGAGCTCAGATCGCGATTTCGGCACCACAAAGCGAAGTTGTGTTGATCTCGGAAACACCCTGAGTATGCTCACCCAAACACCCAAATCAGCCATAAGGCGTCTGAGCCACACACACTCAACAGTCGCTGTGAAAGCTGCCCTATACTCAGCCTCACAACTGGAAGTGGCCACAGTAGGCTGCTTCTTGCTCAACCAAGATATGCATGAGCTACCAAGCATGAAGCAAAAGCCACTAGTGGTCACACGAGTGTCATAGAAATCAGCCCAATCATACTCAGAAAAAGCATGCAAATCTTGCGGTAGTGATCTCCCCTTGGGATAAAACAAACCAAGTAGTCGGGTACCACTCAAATAATGAAAGATGCGCTTAACTGCCTACCAATGCTTGACTCCTGGGAAATGCATAAACCTGCTCATCTGTGAGACAGCAAATTGAATTTGATCGAGTAATGCATAAATAAATCAAACATTCAACAGCCTGCTGATAGAGAACAGTATCAAATGCATCTCCAGCATCATGAAGACTCAGTCATAAACCTGTTTCCATAGGAGTGGCAATAGGTTTACAGTCTTCAAGGCCAAAATGCTACAATAATGTGTCAATATATTTTGTTTGACACAAAGCCATTCCACCAGCAATGTGCATAAACTGAATGCCTAAATAGTGATGCAAATGCCCCAAATCAAACATCTCAAATGAGGCATGCAAATCAGCCTTAAAATCAACAGTATGCCTCTCATGAGGACCAGTGAGCAGCATGTCATCAACATGTCATCAACATAAACCACAATGATAAGAAGTACATCATTAGCATGCTTAACATATAAGGTGCTTTCAGTTGGACTGTTCTCAAGGCTATGTGCAATCAGATAGGCATGTATCTTCTCATACCAAGCACGTGGTGCTTGCTTTAAACCATATAATGCCTTCTTTAACCTGCACACCTAGTTTTCATGCCCTTTCTACACAAAGCCATGGGACTGAAAAACATACACTTCTTCATGCAAGTCACCATTCAGAAATGCAGTTTTAATGTCCAACTGATGTACATTCCAACCATGATGAGCTGCAAGTGCACAGATGCTCCAAATAGTAGTCATACGACATGTAGGTGCAAAGGTTTCATCAAAATCAATGCCTCTTTCCTGTGCATAACCTTTTGCAACAAGCCTAGCCTTATACCTGTCAACTATACCATCCGATTTACGCTTCAGCTTGTATACCCACTTAGTGCCAATGGCCTTCTTACCAAGAGGCAAGTCACATAAAGACGAAGTACCATTCTTCATTATAGCATCATATTCAGATTGCATAGCAGCCATCTAATTTTTTGAATTTTGTGCGTCATCAAACGAAACACACTCATTCTTATCACAGAGACTAGATGCAGCCATAGCATAGCAACCTGATGCAAAAGAGGCACTATGAGAGCCTGAACGAGTACGATATGACAGAGGTGCATCTAATTTGTTGTCACGCAAAGTCTGCACCATCCATTTTGGCATAGTTCTTGCCTGCTCAATATCAGCTCTCTCATCAATAAGTGCATCATGTAAATTTGCATCAGAAATGGAATGATCTGCATCATCACATGAAACCTACAAAGGCTAAGAAGTTGACTCATTAGGACCAGCACTAGACTGCCCACCTATAAAAAGAGGCAGCAAAGTATCATATTGTAATAAACTGAGTCTATTATCCAAGGGTCTGGCCTGTTCAGACAGATCTGAAATCAGACACCATTTGGTCATCCGTGTGTATTAGCAAAGATCTCGAGTTTAGACTTCTTAGGAGGTCTTGTGCTCTTGTGAACAAGTGATCCACTTAGCTTAGTGGTTAAGTCTCAAGGATGTGAAGGAGAAGGTCTTGGGTTCAATCCCCATGGGGGACATGGGGAGAGTATTTTTCCCAAAGAGATCTAGAGCTTTCTAGAAGCATTCACTTGAGTTAACTCGGGTTAACTGGGACATTTGGCGCACATGCAGTTACATGGCCGACACATGGTTGGCTAGTATCCACTTGCCCAAGAAGGCAGTCCCCTGGAGAGAGCTATATATAGAGGCATTTGGTTGGGAGGAGATTCATCTCTCTAGCATGTGGTGGTCGTAATCCTCGTTCTGTTGCATTGGTATCAGAGCTTCCATGGTGACATTGGAGTGAGCTTCATCATTCTTCTCTGCATTAGCATTCTCGTCTCAATTAGCCCCATCATTTTCGTAGTTTTCAGCTGCCTATGCATGGAGTCCCTTGCTCTCGGGCGTGTTCTGTTGCATTGGTATCAGAGCTTCCATGGTGACCTTGGAGTGAGCTTCATCATTCTTCTATGCATTAGCATTCTCATCTCAATTAGCCCCATCATTTTCGTAGTTTTCAGCTGCCTATGCATGGATTCCCTTGCTCTCGGGCGTGCATCAAACCATCCCGAATCGTAATTCTCTTGGTGGGCGTAGCATAAGGAGAAGATTAGAAAACAAAATATACTTCTCGGGTGGCAGTTTTGGGAGCACGATAACGTAGCCAAGGCGCTCAGCGCTTTTGTGTGTTCTCTTTCGCGCAGGCAAACATGATACTCTGAAGTTGGTGTTGTAGAAGGGCTTACAAGGAGCCAAAAAGGGAGGGACCACCGTGGAACGATGACGAGATTCGATCCCTAAACCTCTCAAGTGGAAAAATTCCTATTATCCAAGGCGGCAAAGCCATAGCGTGTTCTAAATGCTTATTTCAACTATTATATGTGTTGTAAAACTCGATAACTGCAGAACAAAAGGAATGTTTCTTCTGAGTCCTTGCACAGTTTTCGAACCCATGACCTGCGTCAACGGACTACACTCAATTTTCCAAGAAGATCGGTCGCTTGTGTATAGAGTAGAATTTATCTTTATTTGAACTATCGGCTGTAGAACTCTATAACAATGCGATAAGGCTTTCTATTCTGTGGTATCTGAAGATTATGGATTTGAGCTTTTGAAACTTGTGGAAGATATAAGAAGGGAAGCCCCAGCTATGCATCAAGCTCAAAGGATGACTTTATTTCTTCAAAGCCAAAAGCATGAGATGCTAAAGAGGGGGATCAACCTTGTGTCATCATCCACATGTTCAACAACTCTTCATGTTGATGGTGAACGTCATCTAATATTTGAAGCCACAAAAAATGGAGAATGGTTCTTCCTAAGGATCAGAGGATGGACGAAGCTATGATTAAAGCTAAGTATTTTCCAGTTTCTACTTGGCTTTAATGCTTGATTTATCTTGTTTTCATTATTCTACACTTAATCCTAGATGCACCTTGAAATAGCCAAGATTTCAATTGATTAAGTCTAGACTAGGATAATGAAAAAATCCACTTATCATTCCAAGCATTAGTTTGCATCAAGGAAAGACTTGATTTGAAAAAGATCCTTGTGCATCAAATAATGTATTTTGGTAGTTTAATTCCAGATTTCCTTTCCATTGAGTAAGCTTTTTATTGCACCACAAAGATATGTTTTTATATCATAGTGCATTAGGACAAAGGAAAGGATATTCATGCATCAAGATTGCATGATATACATTCTTAGTACAAGGAAAAGTCATGCATCAAGCTCATGCATGATTGTTGCATTCTCTTTTGGGCATGAAAAGAACATGCATGCATACGCATGTGATCATATGGATTTGCATGTAGGCACATGTATTTGCATGATAGAACGGGATGTTGTTTGCAAGTAGATATGATAATGTACTCTCTTAGTATTTAGCTTACTTTATAAAGCTCACGGTTTGACATTAGGGAAGACAGAGGACTAGTTAGTTGCAAAAACATGCTAGTTCTAGTTTGCAGCTCAAGTAATTAGTCGATTCCTTCCCAAGTTGATACTTCGCTATCAAAAACAAAGACTTAATGACAATTAAGTATGTTTGATGTCTTACTAGGTATAAGTAGGCACAAGGAGAAAGTTAAGTATTAAATTTTCTTGATGAATGATCAAATCGATGAACTTAGATACGAATTGAACTTTGAAGTTCAACAGATTTGTGTTTCGTTCAAGTTTTGCATCTCTAGTAATGATGTGTAGGGCCATGAAAACATGGAAACTTTAGAAGCACTCTTCTATTTAGAAGATTGAGAAAGTTCTAAAGAAATTTTCTTTGTGGTTTCAAGATTCATATCTCACGATGAAACCTCGGTAACTGACTTTTAGGAATTGAGATATTTCCTAAAAGAGAAACACTAAAATGAAATAGTCAAGTCTTCTATTCCATTTGTGAGATCATTCTCCTACCATGTTCAAGATGAATTTATTTTTGGGAAGGCATCCATTCCAAGTAGAGGATCTTAATTGATTCATGAACTCTTCCCAAAATACACATAAATTCATACTATATGATAGGACCCAAGAATGATGATGTTCTAATAACGATGCAAGGAAAAACTATGAAGCTTTTATAAGTTTTCATTTGGTTTCATCCCAAGGAGTGATGGAAATCAAAAGTTGAACCTAAACATCAATTGATCTTTGACGTCAATAAGAGGATGTTAGGTTCTATAGTTGCATCTCTGGTAAATGATGCAACTAGCTAAGTAATCTTTAGGAAATAAGATAAGTTCCTAAGTACTTGAAGCAAGTCTGAACTTTTTATTTAGGAATAGAAAGTTCCAAGACATGGATCTCCAATCCATGAACTTTTCCTAAACAAGCTATACAGTTCAAAGTTATAGTAGCATTACTATTGGATCAATCATCAATAGATGCTTGGACTTTAAACATAATTTTGATTGGTGAAATATGTTTAAAGGACTCTAGTAATATCTAAAGATTGATCAATAATAATGAATCTTGTATCAAACTCAAGAATAGGAGTCAATATCACATAAATGAAAGTTCAACTTAAACTTTCATAGTAGCATGGGAAACCATATCCAAAAGGTGATATTTAGTCTCTAGTTTGATACTCAGGAAATGAATACAATTGAATCAATAAAACTTTCTGGATATTGTTTGAAAGAATTTCTTTACAAATATCCTTCCAACATTACAAAATATTCCAAGATGAAACATTTGCTCAAGATATTTGATTCCCTAGAAGGAATCTGAAGTCTTTGAAGAATAACATCTTCTAAGTATTGAGAATGAAGTTCATACTCTTTGATAGTAAGTAGTTCCCTGGATGTCCCAAACCACCAGAAGTGGTACTTGAAGTCCAAATTGTGATATAACCTAAAGGTATATCAAAGATTCTTAGTTTTGGAATTTGAGAGGCATTAGTGTATGCTTGGACTTGAGTAAGGGAAAGATCTCTAAAAATCCTACAGGTAAGCAAAGAAGCTTTAGATAGTTAGAGATCTTAAAAATAAAGACTAATTCTTTATTTTAGTCACAAAGATCAGCTAGACTTGATCAAGCTTGGCCATGATTGTCCAAGAATGTGCGATTGGAAGTACCCTATAGATTGTCCAAGTATTGGTAATAAAATTCCTTTTGGGAATTATTCACTCAGGTTCAGTTTATCCGATGGAAAATTGTGAAAAGAGTAAGCTATTCCAAGTCTGAACAGAGTGAAGGAATTCCAAGAATGTAGTTTGCAATCGTGAAGATGGTACTTAAGTCTGTGGAGGGTAAAACATAATGTTTGCCTATCCTTAAAGGGATTTTGGTACAAATCCAAAGAGCATGAGCGGATGCTTAAGACTTAAGCAATAGAGAGATTCCTATATAAAGTCCCCTGGATAGGTACCTAAAGCATGAGTAAAGAAAGGAATCTAAAGATAAGAAGTTAAAAACTCTTGTCACTAAAAATTGGTCAAGAATAAATCAATTGAACTTGAATGTGTGAAAATTCAAGTACTTGGAATTCAGATTGGTTTTTATTTAAAAACCCTAGCAAAGAAGGATGGATGCTCCATCAAGAAGTTTTCAAGTTTCCAAGATAAAGCACGTAATTGTGAGATGATCATGTGAAGGAATCAAAACCTAGAATATCTAGTTAGAGGTAATGCCTGAAACTTCAAAATTCTCGTAAAGAATTAAAAGCAAGAAGGTCCTCTATCAAGAAATTTTTTGACTTTAGGACAATATTCACTCACGCATCAATGTGAATATAAAATAGGGTAGTATGGGACACTAGATTTTATACTTAGATTGATGTAGGAAAGATGCTATGGGACATCGGACTGTGAGTTGATGATTATCTTTTAGTCCTAGTTTGGATCTTGAAGTTAAGTTTGATCCTCAAAGAAAATTAAGACTTCTAAGAAGGAGTTTTAATTCAAGAAGGATAAAATTAGTATCTCAAGATAGTTCAAGATAAGTTCAAGATAAAGGAAACAGAAGATATGAAGTAAATAACTTCCAATATCTTCTTAAGACACTTCAAGATAAAGTGTTATTAAGTCGGAAATATTTCATAAATTTCTTAAAAGTTGGACTTTGATTTTTAGTTGATCTTTTCAGCCAAGGGTTTGATTGACAAAGTCAAGCATCAAGTTCCTAGTGTAACTTGGTAAATTCACTCTTTTGACTCAAAGAAATGCACAAAAATGGCATTCCCAGTCAGGAGTCAGAAAGATTGAATATGATCTGAACTTAGTCTCAAGAGAAGCATTATTTGAATACTAAACTCATCAATCAAACCTCAGTGGGTCGACACACTGATGTTGGTTATCACACTAGTATCTTGTAGTTGGATGATGTTTTTGGATTTGTTTTGAATCTTTTGAGAATCCAGTTTGTTTCTCTTAAAAATAAAGAAAGTGCTTCAATATCCTGTTGAAACAAATCTTTGACAGGTTAAAGCCCTGGGCCATCTAGACTTTGACTCATAGCAAATTTATGTGTCTTCGAAGTATGAATTGGTTGTATAGAGTTTTAGTTATTTCTTTCCGCTTTCCAAATCTTTTGGAATTGGCTCAGATATGGTATTTGATTCCTTTTTCAAAAGACCAGGGTTAGCCGGTTAGAACCAGGAAACTAAATTAAAACATCCTAGACAGATATTCTGTATAAGAACCTTTTCAATCTTCAAAAGATAATAAGTCTAAGTGGAATTATTTATTTGAGTTTGCTTCAAGTTATAGCACAACTAATTTCATAGAGTTCAGTATACTCTAGAATAGAGAAGTTAGGAATTGCTCGGCAGATTGACGATTCCCAAGAACTTTTAGC